>CM038680.1:151023791-151464604 GCA_021605205.1 Aegilops longissima
TTTGCGATTCGATTGGAAATGGGAGAAACTTGGAATGGATTTCATCACAGGATTACCGGGACCCGTTCAGGTTATGATTCCATCTGGGTAGTGGTTGATCGTTTGACCAAGGTAGCTCACTTCATTCCGTCAAGACTACCTATACCGGTGCTAAGTTGGCCAAGATATACATGACCAGGATCGTATGTCCGCATGGAGTTCGAGGAAAATCGTGTCGATAGAGGAACGAGTTTACCTCAAAGTTTTGGAAGCGATTGCATGAAACTTTGGAGTGCGAGGCTGGAATTGAAGACAGCTTTTCATCCATGAGCAGATGGACGAGACCGAGAGAGTCAACCAGATTACGGAGGACATGTTGAGAGCTTGTGTGCTAGACTATGGGTCTAGCTGGGATGATAATTTGCCGTCGTGAGTTCTCATACAACAACATTATCAATCCGATCGAAGATGGCCCCTTCGAAGCTCTATACGGAAGGAGGTGCAGAACACCATTCTTTGTGGGATAGTGTTGGAGATCGATCACTTTTCGGTTCCGATCTTATCAGGATTCGAAGAAAGTCAAGCTGATTCGAGACAGACTCAAGATAGCACAGTCGAGACAGAAGAGTTATGCCGACAGTAAGCGCAAGGAAGTGACTTATGAAGTGAGAGACCGAGCATATCTTCGTGTGTCTCCACTTCGTGGAATCAAGAGGTTTGGAGTCAAGGAAAGTTAGCACCCGATTCATTGGCCCTACAAAATCCTCGAGCGTCGTGGAGAAGTTGCTTACAAGTTGGAATTGCGGAAGGATTGTCCGGAGTTCATGATGTCTTCCATGTTTCTCGGTGAAGAAGTGTCATGCCGACATGGCGATGTTCCGTTGAGAGACACGGTGCCCCTAGAGGCCATACTGACTTGACAAATGATCGACTTACAAGGAGAAACCCGTCCGAATTCTCGAGACTGCAAGCGAGTCACCCGCAGCAAGGTCATCAAATTTTGCAAGGTCTGTGGAGTCACCACACCGAGGAAGAAGCCACACAGGGAGCGAAGAAGATCTTCTTGGGACCACCGCACCTATTTGCTAGCCAACCCGAATCTCGAGGGTGAGATTCATCTTAAAATGGTAGGTTTGTAACATCCCAAATTTCCTATTTGGAATGTTTTACAATTATAGCTAAGCATCCTATGCATCTGTTTGAATTTGAATGCCATTTGAAGTTTCAGAGAATTTTGAGTTTTGAATTTGAATTCAAACTTTGGCAAGTGGGAAACATTTCAAAAACTAAGCTCGATAAATACTTGATCAAAAGTATGAGAGGAGTAAACATGACACTCAAAAATATCGAGGAAAACATTGCCAAAAGATTTGGATTCAAATCTGAATTTTATTTGAATTTGAAAAAATGGATTTTTATAAAGTTTGGATTTTGCCTTTGGAAAAATGTTCAAATGAAAGGAATATTCCCTGATCATTTTGGTATATATATACCCTATATAAAATATTTATATTTTAAAAGTTATACTCTGTTTTGTTTTATTTAAAAATAATAATAAATTTTAAAAAAAACCCAGCCAGCGCCAGCCAGCCCTCTGCCCAGCCAGTGCCAAGAAACCCCACCAGCTGGCCACCACTGCCCACTGCCAGCCCAGCCGACCGAGCCGGCCCAGCTCTCTCTCACCCTCCCCGCCCGAATCGCCTTACGGCAGTCGCGCCTGCTCCCCCCCCTCCCTCTCTCTCGACAGTGGACCCCGCCTCCTTCGTCAACCCCTCGCCACGCCACGCCGCCGCGCATGGATCGCGGATCGAAGGATCCGGATGCCGATCCGTCCCGATCGCCCCGTTGCAGGCCGAGGCCCCAGCCTATAAAACCGTGCCGCCCGCACCCCATTCCCCCTAGCCCTCGCGGACCCCTCTCCCTCTTGCTCGAGCACTTGAGTCCGAAGCTCCCCCGCCGCCATACTCGTCGCCGTTGCCGCCCTAGCCACCCCGACCTCCCCGACCCCTCCGAAGCCTCCCGAGCTCCCCTGCATCCTCCCGGCCACTCCGTCGACCTCCCCGACGCCCGGAGCCCTCGCCGCACTCGTCGTCGCCGCCGCCGCCACCGTCGGACGCCGGTAAGTCACCGGAGCCCCCTCCCCCGTCCGATGCGCCACCAACGGCTAAGATTAGACCCCGAAGGGGTATGTTTTTTTTAGAAAACCGGCCCGGTTCGTTACGGTTTAGATTAGTTAGGGTTTATTTTTATTAGACGGCCCGTTTTAGTTTAACCCTAGGCCCGTTTAGGCTATTTGACGACGGTCGTGATTTAGGCCCATTAGGCCTTTTTCTTTTATTTTGTTTTTCTGTTTTAACAGAATAGTTTCTGTTTTGAAAAATTCATATCTTTTATTCTGTTTAATATTTTAGGTGATTCTTTTTTGTTGGTTTGCAAATTTTATGTAGTTTCTGTAGAATATATATTTAGCTATGTTAAAATTAATTAAATTGCTTTAATTTAGTTTTAGTCAGAATAGTAAATCTGCTATAACTTGAGTTAGAAAAATTATTTTTGGATGATTCTTTTGTCCCAACTTTATTTTGACATTGCCAAACCATAAAAATTAACTTGGGTATTTTAGGATTAATAAATAAATAGTTTTAAGCAGAATCTTGTTAATCCTAATTAATTAACTAGCTCTGTTTTCCTATTATTTTAAATAGTAAATAAATTTATTTTAACATGTAATTGATTATTCTAGGATAGTTTCTGTCACTTTATAGGATGAACTTTTATTTATAATTAATAAAAGTTTTATTTTATTTTTCTTAATAGAAATTGGATTAGGCCTAATAGGAGTTTTATAATAGCTTTTAAATTAATTCTTTTTGCTCCTAGTTGCTTAGTGCATCCTTTTCTGTTAAGTTAACCTAAAACCATGATTAGGTTATGTTAGAAAATTTTTGTTATATAAAAACTATTCTAGCTATTGTTTGAAGTAGGAAAAAACTTTGAATTGGTTTTCTTTGAGTTTTCCCTTGGATTTTGATTTGGTTGTTTTGGTGTGTTATGTTACTTTTGTTATGCTATTGTGTTATGTGATCCTATGCTATATGCTTATTGTGTTTTGTTTGTCTCGGTAGAGTTTCCGGAGTGCGAAGCTTGCTACTACGAATCTTTAGCTTACGAGGATCATCAGCAAGGCAAGTTTTGATCATGTTATTTCTATACCTATGTTTTTGTGCATTAGAATTGTCACCACCCCACCATGCATGCAGTAGTTGAAATTTTGAAGTTATTAAACTTGAGTAGTATCATGTGGTAGGATGAACCAATCCCCTTGTTACCATGACCCCGGACTAAGTAGTTCACTTTGCTATGCTCGTGAGCGGGTTTTGGGTTGAGTGAAATTCATAAGCAAGATGTGAGAGTCAATGATGATGACAACCCCATGAACTACAATGATCAAGATGGACTTGAAATTCACTCTTTGGGTGGAGGGCGGTTGACGGGCACCTGGAGAACCAGTGGTTGGCGGGATGCATGGAGAAGTGCCATGACATCTTGCGGAAAGCTTCACCCAGCCACGAAGAGAAGGATGGATGCCCCATGACCGAAGCTTACATGCAGCCGCAAGCCATTATGGGCTCTGGCTGGGTTAACCCTAGTAGTGACGCTGGCTGGGCGGTACTACGAGATGTAGAAGAACGGTAGGATTGGATGGGTACCGGCAGTAGCGGAAGAACTCTTTGGAAGACCTGTTTCATTAGTCCGTCTTCAAACACCATGAAGTGCGAAGACTTAAAAGGAGGGAATGATTCTTATGGGAAAGTCGCAACCCTCTGCAGAGTTAAAGATCTAATCGATTAGCCGTGTCCCGATTACGGACAATTTGAGCCTCTGGAACTTGGAAGTATTGAAATCTCAACACTAAAACTAATGAATTAATTTGAGGGTTTATGACTTAATAATTGGGAATGAGATTTTGGTTGGCGGAACCATCTCAATAACTACCAACAATTGTAGTAATTTGCAAGCAAGTCCTTGTAGTAGGATAAAATTTGCTTTTCGCAAAATGATGAAACTTAGAGCCCCACAGCCAAAATGCATATAGTGATAGTAAGTTTATTATTGTTATTCTTCATGACTTGCCAGCTTATTCAAAAAGCTGACCTACATGGCTGCAACGTCTTATGTTGCAGAGGTATATTCCGATCGGGAGTGAGGCTACGCTCCATGCTTGGCGGTTGCCCTTTGGAGTCGGATGGACTCGCTTTATCTTCGACCTTCAAAGCATTAGTAGTTTATTTCTCATGAGTTGGCCTTGAGCGAATTTATTCCTTGTAATAAAGACTCTATATGAGAATCGTGTAATGATATTCAGGTGTGATTGAACTTTGATTACTTTATCGATGTATTGTGAGTACCGGCATGATCTTGGGATGAATGCAGAATACGTAGATTTGACCGATTGGGTCAGGTCGCTCACAGAGATGGTAGCAGAGCACACACTGACCGTAGGATCGTAACCCCTAGGATCGGAAAGCCATAGGAAGAGACCATTTACTTTTATCCTTACCATTCCGTAATTCTCCCCTGTTCAATTCTGACTCTTCTCATATTTTCAACATTCTAGATGGCCGTCGAGTTCACCCCAGTTTGCTACGGAGTTTTGCCGGCCCGATGAGGCGATGCCCTTCGAAGAAAGCTGGTCCAGATGGTGAAGCAGCTGAAGATTGCTCTGCCCTCGATCACCGGAAGCCAACCAATGCACTTCCGACGGACACCCGCTTCTGAGATTGAAGTGCATATCCTGGAGAACCTTCGGAGGACACACGGAGCCTATTGACTTTGAGTTCACGAGTTCAACTGGATCATCGGAAGGGCGTGGCGATCTATCGAGCACTTGGACATCTCCGAGAGGAGTACAGGCCGAGCTCGATTCCTCGAGACCTCGCCATGGTTTCTCGCGGGGCAAGGAATGGAGATATCATCCGCACCGTGGAGGACGATTCCACTCTCTCTTACATCCAGACTTGGAGTGTCTTCTCGGAAGCGGAGATTCAGACTCGCCGTAACTCGAAGACACACGGAAGCTTTGTTCCGTGAACTGGGCTGGAGGAGAAGGCACGCAGACTTCCTTGGCCATGAGGAAGAAATCACGGACTTCATGGAGATAGTCGACGACCTGAAGATGAAGCTTGCCGCAATAGAGGAAAGGATGGACTTGGGAGAGGACCTTTATCCGAGTGGAGATGAAGGACCCCTCGTGAGTAATGATCAGGATTATGAAGGGAGTACCACTGAAGGAAGTCACAAGAGGAGGCGCCACAACAGAGGACGCAAGGATTTTTTATGAAGACTTTTTAGTCGACCACCATGTTATTTTTACTTTTTCATCGATCAGTTAGGCCGATATTTCCCTTTGATTAGTCATGAGCTTTTGTAATCGAGTTTGAACCATGTTTGAGTGGAATGAATAAATGATTGGTGTGTTTATGATTGTGCATTCATATGGGTAGTGTTATTTCTCATAGACCATTGTTCTATTCTAATTTTCTCATCCACTCCAAAACACCAGATGCCTCCGAGGCGTGACCTTTGGTTTTCCGCCGGAGCTCACCCAGCTGCTCCAGCAGCAGAATGCCTTGATGCAGCTACTCATCCGAATCGAACAACAACGCCAACAATCCACCGCCACCACCCCCGTGGACAACTTGACTCGATTCACGAGGCTGAATCCATGAGTGTTCTCTAGTAGCACCGAGCCGATTGTTCTGATGATTGGCTCCATAAAGTCGGAAGAGAGCTAATCACCGTGGGATGCACCGATGCGAGAAGGTGCGCTTTGCGGGCATCAACTGGATGGACCTGCAGCTTCTTGGTGGGAGAACTACACGCCACTTATCCCATTGGTGCCATCACATGGGATCAATTCCAGCGAGCCTTCCGCACCGCTCATGTCTCATTTGGAGCCATGAGTGCGAAGAAGCGTGAGTTCCGCAACTTACGCCAGGGGAACCGTCTTGTGGCACGAGACGTGGATGAATTCAGCAAGCTCGCTTCGCTATGCCCCGGATAGCGTGGCCACAGATGCATAAGCAGGAGAAGTTCCTTGAGGGACTCAATGATGAACTGAGCATGCAACTTATCGTGGCTACCTTCAACAACTACCGGGAGCTGGTAGACAAGGCCACCATACTTGAAGGCAAGCAGCAGCAGATAGAAAGCCATAGCGGAAGTACAGCCGGGGAAGCACAACTCGGGAGCTCAGCAGAAGCCCCGTTATGCACCATACTCAGGAGGGCACACCCATCATAACCATGGAGGTCATAACCATGGAGGAAATGGGAACAACCGCAGCCAGGACAACAAGTCAGGCCATGGCAATGGCAATGGAAACAGTAATGGCAATCAGCACCGTTCTGCCCCGGCTCCGAAGGATCTGAGCCACATCACCTGCTTCAAGTGCCGAAGGCAGGGCACTATGCCACCGACTGCCGGAGGCCAAGCAGAGGAATGGAAATGGCAATGGAGGCTCGTGAAGAAGCCCAATCCGTTCCCTCGTGCTCGGGTGAACCACATCGGCGTGGAGGGCGTCTATGATCAGCCGGAACAACGTGGTTGGTAAGTTTTATTGAATTCACGTTCAGTTTTGGTACTCTTTGATTACGGTGCAACGCATTCATTCATATCAAGGGTAGTTGTGGAAAAGTACGGGTTACCCACTAAAACCCTTAGAAGCCCCTTCGCGTCGGTTCGCAGGAGGAGAAATGATGGCAGGTTTAGGCTGTCATGCAACCCTCAACATCGGGAACCATAAATTTCCGCAGACCTCATAGTGTTGGAAACCGGACCTTGGATGTAATCCTAGGCATGGATTAGTTGGCAAAGTTGAAGGAACATAGATCGTGCTCAGAAGTCTATTCTGCTCACCACCGGAGCGTAAGAGGATCAAGTATGTAGCCAGCACAGCCGGATGAAGAATCAGGTGCATTCCCTCATGGGAGTTGTTCAGGAGGAAGTGCCAGTAGTGCAAGACTTTCCCGATGTGTTTCCGGAGGAATTACGAGGAATGCCACCGGACATGGACATTGAATTTCTGATCGAGTTATTGCCCGGCACAGCCCCAATATCCAAGAGACCTTATCGGATGCCACCGAATGAATTGAAAGAGATCAAGGATCAAATTAATGAGTTATTGGAGAAAGGATACATTCGGCCAAGCTCATCACCTTGGGGAGCCCCAGTTCTTTTGGTAGAGAAGAAGGATGGAAGCTTGAGGATGGTTGTGGATTATCGTGCATTGAACGAAGTAACCATCAAGAACAAGTACCCTCTTCCGATGATTAATGATCTGTTTGATCAGCTAGTTGGAGCCAAGGTATTCTCTAAGATCGATCTTCGATCAGGGTATCATCAGTTGAAGATCCGTGAAAAGGATATACCCAAAACAGCATTCACTACCAGGTATGGTTTATATGAGTATACCGTCATGTCATTTGGATTGACTAATGCTCCTGCGTACTTCATGAATTTGATGAACAAGGTGTTCATGGAATATCTGGACAAGTTTGTCGTGGTGTTCATCGATGATATATTGATTTTCTCCAAGAGCGAGGAAGAGCATAAGGAACATTTGCGTCTAGTTACGGAGAAACTTGAGAACATCAGTTGTATGCCAAGTTCAGCAAATGTGAATTTTGGGTGAAGGAAGTTGGATTCCTCGGACATGTTATTTCAGGAGAAGGAATAGCAGTTGATCCAGCCAAGGTTGAATCAGTCACCGATTGGCGATCACCCACCTCGATCAAGGAGATCCGCAGTTTTCTCGGACTCGCAGGATATTATCGGAGGTTTATTGAGAACTTCGAAGATTGCCAAGCCCATGACTGAGCTGTTGAAGAAGGAGGCCAAGTATGTTTGGACCGAGGAATGTGAAGCCAGTTTTCAGGAATTGAAGAAACGATTGGTCACAGCCCCAGTGTTGATTTTGCCGGACATACACAAGGAATACCAGGTCTATTGTGACGCTTCTCGTAAAGTTGTAGCTTATGCCTCCAGACAGCTACGACCTCATGAGATGAATTATGCCACACATGATTTGGAGTTAGCAGCCGTAGTGCATGCACTCAAGACCTGGAGACATTTCCTCATCGGAAACCGTTGTGATGTTTACACAGATCACAAGAGCCTGAAGTATATTTTCACGCAGAAGGAATTGAACCTCAGGCAGAGGAGATGGCTAGAGTTGATAAAGGACTATGACATGAGATTGCATTACCACCCCGGTAAAGCTAATGTTGTAGCAGATGCGTTGAGCCGTAAGAGTTATGTGAATACTCTTACAGCAGGAGGATTACCCCAGGAGTTAGTTGATGACCTCAGAGATCTCCGACTGGAGATAGTTCCGAGAGGATTCGTTGCAACTCTGGAAGTTCAGTCCACTTTGGCCGAAAGGATTCGTGAAGCCCAGAAGTCGGACAAGGAAATTGATGAGATTAAGCAAAAGATGGATGAAGGCAAAGCTAAAGGATTTTGTAAGGATGAACACGGAACTATATGGTTCGAGGATCGTATTTATGTGCCCAATGATCCCGAACTCAGGAAGTTAATTCTTCAGGAAGCTCATGATTCACCGTACTCGATTCACCCTGGTAACACCAAGATGTACCTGGATTTGAAGGAAAGTTTCTGGTGGACAGGTATGAAGAAGGATATTGCCGAGTACGTAGCAGTATGCGATGTTTGTCAACGTGTAAAGGCAGAACATCAGAAGCCAGCAGGGTTACTTCAACCTTTGCCGATTCCCGATTGGAAATGGGAGAAACTTGGAATGGATTTCATCACAGGATTACCCAGGACCCGTTCAGGTTATGATTCCATCTGGGTAGTGGTTGATCGTTTGACCAAGGTAGCTCACTTCATTCCGTGAAGACTACCTATACCAGTGCTAAGTTGGCCAAGATATACATGACCAGGATCGATATCCGCATGGAGTTCCGAGGAAAATCGTGTCGATAGAGGAACGCAGTTTACCTCAAAGTTTTGGAAGCGATTGCATGAAACTTTGGGTACGAGGCTGGAATTGATCAGCTTTTCATCCGCAGCATGATGGACAGACCGAGAGAGTCAACCAGATTACGGAGGACATGTTGAGAGCTTGTGTGCTAGACTATGGGTCTAGCTGGGATGATAATTTGCCAGACGCAGAGTTCTCATACAACAACAGTTATCAATCCGATCGAAGATGGCCCCTTTCAAGCTCTATACGGAAGGAGGTGCGAGAACACCATTCTTTGTGGGATAGTGTTGGAGATCGATCACTTTTCGGTTCCGATCTTATCAGGATTCGAGAGAAAGTCAAGCTGATTCGAGACAGACTCAAGATAGCACAATCGAGACGGAAGAGTTATGCCGACAAGAAGCGCAAGGAAGTGACTTACGAAGTGGGAGACCGAGCATATCTTCGTGTGTCTCCACTTCGTGGAATCAAGAGGTTTGGAGTCAAGGAAAGTTAGCACCCGATTCATTGGCCCTACAAAATCCTCGAGCGTCGTGGAGAAGTTGCTTACAAGTTGGAATTGCGGAAGGATTGTCCGGAGTTCATGATGTCTTCCATGTTTCTCGGTGAAGAAGTGTCATGCCGACATGGCGATGTTCCGTTGAGAGACACAAGTGCCCCTAGAGGCCATACAGCAGCGGTGATCGACTTACAAGGAGAAACCCGTCCAATTCTCGAGACTGCAAGCAGAGTCACCCGCAGCAAGGTCATCAAATTTTGCAAGGTTTGTGGAGTCACCACACCGAGGAAGAAGCCACCGGGGGCCTTGAAGAAGATCTTCTTCAAGACCACCGCACCTATTTGCTAGCCAACCCGAATCTCGAGGGCGAGATTCATCTTAAGGTGGTAGGTTTGTAACATCCCAAATTTCCTATTTGGAATGTTTTACAATTATAGCTAAGCATCCTATGCATCCTGTTTGAATTTGAATGCCATTTGAAGTTTCAGAGAATTTTGAGTTTTGAATTTGAATTCAAACTTTGGCAAGTGGGAAACATTTCAAAAACTAAGCCGATAAATACTTGATCAAAAGTATGAGAGGAGTAAACATGACACTCAAAAATATCAGAGGAAAACATTGCCAAAAGATTTGGATTCAAATCTGAATTTTATTTGAATTTGAAAAAATGGATTTTTATAAAGTTTGGATTTTGCCTTTGGAAAATGTTCAAATGAAAGGAATATTCCTGATCATTTTGGTATATATATACCCTATATAAAATATTTATATTTTAAAAGTTATACTCTGTTTTGTTTTATTTTAAAAATAATAAATTTTAAAAAAAGAAACCCAGCCCAGGCGCCACCAGCCCCCTGCTGCCCAGCCCAGCCAAGAACCCCCCACCACTGGCCCACCATGGCCCACAGCCAGCCCAGCGCCGACCGAGCCGGCCCAGCTCTCCCTCACCCCCTCCCCGCGCCCGAATCGCCTACGAGCCGGTCGCCCGCTCGCTCCCCACCCCTCCCTCTCTCACTGACAGTGGACCCCGCCTCCTTCGTCAACCCCTCGCCCACGCCACGCCGTCGCCGCCGCGGATCGCCGGATCCCGAAGGATCCGGGATGCCGATCCGTCCCCGATCACCCCCCCGTTGCAGGCCGAGGCCCCAGCCTAGAAAACCCGTCGCCCCGCACCCCATTCTCCCCCTAGCCCTCGCTGGACCCCCTCTCCCTCTCGCTCGAGCACGCCGGAGTCCGAAGCTCCCGCCGCCGCCATACTCGTCGCCGTCGCCGCCCTAGCCACCCCCGACCTCCCCCGACCCCTCCAGAAGCCTCCCCGAGCTCCCCCGCATCCTCCCGGCCACTCCGTCGACCTCCCCGACGCCCGGAGCCCTCGCCGCACTCGTCGTCGTCGCCGCCGCCCGCCGCCGGACCTTGATAAGTCACCGAGCCCCTCCCCGTCCGATGCGCCACCAACGGCTAAGATTAGACCCCGAAGGGGTATGTTTTTTTTTAGAAAACCGGCCCGGTTCGTTACGGTTTAGATTAGTTAGGGTTTATTTTTATTAGACCGGCCCGTTTTAGTTTAACCCTAGGCCCGTTTAGGCTATTTGACGCACAGTGCGCAGTTTAGGCCCATTAGGCCTTTTTCTTTTATTTTTGTTTTTCTGTTTTAACAGAATAGTTTCTGTTTTGAAAAATTCATATCTTTTATTATGTTTAATAGTTTTAGGTGATTCTTTTTTGGTTGGTTTGCAAATTTTATGTAGTTTCTGTAGAATATATATTTAGCTATGTTAAAATTAATTAAAATTGCTTTAATTTAGTTTTAGTCAGAATAGTAAATCTGCTATAACTTGAGTTAGAAAAATTATTTTTGGATGATTCTTTTTGTCCCAACTTTATTTTGACATTGCCAAACCATAAAAATTAACTTGGGTATTTTAGGATTAATAAGTAAATAGTTTTAAGCAGAATCTTGTTAATTCTAATTAATTGACTAGCTACTGTTTTCCTATTATTTTAAATAGTAAATAAATTTATTTTTAAGATGTAATTGATTATTCTAGGATAGTTTCTGTCACTTTATAGGATGAACTTTTATTTATAATTAATAAAAGTTTTTTTATTTTCTTAATAGAAATTGGATTAGGCCTAATAGGAGTTTTATAATAGCTTTTAAATTAATTCTTTTTGCTCCTAGTTGCTTAGTGCATCCTTTTCTGTTAAGTTAACCTAAAACCATGATTAGGTTATGTTAGAAAATTTTTGTTATATAAAAACTATTCTAACTATTGTTTGAAGTAGGAAAAAACTTTGAATTGGTTTTCTTTGAGTTTTCCCTTGGATTTTGATTTGGTTGTTTTGGTGTGTTATGTTACTTTTGTTATGCTATTGTGTTATGTGATCCTATGCTATATGCTTATTGTGTTTTGTTTGTCTCGGTAGAGTTTTGAGTCTAAGCTTGCTACTCTGAATCTTTAGCTTACGAGGATCATCAGCAAGGCAAGTTTTGATCATGTTATTTCTATACCTATGTTTTTGTGCATTAGAATTGTCACCACCCCACCATGCATGCAGTAGTTGAAATTTTGAAGTTATTAAACTTGAGTAGTATCATGTGGTAGGATGAACCAATCCCCTTGTTACCATGACCCCCCGGGACGAAGTAGTTCACTTTGCTATGCCCGTAGACGGGTTTTGGGTTGAGTGAAATTCATAAGCAAGATGTGAGAGTCAATGATGATGACAACCCCATGAACTACAATGATCAAGATGGACTTCGAAATTCACTACTGGGTGGAGGACGGTTGACGGGCACCCTGGAGAACCCAGTGGTTGGCCGGGATGCATGGAGAAGTGCCATGACATCTTGCGGAAAGCTTCACCCAGCCACGAAGAGAAGGATGGATGCCCCATGACCGGAAGCTTACCTGTGCAGCCGCAAGCCATTATGGGCTCTGGCTGGGTTAACCCTAGTAGTGACGCTGGCTGGGCGGTACTACGAGATGTAGAAGAACGGTAGGATTGGATGGGTACGCGCAGAGCAGAAGAACTCTTTGGAAGACCTGTTTCATTCGTCCGTCTTCAAACACCATGAAGTGCGAAGACTTAAAAGGAGGGAATGATTCTTGCGGGAAAGTCGCAACCCTCTACAGAGTTAAATATCTAATCGATTAGCCGTGTCCCCGGTTACGGACAATTTGAGCCTCTGGAACTTGGAAGTATTCGAAATCTCAACACTAAAATTAATGAATTAAATTGAGGGGTTTATGACTTAATAATTGGGAATGAGATTTTGGTTGGCGGAACCATCTCAATAACTACCAACAAATTGTAGTAATTTGCAAGCAAGTCCACTGTAGTAGGATAAAATTTGCTTTTCGCAAAATGATGAAACTTAGAGCCCCACAGCCAAAATGCATATAGTGATAGTAAGTTTATTATTGTTATTCTTCATGACTTGCCAGCTTATTCAAAAAAGCTGACCTACACGGCTGCAACGTCTTATGTTGCAGAGGTATATTTCGATCAGGAGTGAGGCTACGCTCCGCGCTTGGCGATTGCCCTTTGGAGTCGGATGGACTCGCTTTATCTTCGACGCTTCCGCAGCATTAGTAGTTTATTTCTCATGAGTTGGCCTTGAGCCGAATTTATTCCCTTGTAATAAAGACTCTATATGAGAATCGTGTAATGATATTCAGGTGTGATTGAACTTTGATTACTTTATCGATGTCTTTGTGAGTACCAAAGCATGATCTTGGGATGAATGCATACGTAGATTTGACCGATTTTGGGTCAGGTCGCTACAACAGAACAAAGGGCATTATGGGGTTCAGCTTTTTATGGGGGTTCAGCTGAGAATATAATACTCAGATAGGCTCACGGTTACGGACTTTGGGCCATAGGCCCGACCCTGCATGTTTGGGGCCCATGTGTTCTACCTCGGCGCTTTTCATATTGCAAGCGATCGATGCGGTGCTGGTTTTAGATCTTTGTCGCAAGGCTTAATACACAAAATTGAATAAAGCACGACAACTGTTGGAATGAAATCGAACGACAGTTCCTAACCAGCAATCAGAGTTGCAATTCTATCAATGATATACCATGTGATAAATAATACTATCGTACTATTTATGCACACAGAACACTTGTTTCACCATGCCAGATTATTACATCAAAATCTCTCGGAGGATAGATCAGTTCGGCAGTTGCGTGCTGCTAATTTCAAAGTTGATTTGGACCAGCTCTCCTTGCCGAGAAAGTTTAATTTTGACATCATCCCCTGCCGCAAGATATGATTTAGATTTGAACCTTGACCATCCTTTAGCATCAATCATCATGCGACCATCCTTTGTACTTACGGTATATTGAGCAGGTTCATTCACACCAAGGCTGCACATGGTAAGAGAAACTTGGCCGTGGTCGCCCGGATTGTTGAACGACTCCCTCGTTGCTCTAGGAATTCTCTATTTGCAAACAAGAAGACATACCCAAACAGTTAGATCAACACAGTGAATCATGTGAAACAACATGGAAAGAAAAAAGATGAAGCACTTGGGCGGCCAATGCTTACCAAGAAGGTGGACATGTCGGTTTTGTAAGGACTTTGGTATATGAAGTGCGAACGCAGCCCGATCTGCTGCTTTGGTGCAACCGCACGGGCCGGAGCAGATGCAAGTGCAAGTGTTGGTGCAGTCTTGAAGCCGCTGGTGCTGCCGGAGATGGTGCTCCTTGTAGAGCTGGTGTCGGTGTCGGAGCAGTGCGGTGTCGATGCCCGATCCTCCGTAGATCGGTGATCTCACGACGCGGTCGGTGCCCAATCCTCATTTGGATCAGACCTAGCTGCTGCCATTGTCGCTGCTAGAGCAACTACCGGTGCTCGATCATGCGAGACGATGGCGATCGTCTGGTCTCGCTATGATCAGCTTTCTAACTTGACTAGGATTCGTGACCGTGATCCAGTTTTTTCTTCATTTCTTTTAAACACGAGAAGGACTAATTGTGGCGCTTTTGTTAAACCAAACTGCAGTTCATCATAGGGATTCAGCTTGTACTCGCACAACGGTCGATCCAATTTTTTCCGAGAATATAAGTGATGGACAGTGCCTTCGCATCGACACGACATAAGAAGTGAAACCTGCAAAAATAGCCATCGTAGAGCAAACCAAATGGTTTATTCTATGATGAATGTCACATGGCAAAACTTGCATCGTAAAATTGCAGGAAAAGAAAGAAAACATGACATTAAATCAATAAGATTTAGACAGTAAATCAATAAGATTTACTTGATGTGACACGAGTGAATCCTTACCAGGAAATCACTATGTTGAAGTACTAAACAGAAGATTGAGCGTCCAACTACGCGTGGCATGTAGGGGCCCTGCATACTCCCACAAGCAGGGCAGTCCAAAGGTCGTGACAAATCGTATGGACCGAACATCCATGGGACTGGAAATCCTGGTGGGTGCGATAAACCCTGCAATGCATACAGATATTGGAGTGTAACCATAATTGATAAACCATCCTCACAAAAAATATGATATGGACACTTCAAAATATACAGACTGAATTGAGTGGACAAACATTAACATAGACCGTTCTCAGGACTGACCACACACCAAAAGCGGCAGTACTAATAAACAATACAGGGTTCACAAACACAAATCAAGTACTAAAACAGTAGTACTTACTACAGGCAAGCAAAGTTGCACTAACTAAACTCTGTAGACTATTTCTTGCCACCGACCTACGGGATGAACCCCGCATAACTGACTAGGCCATGGACTTCGTGTGAGATGTCTACATGCACCATCACCATCTTGTCAACCTTGGAGAACCTAACAGAGTGGTCTTTCCACTCATAAACATGATGATGAAGACATGCCGCATCAGATTTGTTGGGAAGCTTTACAAGAACCACACCCTTCGTAATCGAAGGCACAGCCAGGAAATTGTTGTGGTCAAGTACAGCCTCGAGAACACGCCTCACAACAATGCTACAGGAAAACACTAGTTCAGGACACGTGGCGACAAGGACACAACAGTTGGATTGTTCAGCAGTAGAACTCATCATCAGGTCTTGCAGTTCACATGGCATGACTTTGAGAACTTCATCTCCACCGTGGACCTGGTTCTAATTCAAACAAAAACATATTTTATTACTACCTCCGTTCAGAAATATAAGATGATTTTCGATATTATACTCCATATGTGACTACATATACGCACATAAATGAGTGAACAAAGACACTAGAACATGTCTTCAAAGGCATGAGAGCAGAGGGATTACATGCAATATCCATAACACAAGTTCTTGAGGCAAATATACCCTCTTAAAAGGTATCATTGATGTTCATAAAGTACTCCTCCGTCCCAAAATTCTTGTCTTAGATTTGTCTAGATACGGATGTATCAAGTCACATTTAGTATTAGATACATCCGTATCTAGACAAATCTAAGACAAGAAATTTGGGATGAGAGGAGAAGTTGAAAGTAATCTATAAGAAATTAGTGTCAACCTCTCGCATGTTTTGGTCAAAAGAGGAATTTAGAACCGTCATTTGGCACACAAAAATCACATGCAAGATCACCTAGAAAGTTGTACTACTAGTACTAGTACTGCGTGTTAGATGAAAAAACACGATCAAGATCGAGAAAAAGATCGTCAAGAAGAGATATTACCCGGACTTGCTTAATGAGGGATCCCGGAGAGGGGGGCTTGGACAAGGCGATGGCTTTGAGCTTGTGTGCGGTAGTCTTGGCGGGGTGCTTCGCTTCTTCTTACCATGAGCCTCGACGGTTTTGGCCGGAGCCATAGACATCACTTCGGCCGGTGCTCCAGCGTCCATCAAGAAACTATCAAATTGAAATAAAAGAAAAGAAACCATAATCACAAACCCAAAAGAAGAAAAGAGAGGGAGTTATAGGATCAGTCTCGGGGTTGCAAGACTGGGCCTTGGCCAGAATCAACACCATTGATGCGCTCACCTTTCCTTCTTTGGGAGAGAAGAACAATGGCAGAAGCAGGTCGGGGTTTTCTTGAAGAAATGAGGAACAAGATGAGGCAGAACCGAGGGTTGGCTAGAGAGGAAGCTGAGAGAGAAGAGTGAAATGATGGTTGCTTCGTCCGTCCAACTTACTGCTGGAAAGGAGGTTTTTTTTTATTTGACGGCTCATTGGGCATTACTGCGGCGCTTCGATCGGGGTAGTCTACCGTCACTCTATTACGGAGTAATTTAGTGCATGGCTGGTGGACCCCGACGATGGCTGTCCCACAAGTCGGCGAAAGTGAGTAATTTAGTGCATGGCTGGAGGAGGATCCGCACTGTAGAGGGTGCCCACTGTTTTTCAGAAGAAAAAAATGATTACAGCAAGCGTTTCCACTCTTACGACGGAGGAGTGCGAAACATGGCAGCCACTTGAACATACATAGTGCTCCTACTACTAGGCATGTGTAGTGGTTCATACGTCAGTACTACACAATCTTGTTGCTAGTGTAGTAAGATATGACGATAACAAATGATGTTGTGTGCATGTCAACTACTCCTATATGTAACATAGTACCGCTTTTTCGACTATCCGGTCGAGAATGAACGGTGAGATCAATGTTAACAGAACTAGGTCCACAGTGCACGGAGAGTACGGTGCTACAGTACTCCATGAAACATGAAGCATATGAAGCACGAATAGTGTTAGGAAGGGTGTATGAAGGGTGCACGGGATGGGAGCAAAAGTTCCCTTCTCGACCCACTTTTGGGTGTTTGGCAGAGTGCATGAAGGGTGCATGAGTCCACACTAGTAGGTTGACAAAAATACACAAAGAGGAAACAACTATATTGAGATGAGAATGCAACCAAACACACCCACACGCTTTGTGCTACAGTGACTGATCTGCACCGTCTGAGTTTCATCCAACGGTCATGCTGCACCGAGACATGGACATGCCCGTGCAGAGGGCGCCTAAACTCCACCGAAGTCCCTCTGCTTCTTGAGGCGCACGACATTGGTGATGCAGGGTGCGACCGCCCGCAGAGCCCACTCCCGGTCGACGGGAGCCAGCTCGTCAAAGACGGCGTCCAATGGCACGAATGGATTCCGGTGACGGAGCCCTGAAAGGATTCGCCCGGCGACGACGACGGCAGCCCGCAACCCCTCCTTGTCCAGCTCAGCCCCCACCATCGCGCGGAGACGGCTCAGCTCCTCGGAGATATAGGTGAAGAAGGAGACCAGGTCAGGAAGCCGCAGCTCGTTGAAGTCGACCGGGTGGTCGAACGGGTTTAGCCCGACGGCCAGCATCATCGCTGGCACGACGGTAGGCATCGCGCAGCCGCAACACGTGCGTGGCAACTTGGTTCACCAAGTGGCTGAGGCGATCTTGGACCTCGTCACGATCGGCCCGCCGCGGCCCACCAGCTCCCCGACGGCCTATCGTATCTCCCGCTTTCTGCAGCAACGCCGCTGACACCTCGAGCATCTTTGTGGTGGACGCCTGCCACTTTTGAAGCTCCATGAACTCCCGCTCATAATGGAGGAGCATGGCACTCCTCTCCTCCTTGAGCTCACGGAGCTCCACGTCCTTGGCCTTGAGCTCCGCATCCTTGGCATGGAGCTCCTGTGTCAGGCGCCTCACCTCGGACTCCATGATCTGCTGCGCCGCCATGGCACCAGATAGAAGCAATGGGGAGAGGAAGCATAGGGGGCGAAATGGCTGAAAGGCAATGCAATCTACGGGAAGGCAGAGGGAGCGAGGAATCTTTTGGTTTTCACCACGGTAAAACACCAATCGACGACTTCTCACATCAGGGAGCAGTGGGTTTTTACAGGCGGAGTCATCGTGACTAATTGCTGCCGCACCTGCTCCCGTCAATCAAAAAATTAAAAATCCTGCCGCGCCTGCTCCCGTCAATCAAAAAATTAAAAATCCTGCCGCACCCAAACACCAGAGCAACGCCGCGGTGGATATTTAAATTTACCTGCCGGCAAGTAGATAAAAAAGGGGTGAAAAAACAAATGTGGCGGCGGCCTAGCTAATCGGTCCAACTAGCCCAACTAGCTAGCCACCGTGCTTCACTGATGTACTCGGCGGGAAAGGTGGTCTTTCGTGATTTGACGATTCATTTACTTGCTTCGGCGCTACGACCGAGGAGGACCCAGAAAACGCGCGGTAGGGCGTCCCATGTCAGGAAGAATATATGCGTGCACCACCCGGGAGGACCCGGAAACCGCGCGGTAGGGTGTGCCATGTCTCGGCACGGAGGAACAATGTGCGTGTAAAAATATACTGTATCAGATGTAGTACCTATGGTTCGACCTCGGGACCCAGCCAGTCGGTCGAAAACACCCCACTAGCCACACAGCTTCATCATGCAAACGTGGGACGGAGGATAGATGTGGTTAGCTCCGTCTCGACCAGCCACAACGTCTCTTGTTCTAGGCGATTCTTCTATTTTCCAAGCTTTTTTTAGTTGTAATAACACCACGGCAAGCTAGGGCCACTCTTCATGTGTGCCCGTGCAAAGGTTAGACGATGGAGAGAAGAGAGATTGAGATCGCAGACCTGGGACCCACCAGTAAGTGAGACAACGGTTATGCATGTGTTGACGAGGCACTCCCTCTACTCTACTCAACGCAAGTACTGTATAAATAAAATCAAGTTATGGGACAAAGCCAACAACCGTTCGTTTTTTCAGGCTATTGACTTACGCTTTGTAGTCCAGGTTGCTAGTTCGAATCTTGTCTTTCAGATTTGTTAGTTTTAGGTCCAAATTTGATTAATGACAAGTGGGACCCCCGTGTGTTGTTCCGATATTTCAGTGTAGGATGGTTTTTTTGAACAAATACTTTGCGCGGTTAGACAAGTAACGGCACGAGTTACACGTATTTTGCAAGTTTACGAACAAAAATGACAGTGGCATAGAATATCACATCCACCCCGCAGCTTAGATACTATGGTGATACGAGTTTTTACACCGTTGGAAGTGAGATCCAATGGCTTGGGAGTAGTCTTTGTAATTATGCGCAATTTCCAAACTCTCCAAAGGTTTTTTGCAAATAAAACATTCAGGCCTTGTGTGTGACGCTGCATCTTCGATCCAACGGGTCCCGGTGCTCATATTAGGTGCTCCCGTAGCTTAATTACCCGCCACGGTGATATGAGCATCTAGGTCGTATGATCGGTGATCGATGGCACATGCGTAGTACTTGTACTTTCTGTGCATTTCCCAAACTCTATCACCGATATTGCAAAAACATTCAAACCTCCTATTGTGGGCGTTAGATCTCGGTGAACTCGTATCACCATAGAATCTACGGTGCGGGAGCACCTCATACTCTCCCGCGAGAAAACATAAGGTGCTATCGCAGCTTGGATGCTACGGTGATACGAGCTTGGAGGTCGTTTGATCTGAGATCCAATGGCATCTGAGCAGTCTTTGTGCTTGTAAGCGATGGCGGAACTATTTTGGGGCTTTTACGCAAAAACCATTGAACCACCGAGGGCGTGTTGGGTCACAAACCAATGCCTCCGAAGAGCTTGTATCACCAAAGCATCTAAGGTGTGGTAGCACATGATATTCTTACATACAGGAGAATATGATGTCCTCCTTCATCTTAGATGCTACGGTGATACGAGCTTCGAGGTCGTTGGATATGGGATCAAAGGGCATCTAAGTAGTTTTTGTACAAATTGTGTGCAATTCTCAAACTCATCAAGGTTTCCTGCAGAAATATTAAGACACATCATGTGAGCTGCTATATCTCAGATCTACAAGCTCCAAGCAACTCGTATCGGCATATAGCATCTAAGGTATGGGGGCACATGATATTCTCCCGGGGAGGAGGGGTGGGGGTGCACAACCAATCGGTGGTTGGGAGGGTGGGGATAAATATAATCTAAACAACCCTAAACAGAGCTCCACAATTTTATCTAAGGTCGAGGGTTGACCCCGACAATCATAGCTCCGCCTAAACACAACATTTGCATGTCTTGTAGTACTAGACTTAATATTCATGTTTCAGTTTCATGTTCATTTTAAATATTGAACTGAGGACCATGGATGTCTTACATTTTACTCCTTCGTTCCTAAATATTAGTCTTTTTAGAGGCTTCAAATGGACTGGCACATACGGATGTATATAGACATATTTTAGAGTCTAGATTCACTCATTTTGCTCCGTATGTAGTCACTTGTTGAACTCTCTAAAAGACTAATATTTAGGAATAGAAGGAGTATTTTGAATTCGTGTCATACATGCATGGTTTGGAAAAATAGATGCACTATACTTATTGGATTGTTGTTGTGTTTCATGTGTGTGTCTCTGTGTGTGTGTGTGTGTGGTCATATGCTTGATACATACAAAGTTTTCTCACCTCCATATTGTTCATCTTTTAAATTTGAATTTGCATTGGAAAACTTACTAGGGATACCATGAAATGTGAAATCCACGTTGAGATCACTATATCACAAACTCACTCTAATTCAACAACTCGTCATAAATCAATTACCATGTTGAGATTAGTATTTGCAAGGAAAATACGGGTATCGTAATACACATAGATTCGTTTGGCAATTTAAAAGGTTCCTTTCATATTCTCGAATGGTAGGACCCAACGGCGTACCAGCCAGACCTTGGCTCATGTTGATCCTAAAAAAAGAAAAACTGGGCTCGTGTCCTTCGGTGGCGTGCGTGGTACGCACATTAGGCAACCCCAACCAGTCGAGCCTTAGCGTTTCAAGTCGAAATATCTGGTGGCCAGAATTCCAGCCCTAGGAAATTCCCCTCAAGTCCCCGGTCCATAATGACTACTGATGAACAACGGAGGGATGCTTTAGTAACTAGACAACATTACCTACCGTGCCGAGCACGGTTCAATTCCCTCGGTTGCCGCTCATCAAGGTCACCCGTCAACTGCATTGCCTAGTACTACTACTACTACACCATGATGAGCACAGAATTGAGCCCGTTTGTTCATGCCTAGTACTTGAGTTAATATATCAGGCAATGCACTGGTACGGAGGGATTATCCTTTTACTCTGCATATATAACTTGTCTGAAGTCTAACTAAGCAAAATGTTTGACCAAATTCTTTCTTAAGAAATACAACAGGACATATGTACGGCTTGAAAATTTATTGCATGATGCAGGTTATGATATTGTTTCGAATCCTGGATCTTAAATTTCAGAAAATCCAAAAGTGAGCATAAATTCTTGAAACTAAGCATGGTCACGTGATATGGCACAAATATTACTTCGTAAGTTTTTTCTTCAATTTGAGACAAGTTGCTTATGACAAGTTGCACAAATGAAGAGCCAAGGTATTTTGGAACAAAGACCTATCACGTTAAGGCGAACGCTTTCACTATTGAAACCGTGGGCATTTACGTGCCGCCACGAGTCCCCGCTTCTCATCGGCTTGTGCCGTCCGAGCAAGCGTGTGAGTCGACGGGAGGCATGCGAGCGAATCGCTGCGCCGGTTGTCGAGGAGGCGTCGAGAAGCAGATCATGTGCAGAGCTCACCGGAGGCGAGCCCTTTGACTAGGCTCCGCCGCCCACCATCGTCCCAACTGCTCCCACTTTTAATGTCGCTGATGCCGCAATTTAAAATCAACCCTGCACTACCTGATATCGCTACAATCCTCTCTCTTCCTCTCCGATTCCCCTGTCATCTACCTCCAACTAGCCTGACCTAAACGTATGCCATGCCGCATCACAATGGTCTGCCCTTAGTGTTCGGTTTTCGAGGAAGACACCCAGCCGGAGTCTCAAGAACATAAGGCGCTTTGGGACGAGCTTGAACGGCCTTGCTGGAAGACGCGCTACCGTCTCCCCCGCTCCCATTCCGGCTCCCGTCGCCCGATCGCGCCGGCGCCCATCCCGTGGCATTGATGGGCTGGGAGCCGCACATTGTCGCCGAGCTTGATCCCACGGGTTCCACGAGGTCCCCGCCGACTTTCACGCGCGCCCGTGCACTGCCAGCGCATGCGCCTGCATGTGCACTAACGCAAGCGCCTGCGTGCCGGTGCCGATGCACTGCGGCGCATGCGCGCTGCTGCAGATCGACGCGCGCGCTGCCGTGCGGTGCCGTGCACACGAATGTCTCCGCCGCACCGCTGATAACGCTTGTCCCCACGTGGGTGCGGTGCCCCCTCGGCGGCATGGATGGCCGCCGTCGACCGCTTCCTTGCACCAACGCCATCGCCTCCTCCCGCCATTTGACTTCGCTCAAGTCGAACATTTTGGCCTTCCTTGAAGCTAGGCTAACGCCCAGGAGTACGCCAACAACGGCGCAAGACGCCGCCGTCGCCGTCGGTCAGTGGCCTGACGACACACAAAGCACGGCAGAGGAGCCGCTTCCCACCGCGAGACGCCCCCGCCGCCGCCGCGTAATCTAAATTTGCCATGAAAATGTTCGGATTGCCATGCTTAAAATCTGAACGTTTATCATTTCCGTTTATTTTATATCGATCGTCGATAATTTAAAGTCGGAGTCGACTGAACGAAATGTATGGTTTGATCGATTGAATGTTACGGTAGAGCCGTATCAAATTAAATATAAAACGTCATCAAGCCACATGTATTCCTTGTCATCCAACGACCTAGACTGCTTCAATGTCGAGCGCCAACACGTTTAGCGTGCAGTTAATTTCATGCCAAAATAGTGCTAATCACATGACAACACGCAAATAATATCCTAGTAGTTAATATCCGCATGCACTTAATATACTTCCAAATTAACGTGCATTGCACGCATACACCGACTATTGCTGCTAGTGCGTGAAACTGGTGTCATGACTTGTGAAGCAGCCCAGATATGGTCAACGGCAACATCGCCATGAAGTTCTTCCTGTTTGCCCGCAAGGCCTAAACGCAGAAGGAGGAGAGAGAGAGAGAGCACACATGGAACCCACCAGTAAGTGAAGGTGAATAGTACTAAAAATAATATTACATGTTATCCATTAATTAGGCTGTGGTAATATAAAAACATTATGTGAACAAAGGGGGTACAACAAACATTGCTATTCTACGTATGTTGCCTATTGACGTGCGGCCTGAAGGCTCGGTCGCATGTTCGATCCTTGTCCTTTATTTTTTAATTTGTATATGGGTCCAAATTTGTTTCATGACATGTGGGTCCCTCGGTGTGTAGTTTGTAGCACTTTAATTTGTGGGTCGAAATTTGTTCCTTTCCAAGTGGACTATCGATGTGTAGTTTTGTAGCTTATTTATAATAATTAAAGAGAACAACATAGTTTTTTCAATAATACAATGGTGCGATGTTGAAGGTGAGAAAGGACGTGCGAGAGAGCAATGACCGAGCCAGAGGGAAATCAACTAGGGGAGTTGCGTGGGTTGCAACGGTGTTTGGAGTAGTTGTGGGCCGAATGCTACGAAAATATAATCTAAACCGACCGGAATAAATTCCTACACAAATTAATCCAAGGTTGGAGTGCCCCTCGCAATGTAAATAGCTCTGGCTTTGCGAGGGATGGAGAGGTAGTAGCTTCAACGCGTGGAAGATACGGTGTGAGAAAGCAAGCACTAGTGCAGAACCGGGCAATAGCACCGGTTCGTAAGGCCCTTTAGTGCCGGTTCCACAACCGACACTAAAGTGTGGTCACTAAAGCCCCCCCCCCCCTTTAGTACCGGTTCAGCACGAACCGGTGCTAAAGGCCAACCACGTGGCATGAGGCAGCTCCGGGGGCAGGGATCCCTTTAGTATCGGTTGGTTACACCAACCGGTACTATAAGGTTTGGGGGGTTTTTAGTTTTATGATTTCTTTTTCATTTAATTTTGTGTTTCCATTTTAATTCTTTTTCGTTTGCTGGTATTTTACGATACTACACATTGTACACGTTATGCATATATATATAAATAGAATTTCTAGTAGAACCAATCATGCATATATATATCATCAATGTCTCACAAACCACCATATTAATTAATTCACACAAACACACATGTATAGCTATATACAATTTCTCCTACATATGCATGTTGCCTTCGGAGCCAGTGGCATTAGCCTAATTGGTGCCTTTGGAGCACGATGACAATTGGAAGTGGTTTTCATGGGGGCGGTAGCGGGTAATAGTATTCTCGCTTCGGATTTATGACCTGGTCGAGCAAAAATCCCGCTATTTCCTCTCGAAGTGCTTCTACGCGCTCCGTTTCTATGAGCTTGTCCTGCACCTCTGTGAACTGTTAAGAAAGAGATCAATATGCATGTGTATTATTTGTGTGACTAGATTTCGATAATGGTGTAAAAATTGTGAATAGTGTTCTGACAAGCGTACCCATTCCTGCCTTTGAGATCTGCTCCTTTCGGACGCCATCATGCGAATGTTCTCGAAAACGCAGAATGCACATAGATCAGTCCCTCGCTACCGCTTGTGGCCTTTACGAGAATGGAATTTGATCAGATAATAATTAATCAAGCATGATAATTAAAGAGATGGCAGCTAGCTAGCTAGCTAGTACTACTTAATTACTTACCTTGGGTGAAACCATTTAAGCTTTTTTTTCCATTCGCCTCCGTGACGCCGATGAACCTTGCCCAAGCCCTGCCCGCCGACAAAGAAAATGAATAAAGGGTTATTAAATAGTTCATATCATGAAATGACGAACTAAATAGGCGAGATATATAGTTAATAATGATTGAAATTACTGTTGACTATCCCAAACAAGATGTTATAGTCAGTATTTGCTTTGAGTAGTGAGTCCAGATTTCAACTGTTCGGCCAACTTTAATGATACACAAGATCCAGTGATATCTGCATGCACACACGCTTGCATGTCTTAATTAAGCGGGCATATGTAAGCAAAAACATGTAACTAGCTAGTAGGCAAAAACAGAGAATTTGTAGTACAAGACAAGTGTGACTCCTTTGGAAGTTGTAAGGAAGTAGTATATCTTCATTGTATTTGAGGCGCTTCAAGAACTCTAGCATGTTTTCCTCTAAGGCCTTTTGATGATGTGCATTTATTTTCCATGTGTATTCATTAACGGTGTTTGGGTCAATGAACCCAATGCCAAAGCGTCCACCTTTTCTCATTTCATATATCTTCATCCCGCATAATACCACGTAAAATAATATAGTGAGGATAATTACACGTAATGATTGATCAAAAGGATCACTACAGCTAGCTTGAGACTTAAATTACAGAAAGAAATCACTTACGAGACAATAGCAATCGATTTATAGATTTGTCGAAAGCGCCTTGATTGTATAACTGAAACAGTTCGAATACTCAACGGACAGAGCTTTCTCATGGAAGTAATGCTCCTCCTTGACATTCACCACGAGGGACAATCGATTGGAAATCTTGATAATGTTCATGTACCATTGATGCAATTCATACATTCTCGTTGGGAGGTTCTTGACCTTGTCTGGCTTGACCAAAGGTTGGCCCCGGACATATTTCCGTTTTATATCATCCTCTGTAAGCATAGGCATGGGCTCGATCTCGAGGAGTTGTCCAACAGTGATGTTGAGAACTTCAGCCTGCATTATATGGTCCTTGGTTATTACCACATTGCCCACCTTGGGAACGTAAACTGTTTGCCCACAATAATATTGGGCGCGCGTACTGTCACGTGTTGTTGGCACAACAAGCGAGGGATCGATTGCGCCGCTGTTCTCCCAAATTGGGAATGGTTTTCCGCATTTTCGATAGCTGCTTGTTGTTTGCTCGATCTCGAGCTCGCCTCCTTACGTAGACGTGCTCGATTTAACTTCTTGATGTGGCGCTCATAGTCTGTGTCAACAGGCTTGGGAGCTGGTGGTTGAGCCATACAAATGAAGTGGTCAATCGTTTCCTTAGGCACTTTCTCCCTTGGCGGCGGTTGCGGTTTCGGTGCAAAATGGGCTTCCACCTGGGCCTTCGATATGGCTGCATTTTCCTCCTCGGACCTGTCATAAGGCCTCTGCGGAAGAGGCGTGAGGCTTGGACCATATTTATATCGCTTGCCTCCGCCTGTACTTCCTCTACTACCTCAACTCGTACCGCTACGCACCAAAGCTGCGGGGTGTCTCTTCTGCGATTGATGAGGCGGCGGAGACGGCCGACGGGCTGAGTTGGACGAGGAGGAGGGCTCAAGCTGTGCCGGACTTGGAGGAGGAGGGCCTGAGGTTGTGCCGGACTTGGAGGAGGTGGACGCCGACGCTGTGGCGGACTTGGAGGAGGAGGAGGGGCCGACACTTTGCCGGACTTGGAGGAGGAGGGCCTGAGGTTGTGCCGGACTTGGAGGAGGAGGACGCCTAACGTTGTGGCGGACTTGGAGGAGGAGGAGGCTGACACTTTGGCGGACTTGGAGGAGGAGTGGCTGACACTTTGCCGGACTTGGTGGACTTGCGGAGAGCGGAGTCTGCTGACTCGGTGGCGGACTTCGACGAGGAGTCGGCTGATGCGGTGTCGGTGGCCTTCGAAAAATGATGCAATCCTTTTTCCATAGGATGACACGATGTTTGGCCTCTCCGAGAAAGTGCTCGTCGTCACCTCCAGGAATGTCAAGCTCTAGGTCCGAATATGGGTCCACCACCTCATCAACCAAGACACGAGCATAGCCTCTTTGGAATCGGGTTGCAATGGAAGGTTGCCTTGGGGATTTGTAAAAACAACGCGTCCGCCACCTTCATGGATATGTTCTTCATTTTGACGTGTAGCTCGCAGTTAGTGTTATCCGTGATGTCATCCACGGGGTATCTATCCAGCATTGCGTCGTCCGGGGCGGAACCCACGCTGCTTCTCGGCATGGATGGGGCGGTGCTATCCAATGCTTGATGAGCCGCTAGCTGCTGCAGCTGCTGAGACCCCCTTTGCTGGCTAAGTGAGTCGATCTGCTCCTGTTGCCGCTGGAATTTGACTGCCAATTCCGCTTGACTTGCTTCTAGTCCTTGAAGGCGTTCATAGTCCCGCTTCCTCTGCTCCTCCTCCATCTTCCTCTTCTTCTCCTCCGCAATCTTCTTTCTCGCACGGGTTCTGTTGTCGTTGTTCCAATCTGAAAACCCCTCATACCACGGAATAGCGCCAATGCCTCGTGTTCTTCCCGGGTGTTCAGGATTTCCCAGGGCACGCGTAAGCTCGTCGTTCTCTCTGTTGGGCTGGAACACCCCCGATCGTGCCTCTTCTATTGCAACAAGTATCGCATCGTCGGCTCCCTTCAGACTTGCCCTCGTCTAAACATTGCCTGTCTTCGGGTCCAACTCCCCCCCATGCGCATAGAACCAAGTCCCGCACTGGGGCCAGCTCTTAGTAACCGGAGTGACACCTGCATCCTCCATCTCTTTCTTAGACTTATCCCACTTAGGCATTGCCACCGATAGCCACCGGCCCCGACTTATGGAACTTATCCTTTTTTCGCATTCTTCTTGTTTATTCTCGACCGTTCCTTAGCTAATTCCGAATCCTTGAATTTAACGAAATCATCCCAATGAGCACGTTGGTTCTCTAGTGTTCCCTCGAATCTCGGAGTCTTCCTTCCTCCTTGACGTATTTGTCCCATTCACGATTCTTGTGGTTCTTGAATGCAACCGCCATCTTCCTAAGAGCAGCGCCCTTGACTTTCTCGCACATCTCGCTTCGTGAAATGATCTAGTAGGGTGAAATGTTCCATGAGAGTATCCCAAAGCAGATCTTTTTGTTTTTGTCGACAAAAGTAACATCCGGACGTGGAGCAGCGTCCTCTTTGTCCTTTATCTTTTGTCTTTTGCTGGCTCTCTCCATTCTTGAAGGGAGATCGGAGTTGGTCCTTCACAAGAACTCCGACCGACGAATGAACTTGTCCGCAATCTTCTTAGGCGCTAATGGTTCGCCATTAGGTCTGATTGCCTCGATATTGTACTTTACGCCCTCCTTCAACTTTTTGTTCGGGCCTCGTTTCGTCCTTTTGTCTGAAGATTTGCTCGATCCGGATGGCTAAAAGAACAAAGATCGATTCGTTAATATATCTTCAAGTCATTTAAAACATGTGATGATCACCATATGCCTGCTTATATAAATATATATACCTCGCCGGTCTTTGTTGTTTCAAGATCAACATTTTCTTCGTCATCATCATAATCATAGTTCATGACTTCATCAATTCGGTCGTCGCGATCGAATATCATATCACCCTCTCCGGTGTTGTTTAGAAATTGAGCCGTCATAATCTTCTTCATTCGATCATCATCCGCCCGTGAGGATGGCGATCATATCGAACATGGCCTGTTCTCCCTCTCGCCGGTATTGTCCGCCATAGCTTTTATTTAACTAATCCAAAAGAAATATAAAACAATTTAGTATTCAAATTACATCATCTCGAATAATAGATATAATCTCAATACATCGTCTCGAATAATAGATATAATCTCAAAACATCGCCTCGAATAATAGATATAATCTCGAATACATCGTCTCGAATAATAGATATAATCTCAATACATCGTCTCGAATAATAGATATAATATCGAATACATCACTGGCTAGGTAGCTAATAAAGATCAAATACTACAGAAGAATCTAGGACACTCGCGGTTCTGCTGGCGCGGCGGTGGACACCCAAAGAGAAGGAACCTCACGGGATCATAGCTGAAGTGAGATCCTCAAGAAACTGCCGGTATTGGAGAACCTGCCGCCTCTAACGCAACCATGTAGCGATGGACGTGCTCGTCCTCCTCCCTGACACGACGACGTACCACCTCCGGCTGGGCCGGCTCCCTCCGCGCCGAAACTGGTCCACGCGAACGCCACCAAACGAGATCAGGGTTGACGACGGACCCGGGCCGGGTTCTCATCAAGCGGCGCGCTTCTCCAGAAGCACCTCCCAGTGCCAGCCCGGCGGAGCCCAGTCCCGGACATGGGCCAGCCGGACGTCGTCGCGGAAGGGTCGACGGCGAGGATGCGGGCCGGGCATCGTCGAGAACAAATACTAGCTATATGCCCGCAAAAAGTAACATTTTTTTAATGATTGATTTTGATTAGTAACATTTTATATAACACTAATTATGCTATCATTGCATATGTCAAAATTCTATATGCTATTTCATACTAATTAAGCATCTAACACTAAAAACAGAAAAAACAACTTCTATACATCCATTAAAAAACAGAAAAACAATATTATATAAAAAAATTCCATACTAATTAAACACTAATTATATCCGTCTAACATTTATTCATACATATATACTAGTGAAAAAACAATAATCTAAAAAATCTAAACTAATTAAACATACAAAATACGTATATACTAATATATCCATGCATTCATACATATATACGTGTGTGTGTGTGTGTGTCTGTTCATCATGCTTGTGTGTGTGTGTGTATGGGCTCGGGGAGGGGCGGCGCCCATGGTGGCCGCCGGAGGCGAGGGAGAGGGGTTAGAGGGGGAGAGCTCACAATGGGCGACGGCGACGGCGAGGCGACGGCCGGGGCAGCGACGGGTCGGGCGTGACGCTGGGGCGGCGACGCGACGCAGGACGGCGCGACGGGACGGGCGGCGGCGGCGACGGGACGGGGTGGCGACGGCGACGGGTGGCGACGAGGACGGGAGGCGACGGGACGGGCGGCGACAGGGGACGGGGGCGGCGACGGCAACGGGGTCGGTGACGGCGTCGATTGATCGGGTGGGCGGTTCTATGGGGAAACAGAGGAAGAAACAGAGGGAGAATGAAATTTTTTGAAGTGTTGTATATATAGAAGGCACCTTTAGTACCGGTTGGAGCCACCAACCGTACTAAAGGCCTGTTTTGGCCAGCCCAATCGGTGGAAGCGACCCCTTTAGTACCGGTGGTGGCACAAACCGGTACTAAAGGCCCCTTTAGTACCGGTTTGTGCCACGACCCGGTACTAAAGGGGTCTTATTAGCAGTGCGATGCGGCAAGTTTAGTCCCACTCGCTAGCCGAGGGGCGCACTGACTGGTTTATAAACCCCGTGCGGTCGCTCTCTCGAGCTCCTCTCCAAAGCAGGCTTACTGGGCCTACGTGTTCTTTGTTGCCTGTCAGGCCCACTTTGCCTTTATGGCTGCATCCCGGCCCAACTACAGGTTGGGTTTCTAGTCGATGCAGGCCGCTCTGGCCTAGTAGGCGAGCTTTTTTTTTTTTTGCTTTATTTATTTTTGTGTATTTAGAGTTTCTTTGTGAATATTTTTGCTTTAGGTACAAAAAATTACAAACTTTCTGTTAGTGCCCGTAGTTTTCAAATTTGAATAGTTTAAATTTTGAATTATTTGAAATTAGTGTGAATCACTAGTTTGTGAATAACTTAACTTTAAAAATCAGTAAAGGCATGAAAGAATTTGTTTGCACATAAAATTTCTTCGCTTCAAATGCCAAAACACATAACTACCCTAACTATTACAGAGATTCCCCTCTGGGTGTGAAACATAGAAGAAAGTGATGATAGTGAAGCCGATCACATCCCAGATCTTTGGGTGTGAAAATTTTTCTTCGCGTGTGTCCCTTTGCGCCGTAACCATGGAAAATCTTCATCATTTAACGGGATGCTCGGGTCAATATTCACCGTGAATGGAGCAATTTCATCAAACTTTTCATAATCTTCGACTTGTCTATCTTGTCATCCACTCCCATGATGTTTCTCTTCCCGTAAAGAACTATGTGCCGCTTTGGCTCATCGCATGCGATGCATTCGCTTCCTTATCTTTTCTTTTTCTTGGCTTGGTAGACATGTCCTTCACATAGAAAACCTGTGCCACATCATTGGCTAGGACGAATGGTTCGTCTGCATACGCAAGATTTTTGAGATCCACTGTTGTCATTCCGCATCGCGGGTCTTCCGTTACCCGCCTCGTGTCATATTGACCCATTTGCACCAAACAAAGGGACCTTTAAACCACGCCGATAGTCAAGTTCCCATATGTCCTGTATATAACCATAATATGTTTCCTTTCCGCCTTGGTTTTCGCATCAAAGAAGACACCACTGTTTTGGTTGGTGCTCTTCTTATCTTGGGCGATCGTAAAATGTATTACCATTTATCTCGCACTTTGAAAGTCATTATATTCAAGATGGTAACTCGGACAGCAAGTACATGTCATCTTCAATAGAGGTGTCATGCATGGTGCGGTTCCGCAACCAGTGGCTAAACTCCTGGTTTGTTCACGTGTAATCCAGTCATCGAGACCGCCGGTGTTTGGAGCGTAGCAAATTCTTGTGTTCATCCATATACGGAGCCACCAAGGCGGAATTATGTAGAACTGTAGTGTGCTTGGTGAGAGAATGTCCGTCCATACATATTGTTTGTTCCCCTCCTAGCGTGTTTTTCCATCCAGTCTGCCCTTATGCGCGATTCAGAACACCAATCGGCTTAAGGTCAGGAATAAAGTCAATACAAAACTCAATGACCTCCTCATTTTGATGGCCCTTGGAGATGCTTCCTTCCGCCTAGCACGGTTATGAACATATTTCTTTAAGACTCCATGAACCTCTCAAAGGGGAACATATTGTGTAGAAATACATGACCCAAAACGTTAATCTCTTCAAGATAGGTGAACTAGGACGTGCGCCATGATGTTGAAGAAGGATGATGGGAACACCAACTCGAAACCGACAAGACATTGCACCAAATCATTCAGTAACCTTGGTATGATTTCTGGATCGATTACCTTTCGAGAGATTGCATTGAGAAATGCACATAGCTTCACAATGGCTAATCGAATGTTTTCGGTAGAAGCCCCTCAATGCAACCGAAGCAGCTTGCGTCATAATCACGTGGCAGTCATGAGACTTTAGGTTCGGAACTTTTCTCTGCCATGTTTATTATTCCCTTTATATTCGACGAAGCCGACGGTACCTTAATATCGAGAAGGCATTCAAAGAAGATTTCCTTCTCTTCTTTGGTAAGAGCGTAGCTTGCATGACCACGATGTATGCTGTCTTCTCCGTGCATACGTTGCTGGTCCTCCGTGCCTCGGTGTATCTTTTGTCTTCCCATACACGCCCAAGAAGCCAAGCAGGGTCACGCAAAGATTCTTCGTCACGTGCATCACGCCGATTGCGGAGCGGACCTCTAGGTCTTTCCAATATGGCAGGTCCCAAAATATAGATTTCTTCTTCCACATGGGTGCGCGTCCGTCGGCGTCTTCGAACAGGTTGTCCACCAGACCCTTTCCAAATATCACCTTCAAATCCTTGACCATATCATGTACATTAGCACCAAGACGGTGGCGAGGCTTCGTCCGTGATCCGCCTCACCTTTGAAATGCTTGCCTTTCTTTCTTACGGGATGCCTGCTCGGAAGAAATCGACGATGTCCTGTACACATTCTTCTTACAACTATTCAAATATATCTGTCGGTATCATCCAAACAGTGCGTGCATCCGCGGTATCCCTTGTTTGTCTGTCCGAAGGTTACTTGAGAGCAGGCCAATCATTGATGGTCACGAACAGCAACGCCTTTAGGTCAAATTCTTCCCCATGTGCTCATCCCACGACGTACACCTGTTCCATTCCACAGTTGTAAGAGTTCTTCAACTAATGGCCTTAGGTACACATCAATGTCGTTGTCGGGTTGCTTAGGGCCTTGGATGAGCACCGCATCATAATGAACTTCCGCTTCATGCACAACCAAGGAGGAAGGTTATACAAACATAGAGTCACAGGCCAGGTGCTATGGTTGCTGCTCGCTCCCCAAAAGGATTAATGCCATCTGCGCTTAGACCAAACCATACGCTCCTTGCGCCATCTCGCAAACTCCTTCCCGTACTTTCTTTCGATTTTTCTCCATCGCGACCCGTCACGGGTACTCTCAACTTTCCGTCTTTCTTACGGTCTTCTTCGTGCCATCGCATCGCTTTGGCATGCTCTTTGTTTTGGAACAACGTTTCAACCGTGGTATTATAGGAGAATACCACATCACCTTGGCAGGAATCTTCTTCTGGGCGCCGCCCCGACATCACCGTGGTCATCGCGGCTGATCTTATAGCGCAATGCACCACATATCGGGCAAGCGCTCAAATCCTCGTACTCACCGCGGTAGAGGATGCAATCATTAGGGCATGCATGTATCTTCGCACCTCTAACCCTAGAGGGCGACAGCCTTCTTTGCTTCAGACGCACTCTCGGGCAATTCATTGTCCTTTGGAAGCATATCCTTTATCATTACCAGCAACTTTCCAAATCCCTTGTCGATACACCATTCTCTCGCCTTCCATTGCAGCAATTCCATTGTGGTGCCCAGCTTTTTCTTGTCACCCACGCAATTGGGTACAAATTTTTTGTGATCCTCTAACATGCGCTGCAACTTCTTCTTCTCCAAATCACTTGCGCAATTTCTCTTTGCATCGGCAATGGTCCGACCTAGATCATCAACGGGCTCATCGATGCCTCTTCTTCAGCTTCTTCCCGCATTGCCGGCTCAGCTTCTTCCGCATTACCGGCTCAGCTTCTTCCCACATTGTTGTATCATCATATTCAGGGAACCCATGGCCGGGATAGCTGTCGTCGTCCTCTTCTTCTTCATTGTCTTCCATCATAACCCCTCTTTCTCCGTGCTTGGTCCAAACATTATAGTGGGGCATGAAACCGACTCAAACAGTGGACGGAATGGTTCTTGACGAGAGTAATTGCGACCATTCTTATAGCCAGCACATGGACAAGGCATAAAACCATCCGCCCGCTTGTTTGCCTCAGCCGAAGCGAGAAAAGTATGCACGCCCTCAACGAACTCGGGAGAGCATCGATCATCGTACATCCATTGCCGCTCATCTTCATTACACAACACCGAATAGACCAAATTAATACAAGTTCATACATAAAGTTCATACAACACTTAAATGCAACAAACAAATAACTCTCTAGCTAAAGCATTTAAATGCAACAACAAATGCGATCAAGATCGCAACTAAGGTAACAATTGATCCAACAACATAATGATACCAAGCCTCACTATCGATGGCATATTTTCTAATCTTTCTAATCTTCAAGCGCATTTTCTCCATCTTGATCTTGTGATCATCGACGACATCGGCAACATGCAACTCCAATTCCATCTTCTCCCCCTCAATTCTTTTCAATTTTTCTTTCAAGTACTCGTTTTCTCTTTCAACTAAATTTAACCTCTCGACAATAGGGTCGGTTGGAATTTCCGGTTCACATACCTCCTAGATAAAAATATCTATGTCAACTTGATGGGCATAATTTGTCATAAACACGAAATGCAACAAATAGTTTTAAAAGAGAATATACCACATCCGAATCATAACAAGGACGAGGGCCGACGGGGACGGATATCAAAACCATGGCACTATGTATAACAAACAACGTACGGGTAAGATAATTATACGAGTAACTATATATCCAAATCACACAAACATCAATTTTTTATATAAAATTTCATGAACAAGAGGCTCACCACAAGGTGGTGCCGGCGACGGGACGGTGCGGGCGATCGACGGTGGTTACGACGGAGATTTAGAAGGCACTAAGTAAAACACACCTACATATGCAAACTAAGTGTTATTTTGACCTCAAATTGCATATAAATCAAATACTACCACATATAATTCCTCTCAAATTACTAAAACCCACAATTAATCACTATATAAACCAATGCAAGAGCTAATCTAGCAATGAGAGATGAAAGGACAAAGTTGCTAACCTTGGTGATCATTTGAATGGATGGGGGCCTGCAAATCTTGACAAATTTGGGGCAAATTTTGTGATGAACTCGAGAGGAAGAAGGGAAGAACAGAGGAGAGGGAGAGGGGAAAGGGGGAAGAACAGAGTGTGGGTGGATGAAGGATTTATATAGGACGACCTTTAGTACCGGTTCGTGCCACGAACCGGTACTAAAGGTGCTGGAAGGGCCCCACTCTGACAACATCCTGCCACCACTTTCTTTAGTACCGGTTCGTGGCACGAACCGGTGCTAAAGGTTCGCCATGAACCGGTACTAAAGAGCTCCTCCCACCTAGCCGTTGGAACCGGCACTAATGGACACATTAGTGCCGGTTCTGTTACAAACCGGGACTAATGTGTCTCACATTTGACCCTTTTTCTACTAGTGAAGGTCAATCGAGAGACATATAGATAGAGAGACAAAGTGAGTGTGGTCCGACACTCATTGAACAAATATATATGCTCTGGACAGATATTGTCCGATTGAGCTTTTTGGCAAGGGTGAGGGTTGTAAGATAGAGCTTGAGAGATGATCCAGTCACAGACGTGTAGATTTATTTTGTGCGTGGGAGGAAGCAAGGTCAACCAATCACATAGGGTCGCCGTGTGATCGAAAGAGTGAGACGGGTTGGAGAGAGTGACCTAGATAGATTATGTGTGTGAGAGAATATACAATGTGAATAGGTCGAATTGGGCTCAAACATGGTGATATATCGTTTTTGTCCGAGAAAGAGCGAGGTCAGTCGAGACATACGGAGAGAGAGAGAGAGAGAGAGAGAGAGAGAGAGAGAGATTGAGTGAGCATGGCCCACCATGAGGTCGAAAGAGTGGCAGCGGCTTGGATGGACTGACCTAGATAGACAATCTGCGTGAGAGAGTATAGAGTGTGTCGATCGAGGCCCGAACAGGGAGATATATCATTTGTGTGTGAAAGAAAACGAGGTTAAACGAGACTCAGATAAAGAGAGCGAGATTGAGCGAGTGTGGCCCGCCGTGCGGAAGAAAGAGTGAGACAGTCTCGAGGGAGTGACCTAGATGTACAACGTGCGTGCGTGCGCACGAGAGGTTGGGGGGGCTAGATAGGCAATGCATGTATTGAGCGCGAGAGGGTGATAGGGAGAGGGGGGAGAGAGAGCTCGGCATGGGGTGCAATGGCGGGTGTGTGAGGTAAATACATTAGGTAACAGAGTGGAAAAAGGGGTTGTGTAGTTGAGAGACTTAGAGATCGAAACATGGAGAGGACGAATGAACGTGCGTTGGAAATCGATAGCTTCCTAAGGTGGTTAGGAGAGGAAGATTGACCGATACAGGAAGTATGTATCGTTTGTGCAGGGGGGGGGGGGGGCTAAAACAACATTTGAATGTACATAGTACGAGACTTAATATCGTGTACATTGTAAGATTTGAGCCAAGGACCAGGCATACGGGTAATTATTTCGAATTCATGCCATACTAAGTTTCGTAAAGTTGACATTGACTCAGTTTGTTGTGCTATTTTGTAGGTCATATGTTTGAATCCATCCAAAAGTTTTCTCACTACCATGGTGTTCATCATATACATATGATTTTGTATTAAAAAAGTAGCGTGGATATAGTGAAATGCGAAATCCACGTTAGAATTGGAGATCGCTACGTGAGACACAATCTAATTCAAATAACTAACTACGTGACACACACTCTAATTCAAATAACTAATTATGTGACACACACTCTAATCCACGTTAGCGTGGTTACCATTTCAATTTTTTTCAAATAACTCCTCATTAATTAATTTATAGTACTCCCTCTGTTCACTTTTATAAGACCTTGAAGACATTTCAGACAATGTGCAAAACAGTTCATTTTAAGTTGTCTGAAACGACTTACAAAAGTGAACAGATGGAGTATCTCGTTTCGAATGACTAATTATTGCAAGGAAAACACGGGCATGGTAATACATACAGATTCGTTTGCAAATGAAAGAAGATTCGTTTGCATTCTCAAATGTAGACGCACTGTGCAGACCAGTGGTCGTGTCGGGTGGATCTTTGCTTGGTGCCTTAAAGGCAACTGCCTTTGGAGTCATCGACATGTGGGCCAGCCACTGTTGGGCCCACATGTCATGGACACAAAGGCAGGTGCCTTAAGGCATCAAGCATAGTCCTGTCGGGTGGTCGCGTGTCGGACGGACGCAGTAGCACCCAGCCACCCACCCCCTCCCCCAAAAGGACAACGACAATATAAGTTCGCGCTTCCACATTTCGGATTGAAATATCTGGCGGCCCCAATTCCAGCCCTGCAAAATCTCTCTTCTCCACCGTCCCCTTCCGCGCCCAGATTGCTCAAATCCCTAATTCGCCGCCAACCCTCGAATCGCCCCTCGTCTCATCTCTTTCCCCACCATTCCCCACCTCTATGCCGGACGACGACGACGAAGACCACGGTCGCGCTTCACTACCGCACCAGAGCTACCTCATCTATGCCCTCGTCCACCGCGACCGGTGGTCCACCGACAACGTCGGCCGCCAAGAATCGACGCGTGCCTCACAGACACCGAAGTTCCTCCGCATCAAATGCGCCACCGGGCTACTTCACCGAGCACATCGTCGCACCTCCGCCCGAGGCCGTTGGGGCTTCACCAACGGTCTCGCCCACCGATCGTAGTGCTCCGCTGCCACTCAAGATCTGCATCCGTGCGCGCCAGCCAACACCAAAGTGCATCACCTTCAACGGCTCAAGTAACCGCACTCTAGCTAGGCGAGCATGCCCAAACGCCGCCCGAACTAGGTATCCACATCACTCCCTTGTGCACTGTTCCAACGATGTTTGGATATCCTTTAATCGCTCTCTTAGCTTACATGCCTATGCAACTCGACTTTAACTCTTATTTCTTACGGAGATATCATCCAAACAAGCAAATCCATATTTTAGCGAAGCATGACGGTGCTACGGGATCTGGTACACATCCCGCACACCGTATAACCTTGTAAGTATCTGTCCTCCCAGACAACATCAAGGTCGATTCCTCTTATTTGATCAACCATTATTTGTGTCAAAATGCAGAGGGGGATGCAAGGAGCACAAGGCCTGCACATCCAAGCAAGTGGTAACATGGACTTGTACATGGAACATCCCAAGCGCAAGCAGAGCTGCAGTGAGCCTGTACAACGAGCTAGCGTAAGTCCCTGCATTTCATTTAATTCATATTGGCATTCGTGTATGATTTGTGTGCAGTGGCTGATCCACGAATTCAAGTTACCAGGGGTGTCGTGGAATTAACACGTCAGATGTCCTTAGTGTGAGGACTTAGTCACGAGGCCGACGCATCTATGTGGTAGCTTGAGAGGGGTTGAGCAGAATCGAGAAACACAACACAAGACAAGGGTTTAGACAGCTTCGGGCCCCGGGAAACATCATCCGGTAACAACCCTACATGCTATTTGAGGCTAGATCTCATTATCATCACGAGGGAGTCGCCGTAAACTGGCTCTCCTAGTTGTGTCTAGCCCTAAGATTGTTTCTTCTTTCTTGTAGCTTGTCCCTCTTTAGGGAGCCCTGCCCCTCCTTATATAAGTTAGAGGGGCGGGTTACATGTGGAGTCCTAGTAGGACTAGGACAAACCTATCTCTAATACAAACCGGATACAAGTCCGGGTCTTGACTCCTTGTAACGGAAATATCCTTCTTGCCTTTCCTCTTAAACCGGCCCACCATTAACATAAACCGGCCTTCTGGGCCTTGGGCCTTGTCATCCGTCTGACCCGCCCGTCGGGTCACCAGTGAGTCAAAATAACCAGGTGGGTTGCTTGTAAACCGCTGGTCGTATGGTCGCCAAGAACTCGCCAAGTGTCGTGGGTCTTCAGATAAACCACCGAGTCCGACCGGGTTACACTTCCGGCCGGTTTACGCCGCGGGGTATATCCCCGACAAGGGGCGAACATTTAACTTAAAAAATACGAAGGTACTTGCACTTCGGAAATCAACATAACTTGAGAAATGTGAAGCTACATGCACTTTGAAAACCAGCTAATGATCCAAAGTAGTTCAGATTATAAACACTAAATGATGCAAGCACCAAAAACACAAAATGTAACATGGTGTACAAGGACTACAAACATGGTCTGTACTGCTTGAATTATTCGTTCTCGGCTGAAAATATCGAAGTGTAATTGCACGTATAACCGGTGCGCAAACTGCATATCAATATATCTATCCTGCACAAGTATGCCAATAGTTTTGAACAACAGATTAGAAAAGTATTTATGCTATGTTGTCATGATACGGGACTTTCGGTAGATGGCCTCGACGTTTCCTCAAGCTATGAAAATGGGCTATAATTTGCTTGTCATCAATGCTCGCAAATCTCTGTCTCTCTCAACATAGTAGATCATCATTAGACACTAAATCCTTCAATGAGCTTGCAAAATGCTTGCATTAGATCCCTCATTAGACACTATATGTTCATCACCAGGAGCATGTAAAATGTTTGCATCAAATCCTTCATCGCAGCCTGCTCATTAGACACTTGAGTGCTCAAGAACAACATGAGCTTGTATGTTTGCACCGAAACTTGATTAGATACATCAGATTCATCGGTTCCGTATTGATTGGGGGAGTTATAAAATAAGTATAAATTGGTTTCATTTTCTCATAGATTCCCTACATACAAGCAGTTTTACAACACCGTCAGGTTTAACTATTGGCCAGAAATTGAAGAGTTGAATTAGATATAATCAGGGATGTGATGTACCTGCTCGTTGCGCATGCTACTCTTGCAAGCTACGACTGTCCGTTTGCGCAAGCTCGATGCCATTCCTGTGCTGCCGCCGCTGCCTCCCACGCAGGCTACACCCAGGGTTGGATCTTCATCTTCTTGTCCTTCCGTTCGCTTAAAGCCCGGCGACCGCCCTCCAACGAGGGTGCGAGGAAGTGCTGTGTCGGTCTGTCCAGCGGTGGCTAGGTTAGGAGCCAGACTAGAGGCTGGAGTGAATGAATTGGGAGTTTTCCTGCTGTCGATCGATATGGGAGGCGCTCGTTTGGGTCGCGAGCCTGCTATTGGGCCTGCCTTGCACTTATGTTATTGGCCCATCCAAATTGAAACATTTTTCTTCATTTTTTACATTGCCTGCTCGTGCGTTGGGACGAACAAAACTAGCATGGGCCAACCTAGACAACTCAAACTAGGTGCACACTTTCCAGCCACCTGAGGCGGCCGCCCATACCAGCCCCTATGGTGGCGTCGCCCCTTTTTGCGTGTATGATTGGATAGTGAAAATATTCCAGTGGCGCTTTTGATTTACCCACAGAATGGTTGAATTTCTTGTTTCTATGAACTGAGTTCGCCAATAATGTGAAGGATGCCAGTCTTTTCATCCTATTGTAGATTGCTTAGATCTCGATATGCCAAAAGTAATCGCAAGAAATATACAGTAAAAGCCAGTGTGATGTGTTTGGCTACAACTAGTCTGACTACACGTCCTCATATAACATATCAAGGAAGCAGCATCTTACCAGATTAACCATTCGACTTACCCATGCAGTGTGGGAAGAAAGAAGTATTGGGACTGCATATCCAAGCAATTGATGCCATGGACTCCTTCGTACAAGCTTGTAAGCGAAAAAGAAGTTGCAGTGTGCCTGTACAAAGAACTAACATAAGTTTAGTTACCTGCTTCTCGGAATTTTAGTTAGCCACTTATTGCAAAATTGTTCAATTATGTTGCTTGGCTTAATTTTGTTTGCTACTGATTACATAATGGCATAGCATGTTAATCATATTGTAGATTGCGCCTATCTATGTGTTTGATACTTACTGTTAAGAATTACCTGTTTTCCTTAACTTAAATATCTACTTGTTTGTTTAACTGCTTTTCTACTGCAACAGCGGGTTACAATGATGTTAATAACTACTTTTCAGCATCCAATTGAAACTCTTTAATTCCTTGTTTGTTTAACTGGTTTGCTGTTATAACTCCCAGTTCAGATGTTTCGCTAACTTCAACTTTTCTGAATCCAATCAGAACTTTAATGACAAAACAGGTTAGCCCAAGATCAAAGAGCAAGGTCCCCATGGACGTTGCATCATCCCACAGCAGTGGCACCAGCCCAATCGTGCATTATGAATTGCCAACTGCTGATGCTCTAGAGGCTAAACTAGTGGTAGAAAGAGATTCTGCTTCTGCACTTAGAGATGAAGTTGACATGTTGAGGAAGCAAATAGCACAATCACAAGCAGTACTCAAGACAACCATTAAATATTTGGTGGATTTCAAAACCGAAGCAAGCTGAGACTGACCAGATTGTTAAGGTCCTGAAGGAAAAAGGAAATTAAATTCCTACTTGGTAAATCATAGGTGCAATGTTCTTTCCATAGCTGAATAACCTTTGTGTTGTCTGTTCATGTAATCAATCAAACCATTTGTTTTATAAATCATGTAATAATTTTTTTTGGTTTGTAATTTTATTTGAGCACAAGTCTGTATTAATTGATAAGACTCGGAGACATTTCATTTGGATTGTTGTGCCAGACCTACAAATATGCCAATCGGGCTGAATGTGCATTCAGCAATAGTAGTATAGATGGACAATAAGTGGCACGCATCGGAAAGGGCCAAGATGCTGGCTAAAAAAAGGATGCTGTTGTAGCCAAAAAAAAGTACAACGGCCTGGCTTATGTATGTTAGTTGATATTATTGATCCATATACTCTATATGTGTTTATATGTCTGTTAGTTCCGTACATTCTTGGTTGATTGACTCGGTATTTGAATCTTGATACATCGCTTGTGTACATATCTAAATGGGAGTACACATTATGTTGCGTGTGACATTTGAGTTGGACATGAAGTGTTCCAAATATTCGAATTCACCTTACACTGGATTCTAGTTTCTGAATTTGAGTATTGGCATTTGTAAACCATATTCATATATGACAGTGGAGTACATCTTTGTCGTCCTTTTGAAGATATATAAAAACACATAGAATGATTTATAAAGATTCATATAGGAATATAAAATGGATTCGAATTTAGTTGCCAGGGTAAACGTGGATGCTTATTGTGCCAAAATTCGAAAGAAACAGCAAAATGTCCACTCCCACATCGGCTGCCCAAAGCCAAGTGTTTGGGAGATGGAAATTACTGTCCACCCATTACACGGACAATCCATCGGCCCGATTTCCACTGCTCTAAATAGGGGTAGGTTAGTAACTTCAATTAGACATGACACGACCGCCTCTGAGCCCATTCTGACACGGTGGGCGTCAAACATGGGCGGTAAAACTCATTTGATTCAAGCTCGTCCGAAAGACCTCTGTTTCTCCCTCCATTCCCCATTCATACACGGTGGGCGGCAAAACAAACTCTCCTCGTCCGAAATCGATGTAGGCTAATATTTTAAATAGGGGCAGATGTGTAACTTCCATCAGACGTGACACAACCGCCCTACCTGTCAACCCCATTCATACACCGTGGGTGCCAACCGTGGGCGGCAAAACACCCTCTCCTCGCCCGAAGTAGTTATCGGCAAATATTTGGGAGATGCGAGATTACCGTCCTATCCCCAACCGACGAGACGTCCAAACTTTAAACGGGGGCTAAGTTCGTAACTTTCCCATATTTCAGACAGGCGCGTCCCAAAAACATGGTTCCCCGTAACTCTCCCTCCATTTTCCCCTTCATACACCGTCCGCGCTAGAACACCCCATCCCCACACCAGCCTCCGTCCGCCACACCATCCATCGCCGCCGTCCTCCACCACATCCATCGCCACCGTCCTCCACCATGTCGGAGCGCCTACCAAGACCGCGTCGTCCACTGCTAGAGATGGACGTTTCTCATCCACGACGACGGACCAATAGCCTTGCATCGCGTCCTCTCGCTTCATCGGCACCGTCGTCCTCTTTGCCGGGGCCACTCACACGACCTTCTCTTCCACCACAACGGGACGTATCCCCCAATGCACCCGTCTACCGTCGCAGATCTGCTTCAACGCCACCGACAACCATCGCACCCCCGATGCCTACACGGCGCCGCAAGAGAGGTGGTACTTCATATCTCCTCAACTTTTTGATCTCAACCAGAAAATAGGTCTTAACTTGGTTACTCTACTTTCTTTTCAGCTCTTAGAATTTAGTTCTTAGTTCGAAGCAAACAATGGATGCTAAATATCATTTCTCGGTTTGCGCTTCAAATCTGCCATGGCACATCCATATCGGTTTAATTGATCATGCTTAGGGTTTAATTGATCATGTTGGTTCCGTGGTGGTTTCTTTAATAGAAATCGGAGGATACCCTCTTTTGCTAAAAAATATGCTTAGAGTTTCCCCTTTTATGATCACTATACGATTAGAATCGTGCTTCGTGTCATAATAACACTGCTCCACCCATCAAGCTAAACAAGCTTAGTTGTTCAAATACGAATATGATATTATTAAAATAGAGTTGTTTAATTGGTCAGCTAAATGTTCCTAAATTAGTTTGAAAATGCATGTTCGCCACTCGGGTGTGTATCTCGTGTGTGGTGCAGTCAAAGACGGTTGGGGAGGTGAACTTTGCATATGGGGTTTATAGGAGACATTCTCGAGTTGAATCCATAATGCATTCCATAGATAATCTGACTACTTTTTATGTTTTCATGAATCTCAAATTCTGAACAGCATCATAATGATTATGAGCTTGCGGCATGAAAAGAATAAAGTAGAACAATGCCATGGCTGTCAAACTTGGCATTAAGGGACTGAAATCAAGTCGGATGCAATGCAATGCAAACGCTCTCCACCTCTGATTCATGCTCGAATATGATCCTAACAGTGATTACGAGCTAGAGGGATACCTAAGTCAATGTAGCTCCCTAGTGGAGGAGTCGGAGGAAGATGCCCTATCTTATTCACCCATCAAGGTACTTGCTCTAACTTTCCAAGGTTACATTGCTCGCACATATCTTGCAACTGATGCTTTGCATTGCTTCTACTTTGTTGAACTGCCATTAGCTTAGTTTACACATTGTGTATGTGAATACGCCCTGCCTATCCATTTTCAGTACATATTCCATCTGTCATCATACCATATTTATCCATTCAAATGCTGTTCTTGTGTATCAGACATTCAAAAGGAAGAGGGCGATTGCTGATCGTGGAGGAGCACAAGCAAAGTATTTGGAAAAGGTAGTGGCACCTGATAAATAAAATAGCCCATTAGGTGTAGTTGCAATATCACCTGACCCACAAAATACCCCAACTCTAGCAGACTCTAGCCCTACTACACTGGTCATTTCTGATGCCCCAACTCAGCAGACCCCAACTGCAGCAAACAGTATGATTATGCCAGTTGACATAGCACCAGCTGTACGACGCAAAACCCCCCATTCGAGCAAAGAGTACACCAAATCCCTTTTCGAACCAGAGAGAGCCCCAATTGCAGCAAATAGGACCCCTGTTCCATTTCTTCCCAGTTTAGAAGACGAAGCTTATGTTGTTGTCGGGAACTTTGTGCGATCTTTCCTTCATGGAAAGATTATCCGCGAACACGAACAATTTCCAGTCTTCCTCCGCAACTTACGCGTAAGTAATGTACTAATGTTGTTCATGGTCATTACTGCATATGTTTCTGCTGATAGAAGACACAAGATTTCCTTCTTTTAAATAGGCGAGGAGCAAACTGGATTGTGATGACGAGCAAGGGTTGCCTGCGCTTTTCAAGCATTCGTTGACGAAGTATCGTTCCTACCTGAGGCAAGTGCACTTAGATGGCAAGCCTCTGAACGAAATTTTTGTAAAGTCTCCGGTGCTACATTTATCCGACAGTGACTGGAATAATCTTGTTACACACTGGTCTCGGCTGCAGCGTAAGGTACTGTCTATGATATCACATCACAATTTGAACTACATTTCTGCATTTGCCTTAATGTCTCACTTGTACGAAAATTGTTAGCAGAAGAACATTCGTTCTCAAGGGACCACAGAATCTCACAACTATACTGCACACTGCATTGCTCTTGTGAGTACCTCTTGCCCTATATGACCATACTTACTTACATAGTTGTTTGATTATGTATCATCACTACACATGTTAGCCTCGTAATCGTCCATTTGGTGGATATTATAAGATCCGTATGGACTCTTACATAAATTTAGAATCAACCCAATGCTTTTGAAGAGGTTTAGCTCTCTGTCCTCTTGTAAGGACTGAGCGTGGTCTATCACTTTGTACTTACATTAACAGCTACTCCTCCGTCCCATAATATAAGAATGTTTTGTACAAGTATACGGTGTTCAAAACACTCTTGTATTATGGGAAGAGGGATTGGTTCATTTTGTAGCATTCTGCATCTTATCTCCCTCGCCCACCATTTACTAAAAAGATCAGATCTATATTTAATCTTACCAACAAGTAGAATATGAGACAATGCCGGTCTTGAAGTGTAGCCGATTGCTCTTGTCGGTACATTTTGTCCTATAACGCTTGTACTTGAGGATTGGTAGTTGATTATGTAGCATCAATCTGCATCTTATCTTCATTATCCTCTATCCCTTCGGTATTATCATATCTATAATTACTCTCTACAAAATGTAGAGTACAGAAATGCTTATGAAGAAGATTACGTGCTGAAATTCTTGAGTTATCCTTCCCTTGACATGGAGAAGGGCATTATAAAGCCGGTGTTAGCTGTTAATGTAAGTCAGTCCTTCTAAAGCCTTTATCCTCAACTGCTGTTTAGTTTGCTCATACTCCCTATCATTTCTTTCTGTTTAGTTTGTTGTTTCTACCAAAATGCATGTTCGTAAGAACCGTAAGTTCTAAGTTTTACTTGTAAAACCAAATTCTTATTCATACCATGCACATTACTTAATACTCCCTATATGTATGCTTGTTTTTGTGGATCTATAATCCAAAGTGTGTGGTGAAGCAGCCCACGTTTGCACCTTGTCATCTCTGTTTTATCTTCTTGATGTGGTGATGATATGAACAACATGCCATGCACATTATCCAAAATAGATACAATGATTTTCTTTGCCCTTCATCTATGCTTGTTATGTTGACATGGTAATCCAAGAGTGTGGTGAAGCTCCCGCATTATGAACAATGCCAAATTATGCTATTGATATTTTGAACATACTCTTTATTTTCTAATATGAAATTGGATAGAATTGATGAGCAGTTATCATCTTTGTTTATACACGTGCAAAACTTGTCATCTCTCGCTTTGTTTCAGGTGATATGCACGATGGCATGCACAAGTTTTTGAAGGCTGTGAGACAAACCCAACATATATTGCAGCAAAGAAGGCAAAACATCTTGAAGATAGCGAGACAACCGCAAAGTCTTGTCTTGATGCAGTGTTCAAGTTACTTGAGACTAACAATCGAGACAAGCTCACGTAATTCGTTATGCGAATCAGTTCGACTTCTTGGGTCCCAAGTTCTAGCGAAAGGCATTACGCAACTCAACTTCAACTTGAAGTCCTATCTCTAAGAAAGATTGCGGAGAACACCAATGAGAACCTCATCGCTAAACAGCTACACAGGAAGCTATGACCGACATGCTAGGCGGTCTCACAACCTTGCTCAAGAGCTGACTGCATGCAGTTCCCCTCAAGGCTAACCTTTCTTGAACTGTCTTGGAAGTGGTCTCTGTTCAAGATTATTTTGTTACGCCTGCAATGGTGCCCAGCTTTTGTAATCTCCTTCTTTGTTGCGCTTTATCATCACCTTTGGTGGCGAACTTGATGCCAATGGATGTAATATACCTTAAATCCTTTATTGTATAATGTAGGTTTATTCTTAGTTACAATGCCATAATTTCTTTATTGTATAGAGTAGGTTTGTTCTTAATTCCTACTAGTTACGCAGCAGCCCGAAATGAACCCCGGCCCATGATTGTGCGAATCAAATCACAGGCTTTTAACATGCCAAAATTGTCTCGGTCCTTGTTTGGCCCAATCAGATATCGGCTGCGAGCAGGCCGGATGCAAATCGGGCCGTAGTTAGGCCCAACTATATGACGGGCTTTTAACAGGCCGAATAATATAGGGCCAAAATGTTAAACGGGCCCTTAACAGCCCAAAACTAATATCAGGCCGAATTACTAAGTGGGACTTCAGCAAGTGGGCCCAAAAGCATAGTGTCCTGTTGACGGGCCGAATCTGATATGGGCCATAATTGAGCCCAAAGCCTCTTAAAGGGCCGGACTTGATCTGGGCCGTAATTTGGCCCAGAACATGGTAGGCTTTTAACGGGCCGGATCTCATATGGGCCACTATTAGGGCCGGAGCGTGGCAGGCCATTAATGGACCGGATCAAATATGGGCCGGCATTTGGCCCAAAACATGGCAGCCAGTTAATGGGCCGGCCTACTAGGGTCCTCAAAATCTTGTGGGCCTACAGCTGGGCCGGCCCATTAATGTCAGCAAAATCTCATGGGCCTTTAGCTGGGCCGGCCCATTATGACCCGCAAGAATCTTGTGGGCCTTTACCTGGGCCGGCCCATTATGGCACACAAAAATCTTGTGGGCCTTTACCTAGGCCAGCCCATTATGGCCCGCAAAATCTTGTGGGCCTTTAGCTGGGCCAGCCCATTATGGTCCGCGAAATCTCGTGGGCCTTTAGCTGGGCCGGCCCATTATGGTCTGCAAATTCTTGTGGGCCTTCAGTTGGGCAGGCCCATTTAAACTTGATGGGCCGGTCCACGTGTCAACATATCATAGGCGCGTCTCGCCCATTGGATGAGTGACACCTGTGCCAACGCGGACCTGACACGTGTCTCCTCCAGCCAATGATGATTTTACACGTGGAAAATCCCCATTGGTCGGGGCTGTTAATGGGTTATCGGATCCAAAACCCAACCCGATAGCTTAACGGCGTTCCATTACGGTGGATGCCACGTGTCGGTCAACCTTGACGAGAGCACTTCTGTGACGCACGATTTATCGTCATAGAAGTGGACACTTCCATCATGATAATTTTGGTAATGTCATGGAACACTTCTACGACAGCACAGGTATGACTATCTTGATTCTGTCATAAATTTGTCATGGATGTACATGCATGACAAAAAGTGCGACCTACTGTGACAAACACGTATCATCACGGAAGTGTATTTTTTTTGTAGTGTTGGCACCCCTGGATCTCCTAGTTTCTTAGGTATTCCACCCTTAAAAGTATAATTAGCAAGCATGGTGGAAATTTCAGCTTCCGGTATCTTTCTCTTATTTGAAACAATTTCTTTCATATACTTAGCATAAGGATTCATTTTGAGCATATCAGTCAAACGCATACGCAAAAAGATAGGTCTAATCATTTCAGCAAAGCGCTCAAAATCCTCATCATCCTTTTTCTTGGATGGTTTAGGGGGAAAGGGCATGGGTTTCTGAACCCATGGTTCTCTTTCTTTACCGTGCTTCCTAGCAATAAAGTCTCTCTTATCATAACGTTTATTCTTTGATTGTGGGTTATCAAGATCAACAGCAGGTTCAATCTCTACATCATTGTCATTGCTAGGTGAAGCATCATCATGAACATCATCATTAACATTATCACTAGGTTCACGCTCATTTCCAGATTGTGTTTCAGCATCAGAAATAGAAATATCATTGGGATTCTCAGGTGTGTCAACAATAGGTTCACTAGTAGCATGCAAAGTCCTATCAATTTTCTTTTTCTTCTTTTTAGAAGGACTCGGTGCATCTATTTAAGTTCTCTGAGAATCCTGCTCAATTCTCTTAGGGTGACCCTCAGGATACAAAGGTTCCTGAGTCACTTTACCCCCTCTAGTTGCAACTCTAACAACAAAGTCATTATTCTTATTATTTAATTCACTAAGGAAATCATTCTGAGCCTTAAGTACTTGTTCTACTTGATTGGTAACCATAGAAGCATGTTTACTAATGAGTTTAAGTTCACCTTTAACTCTAGACATATAATCACTCAAGTGTTCAATCATATAAGTATTGTGTTTCAATTGTCTACCAACATAAGCATTGAAGTTTTCTTGTTTGACAATAAAATTATCAAACTCATCTAAGCATTGGCTAGCAGACTTATAACGAGGAATATCACCTTCATCAAATCTATAAAGAGAATTTACCTTTACTACCTATGTCGGGTTATCAAGACCATGTGTTTCTTCAATAGGCGGTAAATTAAGACCATGCATTTCTTCAACAGGAGGTAAATTCTTAACATCTTCAACTTTTATACCTTTTTCTTTCATAGATTTCTTTGCCTCTTGCATATCTTCAGGACTGAGAAATAGAACACCCCTTTTCTTCGGAGTTGGCTTAGGAGTTGGTTCAGGAAGTGTCCAATTGTTTTCATTTGTCAACATATTATTCAATAGAATTTCAGCTTGATGAACTGTTCTTTCCCTGAAAACACAACCAGCACAACTATCCAGGTGGTATCTGGAAGCATCAGTTAGTCCATTATAAAAGATATCAAGTATTTCATTTTTCTTGAGAACTATGGTCATCACCGGGATGGTCCCAATTATTGTCACTTCGGGGTTGCTGGATCATAACACATAGTAGGTGACTAATGACTTGCAAGATAGGATAAAAAACTCACATATATTCATGAAAACATAATAGGTTCAGATCTGAAATCATGGCACTCGGGCCCTAGTGACAAGCATTAAGCATAGCAAAGTCATAGCAACATCAATCTCGAGCGTAGTGGATACTAGGATCAAACCTAACAAAACTAACTCGATTACATGATAAATCTCATCCAACCCATCACCGTCCAGCAAGCCTACGATGAAATTACTCACGCACGGCGGTGAGCATCATGAAATTGGTGATGGAGGATGGTTGATGATGACCATGGCGACGGATTCCCCTCTCTGGAGCCCCGAACGGACTCTAGATCAGCCCTCCCGAGAGAGATAAGGGCTTGGCGGCGGCTCCGTATCGTAAAACGCGATGAATCCTTCTCTCTGATTTTTTCTCCCCGAACGTGAATATATAGAGTTGGAGTTGAGGTCGGTGGAGCTCCAGGGGGCCCACGAGGTAGGGGGCGCGCCCCCCACCCTTGTGGACAGGGTGTGGGCCCCTGGCCTTGATTCTTTCGCCAGTATTTTTTATTATTTCCAAAAATAATCTCCGTGAAGTTTCAGGTCATTCCGAGAACTTTTATTTCTGCACAAAAATAACACCATGGCTATCCTGCTGAAAACAGCGTCAGTCCGGGTTAGTTCCATTCAAATCATGCAAGTTAGAGTCCAAAAAAGGGCAAAAGTGTTTAGAAAAGTAGATACGACGGAGACGTATGATGATACACAGCATACGGTTCACTCTGATGAACTGTTTGTGATTAGGCAACACAAAAGAAACGGTCAGCCAGATCAAATGTGTGTGCGATATACGTCATGCGGTTCACTCGGATGAACTGTTGCGTCGAGACAAGAGAACAGAAACAGTTCAACTTAACAAGATGTGTGTGATACACGGCAAACAGGTCTGTAATAAAAAAATGTGTGTGAAGACCGATAAGAACACAGATGGTTGTTGCTAATAAGACGTGTGTGTTGTGCGATGGGATTGCATACAGAACAACAACTTATATATATACACACACTTATAAGGACTTGCTTGCATAACCAAATTAAACATCCACTTACATAGGTGGCTACTACAACCATGGCATTTGCACACACAAGAGTAAACTATTACATGCATAATTACATAGGTGGCTACTACACACATGACATTTCCACACACACAAATAAAGTAAACTATATATTACATGCATTATTAACTAGCATAAATGATCATCTGATCATCATCTACTTCTTGTGACGCTTGCTCTTCTTGTGGCTCGATCTGGGCTCGTCGATTTGGGTAATGAGGCACTTCCTCATGTCAATGATCCGCCTGTGCATCTCGTAGCATGTGTACACGCTCTTGGCTGCGAACCTGAGGTGAGGTTCATCCAGTTGCCACATCCAGGCCTTGTGCCAGGATACGGGACTTGTTCTCTGGGCATCCTGCTTCATCTTTTCGTAGTAGGGGTCAATGATGGCCGAGGCGAGTTCGACCAGGGAGTCCTGCTTCGTGCTGCCCCAGACCCTGTAGTGGTCATGAATTTCGACAAGGTTCTTGCAGGCCAAGCCCGTAACACTGAGCGCTTTTACATCGTCTTTGGTATCCACCATGGCGAACTTGTAGTCGGTGCTATTGACAAACCTGTTGAAACGGTCACAAGGCTATGTGGCCATGCAATAGTGGTAGATGAGGACATGATGGCGCATGCACAACTGGGCGATGGCAACCTTCTGATCTATGTCGGGATGACCGACGGTGTACTGGAGGTCGATGTCGACCACCTTGTACTTGTCTCCAGCAAGCAACTGCTCAACGTTGTTGATGTAGTCGTCCACCACGGCCGGGTCAATGGTGTACACCACCGAGAGATCTGTCTCCCTCACGTGGGTCTCCACTCTATGTTTGGCGAACTCCATTGGAGCGCCTCCGGACATCCCCTCTCTATGTGTCATCATGGATGTGCTTGTTGTGTTGTGGGGCGCGATCGAAAGGTTGAAGAGACTAAGGTTATAATGGCCGCGGGAATTAAAGGGGAAGCCAGATGGCCAGGAATATCGGCAGGCCCTGATGGCAGTTCTAATTTGCAGCGCGTAAATCCATCGTGTCGCACGTAAGTGCATCGTGTGGCAACGCGCACGGCGCAACCGCATGCCTATGGGCCCCCCGACGTGATCGTGTGCACGCCCAACCGCTGGCAGAGCGCGCGTGGAGGGACGCAAGCAGAGCGCTCCACAGTCGCCTCAAGGAAAAGTTTTCCACAAGCCGAGCGCGCCGACGGACGCTAGCAGAGCGCGCCAACGGACGCGATAGAGCGTGCCGCAGCGCCTAACGCTAGCACAACGCGCTGCGGCGCCTAACGGCAAGCAGAGCTTGCCGAGGGACGCAAGAAGAGGACGGCACAGTGATATGTGGCAAATAAGACGAACTGTGCGAGCGATGTAGGAGACATCAAGCACGAATCAGATTAGAGTTGCGTGTGCGATATGTGGCAGACAGTTGATCCATCGGAGCTGTTTGTGACGGAATAAGCCGTGTGTGTTGCGGGCAAACACTTGCTGGTGTATAACCTTAAATTTAACTAAAAAAGTGTTAATGCATGTTACAAAAATTGTATCGTTGGAAACTATGTCCAAATACGACTCCAACGATATAACCTATGGCTACATGCATTCATATTTTATTAGTTGAATCCTACTTATAAACCAGGACGGGGGTATAGTTGGTAATTAAATTGCAAAGTTTTTTTATTAACGGTATGTGTACGTGTCCTCTCGTCCTCCTCTCGCACGTCTTGTCACCCGCTGCATAAGCGGCTTACAGCAATAAGCTTGCACAGCGCTGTGAGGCGTTCTTTTGGCCAAATGGTGGCGCCAATGAATCGTCGGTGAGCCCGTTCCCATGCAACCTCGCAGGTTCTCGCGCAAGCTTCCCGCCCGACTCGGTGAAATCCCCCAAAATCCCAATGCTTACCGGCCTGCTATAAAAACCCTCACGGCCGGCGAGTCCTGGGTCGAATTTTCCCCTCCCTCCCTGTAGCTTATCTCGTCTGCTTCTTCCCCAATCTCCAATGGCACCGGTCCGTCGTCGTCGCTCAGCCACTCCGCCATCATCAGAGGACAGCTCCAGCTGGGAGGCTACACCGTGGCGGGGGCGCAGTCCCCGGCGTAGTGTAGTGCGCGTGGCGTCCCTGTTGGGTGTGCGCAGAAACCCACCACACGCTCCACCGCTGCTGCCCGTCAGCAGCTGTAGCCGGCCGCCGTTGCCGCCACACCACCGTCAAAAGCCAGGGCCATCTCCCACTCCTTCGCTGCGGCCCGAAGGCGGGAGGTGGCCGTCGTGGCCGCCACCCACTATCGGCCACCATGGCTATCACCTGCTCCGCCATCGCGGCCCGAAGGTGGGAGGTGGTGGTCGTGGCCGCCACCCTATCGTCGGCCGCCATGGCCGCCAGCCCACCATCGACCGTCGGGATCATCACCCGCTCCGCCATCATCGCCCGAAGGAGGGGCGGAGGTGGAGGCCCACACGTGCGTCAGCAACCTTGCACGCTACATCGAGTTCCTGCGGGAGGAGGAGGAGCGCCTCGTCGAGCATGCAAATAGCCTTACCGTAGTCGTGGCCGCAGCACACACCGACGCAGAGGCGAGGAATCAGGAGATCTACGAGCAGTCCGGCCGCTTCGAGAGGGATCGTCTGGAGCGGCAGTGGGCGTTCGAGCTGGCGAGCGTCGCTGAACGTGCAGCAGCGGCAGGCACCATATTGCATTTGTCCAGCTTGTCGGTAGGCTCCTCCTCCTCCTCCTCTGCCTCTTACTGAGCGCGCTCGGCAGAGGAGAGGCTGCCGGAAGTAGGACAAAGCCCCTCCGTGGTATTAGTAGTATTTAGGGGCCATTTTGTACAGTTCATCTGACTATAGATGTGTGGTCGAACTGTACAACGTACTTAAAATTAGCTAGTATATATAATTGAACTAGCTATTTCAGTACGTGGTTGGCAACAATTGGGGAGAAGTTTGGTCGGTTCAGCTGTCGAGTTGAACTATTTGTATAAATTAAGAACGAGTGCTTAATCTATGAATGAAATCTAAGCTTAATTACTGAATTTTAGTTGCAAAAATTACATAGTGCTAATGATTTCTAGCTACATATTTTGACAAATTGACGTGTTACAAGGATTGACAAATTGCAGCGTTACTAGATCAACAAATGTAAATCTTTCCAGTTTCACAAATAGCAACAGACCCAATATGACAGGTGCAAATCTTACCAAATTGTTTGTATGTGGTTGCACACGGGTCATCCAGAACAACCGTTTGCGTTGAAGGGATGCACAAATCCTGCGCTGCTCTCACTTTGCATACGGGTGTTCTATCTAAATCGTTTGTGATCAAGAGCTGCAAAAATCCTGCTCGGCACATTTTCTCTTGGCTTCCTGGGGAAGCTATCGGTTTGCATACGGGTGTTCTAACTAAAACATTTGTGATGAGTGTTTTATATTTAAAAAGCGAATTAAACTGCGGCTTGGGCACCATTAATGGAGAGGACGCGAGCAAGGCGGGCGGCCATGGAAATCAAAGGGCTCGCTTCCCAGTGAGCCTGCGCAGCGTACAGCTCGCACGCTTCCCGGTGAGTCTGCGCACTCGAGGACAGCTTGCACGCCTCTCGGTCACAGACTGCGACGGGCTTCAGACGCCTCCCGTTCAGTCAAGGTCAAGCAGTTGTCCGCACGGCACCTCCTACAGCCGTTAAAACCAAGACACGTGGCGTCACATGAATGGTTAACAAAATTTTGGATTTACTAGAATTTAAAAACCAGGCATCTCAATGTTTTGCCGGCAATCAACGGTGCCCTCGTGTTTGAAATTCATGCCCATTTCTTGCATGGGACCTAAGCATGCACCCAAGGAAACATATTTGATTTTTCAACCAATTTATATGCACTGAAGCATGTGCATGTATTTCAAATTTGAAGTATGCACATAAATGCATTGAAAACTCAGTTAATGCATAAAAATGTCCAAATGAACCCCGAAAAATCACAGAAATTCACACAACACTCCTGTTGTTCTATGTTGACACGAGGAAAAAATTTGAAAGCAATAAGAGGCAATGGATATCGTTTCGTCGCCAAAGGTGGGACGTTCCCTGCCGAAAACCATCAAGCTTGTTGTGACAAGCTCCGGTTGTGAGAAACATATACCCAAACCTGCCCCAAATGGGACAAAATTTGTACCATGGCATGTTGATGCCGCTCCATGATAGCGTGCCTAGTTTCATGAATTTCAGATGACTTTTGGATTTACTAAAATTTAAAAACCAGGCATCTCAATGTTTTGCCGGCAATCAACGGTGCCCTGGTGTTCGAAATTCATTCCCATTTCTTGCATGGGACCTAAGCATGCACCCAAGGACATAGATTTGATATTTCAACCAATTTATATGCACTGGAGCATGTGCATGTAGTTCAAATTTGAATTATGCACATAAATGCACTGAAAACTCAGTTAATGCATAAAAATGTCCAAACGAACCCCGAAAAATCCCAAAAATTGACACAACACTCCTGTTGTTCTATGTGGACACGAGAAAAAAAATTAAAGCAACAAGAGGCAATGGATATCGTTTCGTCCCCAAAGGTGCGACGTTCCCTATCGAAACCATCATGCTTGTTGTGAGAAGCTCTCGTTTTTGTGAAGCATATACCCAAACCTGTCCCAAATGGGAAAAAAAATTCACCACGACATGTTTATGCCGCTCCATGATAGCATGCCAAGTTTCATGAATTTCAGACGAGTTTTGGATTTACTATAATTTAAAAACCAGGCATCTCAATGTTTTGCCGGCAATCAACGGTGCAATGGTGTTTGAAATTCATTCCCATTTCTTGCATGGGACCTAAGCATGCACCCAATGACACATATTTGATTTTTCAACCAATTTATATGCACTGGAGCATGTGCATGTAGTTCAAATTTGAATTATGCACACAAATGCATTGAAAACTCAGTTAATGCATAAAAATGTCCAAACGAACCCCGAAAAATCACAAAAATTCACACAACACTCCTGTTGTTCTATGTTGACCAGAGAAAAATATTGAAAGCGATAAGAGTTAATGGATATAGTTTCGTCCCGAAAGGTTGGACGTTCCCTACCGAAAACCATCATGCTTGTTGTGAGAAGCTTCGGTTTGTGAGAAGCATATACCCAAACCTGCCCCAAATGGGATAAAATTTGTACCACGGCATGTTGATGCCGCTCCATGATAGCATGCCAAGTTTCATGAATTTCAGACGAGTTTTGGATTTACTAGAATTTAAAAACCAAGCATCTCAATGTTTTGCCGGCAATCAACGGTGCCCTGGTTTTCGAAATTCATTCCCATTTCTTGCATGGGACCTAAGCATGCACCCAAGGGCACATATTTGATTTTTCAACCAATTTATATGCACTGGAGCATGTGCATGTAGTTCAAATTTGAATTATGCACATAAATGCATTGAAAACTTAGTTAATGCATAAAAATGTCCAAACGAACCCCGAAAAATCACAAAAATTCACACAGCACTCCTGTTGTTCTACATTCACACGAGAGAAAAATTGAAAGCAATGAGAGGCAATGGATATCATTTCGTCCCCAAAGGTGGGACGTTCCCTACCGAAAACCATCATGATTGTTGTGAGAAGCTCCGGTTTTTGAGAAGCATATACCCAAACCTGCCCCAAATGGGACAAAATTTGTACCACGGCATGTTGATGCCGCTCCATGATAGCATGCCAAGTTTCATGAATTTTAGACGAGTTTTGGATTTACTATAATTTAAAAACCTGGCATCTCAATGTTTTGCCGGCAATCAACGGTGCCCTGGTGTTCGAAATTAATTCCCATTTCTTGCATGGGACCTAAGCATGCACCCGAGGACACAGATTTGATTTTTCAACCAATTTATATGCACTGGAGCATGTGCATGTAGTTCAAATTTTAATTATGCACATAAATGCATTGAAAACTCAGTTAATGTATAAAAATGTCCAAACAAACCCCAAAAAATCACAAAAATTCACACAACACTCCTGTCTTTCTATGTTGACACGAGAAAAAAAATTGAAAGCAATAAGAGGCAGTGGATATCGTTTCATCCCCAAACGTGGGACTTTCCCTACCGAAAACCATCATGCTTGTTGTGAGAAGCTCCGGTTTGTGAGAAGCATATACCCAAACCTGCCCCAAATGGAACAAAATTTGTACCACAGCATGTTGATGCCGCTCCATGATAGCATGCCAAGTTTCATGAATTCCAGACGAGTTTTTGATTTACTAGAATTTAAAACCAGGCATCTTAATGTTTTGCCGGCAATCAATGGTTCCCTGGTGTTCGAAATTCATTACCATTTCTTCCATGGGACCTAAGCATGCACACAAGGACACAGATTTGATTGTTCAACCAATTTACATGCACTTGAGCATGTGCATGTAGTTCAAATTTGAATTATGCACATAAATGCATTGAAAACTCAGTTAATGCATAAAATTGTCCAAACAAACCCCAAAAAATCACAAAAATTGACACAACACTCCTGTTGTTCTATGTTGACACGAGAAAAAAAATTGAAAGCAATAAGAGGCAATGGATATCGTTTCGTCCCCAAAGGTGGGACGTTCCCTACAGAAAACCATCATGCTTATTGTGAGAAGCTCCGGTTTGTGAGAAGCATATACCCAAACCTGCCCGAAATGGGACAAAATTTGTACCACGGCATGTTGATGCCGCTACATGATAGCATGCCAAGTTTCATGAATTTCAGACGAGTTTGTGATTTACTAGAATTTCAAAACCAGGCATCTCAATGTTTTGCCGGCAATCAACAGTGCCCTCGTGTTTCAAATTCATTCCCATTTCTTGCATGGGACCTAAGCATGCACACAAGGACACAGATTTGATTTTTCAACCAATTTATATGCACGGGAGCATGTGCATGTAGTTAAAATTTGAATTATGCACATAAATGCATAAAAATGTCCAAACAAACCCCGAAAAATCACAAAAATTCGCACAACACTCCTGTTGTTCTATGTTGACACTCGAAATTTTTTGAAAGCAATAAGAGGCAATGGATATCGTTTCGTCCCCAGAGGTGGCACGGTCCCTACCGAAACCATCACGCTTGTTCTGAGAAGCTCTTGTTTGTGAGAAGCTTATACCCAAACCTGCCCTAAATGGGACAAAATTTGTACCATGACATGTTGATGCCGCTACATGATAGCATGCCAAGTTTTATGAATTTCAGACGAGTTTTGGATTTACTAGAATTTAAAAACCAGGCATCTCAATGTTTGCGGCCGAGTGACGGTGGAAGGGTGTTTGAAATTCATTCCCATTTCTTGCATGGAACCTAAGCATGCAACCGAGGACACATATTTGATTTTTCAATAAGTTTATATGCACTGGAGCATGTGCATGTAGTTCAAATTTGAATTGTGCGCATAGAATGCCTGGAAAACCCAGTTAATGTATAAAATTGTACAAACGAACCCTGAATCATTCCAATTTTTTTGACGACACACCTATAGTTGCATGTTCACTGCAGATAAAAGTTCTAACAATTCAAACACCATCCTTTGTAGATGTGACCCCATTACGTAATTCAAATGATCAAGACGATAAATCAAGTAGATCGCACACAGTTTATTATCACCAACCATGTGAGATGCAACACAAAATATCTTGGAGCACCGTCGGTGTATAGTACGCCCATGGTTTACGAGAGAAGGTGCGTCGGCTACAGTCCATAGCCGGCGTGTCAAGCACACTACCTCACTCCCCAAATATCATTTCACTGTTCCTTCGTCGCCGGTGAAAGATGGGGACGTGGACCCATGTCGTGAGGAAACTTCGTGCCCACTCCGGCGAGAGCCTTGGCCCGCATAACCGCCCGAACGCGTGCTAACAAGCCGTGAGGCGACCACGGTCTGCGTCCGGCGCCAAGGTAGCCCAAATGGCGTTGTTGCTTCTCGGCGGCAGCAGCACATTCGCCTCGGGGATAGCAATGGCGAGGCGGCACAACAATCTATGCATTCCACGGCGAGCGGCCTTAGCCCTGCTGGAGGCCGCCCACTACCATGTCGAGGTCGTCTACACCCAGATCGTGGCAGTCACCGCACACTTCTCCGACAACGGTCAGCAACCCATGGCCGAAGAGCTGGAAATCGCCGAGTCCGTTCCTGCGCCGCATACCTTGCCACGGCGGAGCCCGCCAGAGCCCACATGGCGTCTGCCCACGCCCAGCTCATGGCGGCCTTTTCCAAAGATATGGCGGACGCGGATGGCGAGATGCTTGCTGAGTATGGTGTAATTGATGCCATGGAGACCCTTCCCCAGGAGACCGTCGGGCGCGAGCTGGACATGGAGGCGACGGTGGAGATTGACGAGCACCAGCCGTAGTAGTACTCTTTGTTTTGTTTAATTAAGAGCACCGGTCTTTGATTTGTTAGAGTAATGCTTAGGTCAGCTAGCTCTGTTTAATTGCTAAACTTGCTTGATTAAGAAGTTAGTCTCCTTTGTGTACCCAAATTATGCAATGACATGGATGACCACTGTAACCAGGGAAATTTGAACCAAAATTTTTGACGTTCAAACTCAACACACACGGGTTAATCTATCTGAATCGTTTGTGATGTTCACATATCGTACACAGTTCTGAATAAGGGACCGTGTCTGATGACACTTTGTGTGCCAGTTTTTTGGCTGAAGCGATTCTAAATTTTCGTCCTCTGCGGAAATATCAACCTCCCCGCCCCCTCCCCCTTACCAAAAGCCACATTTCCCCTCTTTCCACCTTCCTTTCCAAGTTGAAACCTTCACTCCTTGCTTGCAGTGCCGCCGCCTCCTCGCCGACGACCCTCCTTCACGCTCCTCGGCCTCGCCTATCGAGGCAGGTAATCCACACCCGACCTTCATCCTTGTAACGCCCGGATAATTAGGCCACAGTAAAACTCTCCTGATGATGCCATGTCATCTATGTTACTGTTGCTAATTAAGTGGTAGTTCAAAAACATTGCAAATTAAAAAAATGAATTAGTGACAAACACCCAATGTTTTCAAAAGCCAAAACAAAAATGTTAAATTGGGTGCCAAATATTGCATAGGTATTTATGGTGAAGTAAACACATTTTAGAAAATGACTAAATACTTTAAAATGAAATAAGCAGAAAAGAAAAATAAGGAAAAGAAAGAAAGAAAGGAAAGGAAAAACCACCAAAACCCCCACGGGCCAACTGGCCCATTAACCCACCAAGACGGCCACAGCCTGCCTCCACTGCCCATAACCAGCTTGGTCGGCCCAGCCCCCTGCACCGCACCTCCTTCTGTTCCTCGATGCAGCGCCCTTCTGGCCTTGATCGCCACCGGGACACCTTCATGCGGCATCGAGGTGGATAAGGACGCCGACGCTGCGCCCCCTCGGTCCCTCCTCCCACTCGCCTCCACTCTCCCCTCGGTCCCTGCGCCTCCCCCTCAGATCCACCGCGCTCCCCCCTCGTTCCCCTCCGTAACCGAGCGCCACCGCCGCCATGGCTCCGGCCTAGCCACGGCCACCTGCCCACCTCGCTGCCCCACGGTGTCTCCAAGGGCCGCCGTCGTCCGCTGCTTCGACTGGTGCATCCCGTTGGAGACCGGAGCCACCGCAACGCCCCGACGCCGCCATCTTCCTCCTCTGCTCCGACAAGCCCCGCCGCCGTTCTTCACCGACTCCGGCCGCGCCCTGCCAGCTACTAAACCCCCAAGGGCCACCATGTGCGCTGCTCAGTGAGCCCCTGCTCCCTTCTCTCTCTCTCCTACGCCCTAGCTAGCTGCCGCCGAATCACCCGAGAGCCCCGCCGCGGATCTCGTCGTCGGCGCCCTTCCGGTGACCAAATGGTCACGGGGCCGAGCCCTTTGTGCTCAGTGCGTCGCGCAGCTTCCCCCTAGCCTTTCCGTTAGCCCCGAAGCGCGCTGCGTCGGCTTCTTCGACTCACGCCCGAACCACCTCACCGCCGATGAGCTCGCCACGCTCGTTTCCGGTCACCACTGCCTGTGTAACCACCACCATTCTCTCCGTCGTCGTCTTGCTCCGGCGACCCGCCACTGGCCCGAGCCCCGATGTCCGCCTCACTGTTCGCCGGCGACAGCTCCGGCGACCTCGGGACGAACCACCACCACCACTAGATGCGCCTCTTCGCGCTTGTTTAAACGGGCCCAGGCACGCGCGGATCCGTGCCATGTGCACAAATTCCGGCGAACTCCGACGGGTCGGCGTCGTGCTTTTGGTCGCCGGCGGCGAGAGCCTGCCCAGCTGACGTGGCATGCGGCGGGCCCCACCCTGGTCCTTGTCGATGGGCCATGGGGGCCCGATTATTGGATTGACCCGGTCAGCGTCGCGACTAAACAGCCCAGTGGCATGGACATGCGAGGCCCATGTCATAAACGAATAAAATAAATAGATAATTTGCTAATTAATTAAATTAGTTAATTAAGCACTAATCTCTCACTGACTACCGGGCCCCACCTGCTAATTAACCTATTTAGTTAGTTTTAAACCTCCGTTAGTGCCCCTGTCAATGACATGTGGGTCCCCTTTGGACCCACATGCAGTTTGACTGGTCAACCGACCGATTGACCTGCTGACATCACTTTGATGTCATGCTGCGCGTCATAATGCCTTTATTACGGATATTGTTGTAATTAAATAACTAATTAAAATCAGAAAAAAATGCAAATCTTTAGAAAATCATATCTTTTAATCCGTAACTTTCGGATGAAAATACTTTCTACATGAAACTTGCTCGTAAGCGGCGAGGCGAATCCGAATACACAGCCCGTTCGTCCGCCACACACCCCTAGCATATCGAACCGCAACTTTTCCCCTCCGGTTCACACAATAAAAGCGAAACACCGGAATACTTTCCGGATGTTTTCCCCTTCACCGTATCACCTCATACCGCGTTAGGGCACGCCTAGCATCACGCATTGCTTTGTCATGCATCGTTATGCATCTGTTTGCATTGTATTCATTGTTTCTTCCACTCTTCTCTCCGATAGACTACGAGACCGGCCAGCTGCTGCCGCCCGTTCGACTACGGTGTTGGCGACCCTCTCTCTTGCGAGCAACCAGGCAAGCCCCCCCTTGATCACCGGATATCGCCTATTCTACTCTATCTTGCTTGCATTAGAGTAGTGTAGCATATTCTTGCTTTCCGTTATACCTATCTGATGCATAGCTTTGTCCTTGCTACTCATGTTGTTACCTTTACGCAATCCTACATGCTTAGTATAGGATGCTAGTATTCCATCTGTGGCCCTACATTCTTGTCCGTCTGCTGTGCTATTCTATCGGGCCGTGATCACTCGGGAGGTGATCTCGGGTATATACTTATACTTATACATGATACATGTGGTGATTAAAGGCAGATTCGGCTCGTGAGGAGTACCATGAGTGGATCTTTGTGGCGGGCTGACAGGCGAGTTGAGACCACCTAGGAGAGAGGTGGGCCTGGCCTGCTCGGCGTTAATGATACTTAACACGCAACAATGAGATCTTGGTATTTGATCTGAGTTGGGTCGTTGACCTTATCGCACTAACCGCCGTGGGACAAGATATGGGCAACGGCGTTGTGGTATCGGCCGAAGCATTTCGTGATGTCGTGGCGGCGGTAGCCGGATTGGGTGGAATGCCACTAGGCTAGGTCTACTTTCGCCGCCCATGCAACATGCGAGGTGTGCTAAGGCGATGGGCCCGGACCCTGTCGCATAGGTTTGACCGGCGTCTTGACCTCTGTTATGCCTAGGTGGGGCTGCGGCGTGTTGATCTTCGCGGCGGGCATGACCCGAAAAGTGTCTATGGCCAAATGGGATCGGCGTGTCGGGTAATGTGGTGCACCCTGCGGTGATTAATCTATTGAATAGCCGTGATCGTCGGTAACAAGGCGACTTGGAGTTGTACCTTGACCTTATGACAACTAGAACCGGATACTTAATAAAACACACCCTTCCAAGTGCGGATACAACCGGTGGTTGCTCTCTATCGGGGTTACGAGGAGGGATCGCCGGTAGGATTATGCTATGCGATGCTACTTGGAGGACTTCAGTCTACTCTCTTATACATGTTGCAAGGCGGAGGCTGCGAGCGTAGTCTTGACGGGATTAGCTATCCCCTCTTATTACGGCATTACGTAGTTCGGTCCAGCGATATGGCCCTTTACATATATCCATGCATATGTAGTGTAGCTCCTTGCTTGCAGTACTTTGGATGAGTACTCACGGTTGCCTTGTTCCCCTTTTCCCCTTTCTTTACCGGTTGCTGCGACGAGACGATGGAGCCGAGGAGCGACGCCACCGTCAATGGCGACTACTACTTTGGGCGCCTACTACTACGTGCAGCTCGCGGATGGCGACCGGAGTAGTTAGCAGGATCGAGGCAGGAGGCATCGCCTCTTCGATATGTATCCCAGTTTGTACTAGCCATCTTATGGCAACTTGTTTAACTTATGTCTGTACTCAGATATTGTTGCTTCCGCTCAATCGTCTATGATTGAGCACTTGTATTCGAGCCCTCGAGGCCCCTGGCTTGTATTATGATGCTTGTATGACTTATTTATGTTTTAGAGTTGTGTTGTGATATCTTCCCGTGAGTCCCTGATCTTGATCGTACACATTTGTGTGCATGATTAGTGTACGATTGAATCGGGGGCGTCACAAGTTGGTATCAGAGCCGACTGCCTGTAGGACCCCCCTTCCACACTCCTTGGCTGAAGTCGAGTCTAGACATTACAAAAACTTTTACTAACATGGCCGTGTGTCTTACGGTCCCATGTCGCCATCAGGTGGTACTAGGATCTTTTACTCCTCGACCTTTACTCTGGGACTCTGAACTCTCTTCTACTCGGGTTAAACGGATTTACTAACTAACACTAGGTTCCTGTGACCACATTCACCCCAAAGTTGGATAAAACCATAGTTATTCCTTAGAATAGTATTTTGAACAATTTCCACACTGTCATTTGACTCCTTTGAAACATCTTTGCTTTCAGATGGAACCCACGAGGCAGGTCGTGCGCCACACGACGGCCATTGGTGCCTCGGGATCACCTGCCGTGCTAGCTGAGATGATGACCTATCTGGGTTATCGCTGGCACCCTGAGGTACACCGTCTATGAGGAGTACCAGGACTTTAACCAGGAGCAGTACCGTGCCATCGTCCACCTCTACTCTCGGGAGTATGACTCCACTACTGTGCTGCACACCGCTCATGGTGTTGGAGTGACCATCGATATGGCAGTTCATGATGCTGCTTATGCTGCTCTGACCCGTCTTCGTGGAGAGTACTGGGAGTTGGACACCTCCCCCTTCAGGCACATTGCTATCGCATCTGATGTTGGTGCGGAGGGTTACTACACTGCTGCCTACTCCACTATCACCCGAGAGCCCTTCTACCATCAGAACTTTGTTCTGCATGCTGATGGGCTGGATCGAGCTAACCGAGATCTTCGCCATGAGTTGTACACCACCCGTCAGCACCTTTACCGTGCCCTGACGCTGTTGCACCCCTTTGTCCGATCCAGAGAGCTGCTGCGTTCTGCGATCTACCCAGCCAGGACCGTGATGCCCCAGGGTGTCGGTTGGCCAGAGGTGGGAGGCTACTCTCCCACACTTGGTCCTCTTCTACCACCTGAGCGTCGGGTTCGCACGAGTATCCATGGACCCAGGTTGCTGACGTGGAGTTCCCGATGCCACACTACCAGCTTTCAGGCTACAGCTACCTCCGCAGTACCGCGTGGGACTGATGTAGGCTTGCTTGTTAGTGTTAGATGCATTCGCCGCGAGCCTGCGTGCCGCCTATGATGTCTTAGTCTATGTACTGAACTCTGTGTACCGAACTCTATGCATAATCCCTTTTGTAAGATATGCCGACTACTATGAAGTATCTATCGTGCTGCTTTCATTATGCATGTTTCGTCATGAATGATTCTTGTCCTTTGCAAATTTCTCAAATGCTGAACTACCCCTGTTATGTATTAGCAGGATGGTTAGACCAGGTGGTCGTGGTCGTGTGGCAACTTCCCACCACCGCCTGAGTACATGGCTGGTATGATCCAATAGCTTGAGATGAATCGCCAGTTCATGGAGAATATGATGGCTCAGTTTCCTCGCCCCAATATGAATCAGCAGCCAGCCCCAGTAACTCGGGAGGACTTTATGCGCCTCAACCCAACTGTGTACCGCAGCTCAACCCAGCCTCTAGAGGCTGATGACTGGCTCCGTGACATCACCTATGAGATGGAGTCTGCTGATGTAGCCCCTGCCAGCTATGTCACCTTTGCTTCCTTCTTTCTGAAAGGACCCCCAGCTCAATGGTAGGATAGCCACAGGCGTACTCAGCCAGCTGGAACAATCATCGCCTGGCTAGACTTCCAAGCTGCTTTCCGTGCCCGCTTCATTCCTCAGGGAGTCATGGACCGGAAGAAGCGTGAGTTCCGCAACCTCACCCAGGGCAACAAAACTGTTGAAGCTTATCAGCGGGAGTTTCTGGACTTGTCTCGCTATGCTGAAGAGGACATTGCAACTGATGCACGCAGACAGGAGAAATTCTGTGACGGCCTTCAAGCTGACATGAAGCTCGCACTTCTAGTTCACGAATTTGTTGATTTCGCCACCTTGGTGAACAAGGCCATCAATGTCAAAACTAGCCTGCAGGAATACCAGAGCTCTAACAGGCGCAACCGTGACACGGGCTCATCTTCGGGCCCGTCCTCCAGAAGCGTAAGATATGGATTCCCAATAGCATGTACCAGCCAACTGCACCTGCCCCAAGGCAGACCTATGCTGCACCTCGTCTGCCTACTCCTCCAACTAGGCAGCCAAGGCTTCCAGCTCCACCACCCCAAGCTCCTGTTCCTACTCCCAACAATGGCTTGTGCTTCAGGTGTGGTCAACCAGGGCACCGTGCTAGGGAATGCAATCATAACCAGAATCAACTGGCCCTTCCCGCAACTGGCCGTGGAAGCAACCAGCCCCGCAACCACAATGCCAAGCCTTATGGTCGAGTTCATGCCAACCACGTTGATCTGAACGAAGCTCAAGACCAGCCTGCTACTGTGATGGGTACACTCCTCGTAAATTCAGTACCAGCATCCGTTTTATTCGATACAGGTGCATCACATTCATTCATATCAGAAGATTTTGCATGTTTGCATGACATTAAATGTGCGGACATGAACGCTTCGCTACTAGTGCACACCCCCGCGGGCCAATGTCGGACCTCCATGATTTGCAACGACGTCCCCCTTGAAATTGAAGGACTGGAATTCCTTGTCTCCCCCATCGTACTGAAGTCATGTAGCATTGACCTCATTCTGGGAATGGATTGGTTAAAGGCGCATACTGCTTCTATCGTTTGCGCCACCAAGACCGTCCATCTGCTACACCCTTCTGATGAAATAATAAGCTACAATGCTCGTCTGGTTCAGAATGCCGAGGCAAGGCTCTATGCATTGAATGCATTGAACGCCGCACCACTCGAGGGCATTGAAAACATTCCCATCGTGCGTGACTTCCTCGATGTCTTTCCTGAAGAACTCCCAGGGATTCCCCCTGCTAGAGCTGTCGAATTCGTCATCGACTTGAAACCAGGCACCACTCCTATAGCCAAGCGACCCTACAAGATGCCGCCGCATGAACTCCTTGAGCTTAAGGAGGAAATCGATAAATCTCTTCGAAGTGGTTTCATTCGCCCTAGTTGCTCTCCTTGGGGAGCACCTTCTCTCTTTGTCAAGAAGAAAGATGGGACAAACCGATTAGTCCAAGACTACCGACCTATAAACCAAGCTACCATTCAAAACAAATACCCTCTTCCTCGGATCAATGGTCTATATGATCAACTGGCTGGTTCGTCAGTGTTCTCTAAACTCGACTTGAGGTTGGGTTACCACCAGATCCGTGTTCGTGAAGAGGATATCCCAAAGACCGCATTTGTGACTCGTTATGGTTCATACGAGTACACCGTCATGTCTTTCGGCTTAACCAATGCTCCAGCCACCTTCTCTCGACTGATGAACTATATATTCATGGATTACCTCGACAAGTTCGTCGTGGTTTATCTGGATGATATCCTGGTATTTTCCAAGAATGAAGAAGAACATCTTTGAACATCTTCGTCTTGTCTTTGGAAAAGCGACGAGAGCATCAGCTATATGCCAAGTTTTCCAAGTGTGAATTCTGGCTTCCCGAAGTAACCTATCTTGGGCATGTCATCTCTAAGGATGGTATTGCCGTTAACCCTGAACGAGTCCAGGCTGTTCTTGATTGTACTCCTCCGAAGAACGTTAAGAAAGTCAGAAGTTTTCTCGGTCTCGCCAGCTATTGCCGTCGATTCGTCGAGAACTTCTCCAAGATCGCCAGGCCTCTGACTAACATGTTGCATAAGGGCGTCAAGTTCAATGGATGAGACAAATGTCGAAAGCTTCCGGACACTCAAAGACAAGTTAACTTCGCCCATACTAGCTCCTCCCGATACTAAGAAGGACTTCGTCATTTATCGCGACGCTTCCGTCAAGGATTAGGCTGTGTCCTAATGCAGAGCGCAAAGTGGTTGCTTATGCCTCTCGGCAATTGCGCCCTCACGAAGAGAACTACCCAGTTCACGACCTCGAACTTCTTGCTTGTCATTCATGCCTTTCAAGCGATGGCGACATTACCTTCTCGGTAATCGTTGCAAGATCTTCACCGACCACCAAAGTCTGAAGTATATGTTTACTCAGCCAGACTTGAACCTCCGTCAGCAGAGATGGATGGAGATTGTTGCAGACTTTGACTTGGGTATTTCCTATACACCAGGCAAGGCTAATGTAATGGCTGATGCCTTGAGCCGCAAGTCTTACTGCAACCACCTCCAGGTTCGCAAAGTTCAGCCCTCACTTGTTGAAGAATTCAGAAAGCTGAACCTCCATATTGTTCCTCCGGGTGCACTCGCTCCCCCTCCTCCGGAGTTTCGCAAGATGAACCTCCACGTTGTTTCTCGGGGTTCTCTCAATACCATAGTTGCTAGACCAGATCTTGTGGACACCATCAAATGGATACAGAAATGTGACGATGAAGTCGAGAGGATTAAACGTTATCTCGCAGAAGGAAAGCCCTCATTCTTCCTTTGTGGATGGCGCAGACACCTTATTCTTCAAAGGTTGCCTAGTGGTACCGAGTAAGAGGAAAACCTGAATCGACTCAAGGGTTATGAAAGAAGCCCATGATCGCCTTTGTCTATTCATCCCGGTAGCACCAAGATGTACCAAGACATTAAATCCGAGATTACGGTGGTCTAATATGAAGCAAGACATTGCTCGTTATGTTCTTTGAATGTGGCGTTTGCCGTCGTATCAAAGCGAGAACATCAAAAGCCTCTTTGGAACTCTGCAACCTATCTCTATTCCTGAATGGAAATGGGACCATGTTGAAATGGACTTCTTCTTTGGATTTCCCAAATCGCAGAAAGGTAATGATGCTTTTCTTGTCGTCATTGACCGACTTTCTAAAGTTGCACATTTTACGGCGGTCAAAGAAACGATCCTTTGCTAGTCGACTTGCAACTCTCTACATGTCGAATTGTTTCACTTCACGGTATTCCACTTGGTTATCGATTCGGACCGTGGCAGCTTATTCACTTCAAGATTCTCGCAAGTTTCCAAGAAGCTATGGGGACTCAATTATCTTTCGATTATGCGTTTCATCCATGATCACAAGGGCAAGTTGAGCGTGTAAACCAAGTTCTTGAAGACATGCTTCGAGCTTGTGTTATTTCCTTGACAAGAAATGGGAGGAATCTCTCACAGTATGTTGAGTTCTCTTATAACAATAACTATCAAGCTAGTCAAGATGGCCCCTTGAAGTGTTATATGGACGAAAGTGCGAACCCTACGAACTGGTCGAAGCGGGTAACGTCCACTCTTGGTCCGGATATTATCCAACATGCCGAAGAACAAGTCCGCATTATTCGTGAGCATCTCAAGACTGCTCGATCCACGTCGAAGAGTCGATATGACCGTCATCATAAAGACATGGTCTATCAACTTTGGCGAAAAGGCCTATCTTCGCGTTACACCAATGAAGGGTGCTCACCGCCGGGATCAAGGAAAGCTAGCTCCTCGCTATATTGGCCCATTCACCATTACGGAAAGGCGTGGAAAAGTGGCATATCAACTGGAGCTTCCGCGAACCTTTCTCGTGTTCACGATGTGTTCCATGTGTCACAGCTCTGCCGATGCTTCAAGGACCCAATCCGGCGATGGATCATGAAGTGCTCGGTGCAATAGGACCTCTCCTATAAAGAGCGCCGGTCCGCTTTCTCGACCAAGCTGAACGCCGCACACGTCAGAAGGCGATCAAGTTCCTCAAAGTCCAGTGGTCGCACCATTCTGAAGATGAAGCCACTTGGGAACGCGAGGATCGCCTGCGTGATGAATACCCCGCACTGTTTCCTTCTACCTCCTAAATCTCGGGACGAGATTTCTTGTAGTGGAGGAGATTTGTAACGCCCGGATAATTAGGCCACAGTAAAACTCTCCTGATGATGCCATGTCATCTATGTTATTGTTGCTAATTAAGCGGTAGTTCAAAAACATTGCAAATTAAAAAAATGAATTAGTGACAAACACCCAACGTTTTCAAAAGCCAAAACAAAAATGTTCGGTGGGTGCCAAATATTGCATAGGTATTTATGGTGAAGTAAACACATTTTTAGAAAATGTCTAAATACTTTAAAATGAAATAAACAAAAAAGAAAAATAAGGAAAAGAAAGAAAGAAAGGGAAAGGAAAAACCACCAAAACCCCCCCTGGGCCAACTGGCCCAGCTAACCCACCCGCACGGCCACAGCCCTGCCTCCCTGGCCCGCAACCAGCTTGGTCGGCCCAGCCCCCCTGCACCGCACCTCCTTCCTGTTCCTCGGTCGCGCGCCCATAGGCATGGTCGCCACGGACCCTTCGCCAAGGTCGAGGTGGATAAGGACGCCGACGCTGCGCCCCCTCGGTCCCTCCTCCCACTCGCCCCACTCTCCCTCGGTCCTGTGCCTCCCCCTCGGATCCACCGCTCCCCCTCGTTCCCCTCCGTCGAAGCGCCACCGCCGCCATGGCTCCGGCCTAGCCACGGCCACCGTGCACACCTCGCCGCCCCACGGTGTCTCCAAGGGCCGCCGTCGTCCGCTGCTTCGACTGGTGCATCCCGTTGGAGACCGGAGCCACCGCAACGCCCCGACGCCGCCATCTTCCTCCTCTGCTCTGACAAGCCCCGCCGCCGTTCTTCACCGACTCCGGTCGCGCCCCTGCAGCTACTAAACCCCCAAGGGCCACCGTGTGCGCCGCTCGGTGAGCCCCTGCTCCCTTCTCTCTCTCTCCTACGCCGAATCACCCGAGCGCCCCACCGCAGATCTCGTCGCCGGCGCCCTTCCGGTGACCAAATGGTCACGGGGCCGAGCCCTTTGTGCTCAGCGCGTCGCGCAGCTTCCCCTAGCCTTTCCATTAGCCCCGAAGCGCGCTGTGTCGCCTTCTTCGACTCACGCCCGAACCACCTCACCGCCGATGAGCTCGCCGCGCTCGTTTCCGGCCACCACTGCCTGCGTAACCACCACCATTTGCTTCGCCGTCATCTTGTCGTTCGAATGTGACCGGTCCTGCCCGTTTTGGTGGCCTACAGACGAAACCCGCCACTCGCCCGAGCCCCGACGTCCGCCTCTCTGTTCGTCGGCGACAGCTCCGGCGACCTCGGGACGAACCACCACCACCACTAGATGCGCCTCTTCGCGCTTGTTCGAACGGGCCCAGGCACGCGCGGATCCGTGCCATGTGCACAAATTCCGGCTAACTCCGATGGGTCGGCGCCGTGTTTTTGGTCGCCGGCGGCGAGAGCCTGCCTAGCTGACGTGGCATGCAGCGGGCCCCACCACAGGTCCTCGCCGATGGGCCATGGGGGCCCGTTGATGGATTTTGACCGGTCAGCGTCTTGTTGAGCAGCCAGTGGCACTGACATGCGGGGCCCATGTCATAAAAGAATAAAATAAGTAGATAATTTGCTAATTAATTAAATAGTTAATTAAGCACTAATCTCTCACTGACTACCGGGCCCCACCTGCTAATTAACCTATTTAGTTAGTTTTAAAACTCTGTTAGTGCCCCTGTCAATGACATGTGGGTCCCACTAGACCCACCTGTCTGGTTTGACTGGTCAACCGACCAGTTGACCTCTGACATCACTCGATGTCATGCCCGCGTCATCGAGCAATCGCGGATAATGTTGTAATTAAATAACTAATTAAAATCAGAAAATAATGTAAATCTTTAGAAAATCATATCTTTTAATTCGTAACTCGGATGAAAATACTTTCTACATGAAAGTTGCTCAGAACGACGAGACGAATCCGAATATACAGCCCGTTCATCCGCCACACACACCTAGCATATCGAACACGTAACTTTTCCCCTCCGGTTCACCTGTCCGAAAACGCGAAACACGGGGAATACTTTCCCGGATGTTTTCCCCCTTCACCGGTATCACCTCATACCGCGTTAGGGCACGCCTAGCATCACACATTTCTTTGTCATGCATCGTTATGCATCTGTTTGCATTGTATTCATTGTTTCTTCCCACTCTTCTCTCCGATAGACTACGAGACCGACGCTGCTGCCGCCCCGTTCGACTACGGTGTTGACGACCCCTCTCTCTTGCCAGAGCAACCAGGCAGCCCCCCCCTTGATCACGGATATCGCCTATTCTACTCTATCTGCTTGCATTAGAGTAGTGTAGCATGTTCTTGCTTTCCGTTATACCTATCGATGCATAGCCTTTGTCCTTGCTACTCTTGTTGTTACCTTTACCTGCAATCCTACATGCTTAGTATAGGATGCTAGTATTCCATCTGTGGCCCTACATTCTTGTCCGTTTGCTGTTGTATACTATCGGGCCGTGATCACTCGGGAGGTGATCTCGGGTATATACTTATACTTATACATGATACATGTGGTGATTAAAGACGGGTTGGCTCGTAGGAGTACCCACGAGTGGATCTTTGTGGCGGAGCGACAGGGCAGGTTGAGACCGCCTAGGAGAGAGGTGGGCTGGCCTGCTCGGCGTTCGCGGATACTTAACACGCTTAACGAGATCTTGGTATTTGATCTGAGTTGGGTCGTTGACCTTATACGCACTAACCGCCACGTGGGACAAGATATGGGCAACCGGCGTCGTGGTATCAGCCGAAGCATTTCGTGACGTCAGCGACTGAGCGGCGCGCGCCGGATTGGACTGGAACGCCACTAGGCTAGGTCTACTTTCGGCCGCCCATGCAACGTGCAGGTGTGCTAAGGCCGATGGGCCCAGACCTCTGTGCGCATAGGTTTAGACCGGCGTGCTGACCTCTCTGTTATGCCTAGGTGGGGCTGCGACGTGTTGATCTTCCACGGCGGGCATGACCCGTAAAAGTGTGTCCGCCAAATGGGATCGGCGTGTCGGGTAATGTGGTGCACCCTGCAGGAATTTAATCTATTGAATAGCCGTGATCTTGTAACAGGATGACTTGGAGTTGTACCTTGACCTTATGACAACTAGAACCGGATACTTAATAAAACACACCCTTCCAAGTGCCAGATACAACCCGGTGGTCGCTCTCTATCAGGGTTACGAGGAGGGGATCGCCGGGTAGGATTATGCTATGCGATGCTACTTGGAGGACTTGATCTACTCTCTTCTACATGTTGCAAGACGGAGGCTGCGAGCGTAGTCTTCATTTGGATTAGCTATCCCCCTCTTATTCTGGCATTCTGCAGTTCAGTCCACTGATATGGCCCTTTACACATATATCCATGCATATGTAGTGTAGCTCCTTGCTTGCGAGTACTTTGGATGAGTACTCACGGTTGCCTTGTTCCCCCTTTTCCCCTTTCTTTACCCGGTTGCTGCGACCAGACGATGGAGCCCAGGAGCCAGACGCCACCGTCGATGACGACTACTACACCGGAGGCGCCTACTACTACGTGCAGCCCGCGGACGACGACCAGGAGTAGTTAGGAGGATCCTGCGGGAGGCCTGCGCCTCTTTCGATATGTATCCCAGTTTGTACTAGCCATCTTATGGCAACTTGTTTAACTTATGTCTGTACTCAGATATTGTTGCTTCCGCTGACTCGTCTATGATTGAGCACTTGTATTCGAGCCCTCGAGGCCCCTGGCTTGTATTATGATGCTTGTATGACTTATTTATGTTTTAGAGTTGTGTTGTGATATCTTCCCGTGAGTCCCTGATCTTGATCGTACACATCTGCGTGGATGATTAGTGTACGATTGAATCGGGGGTGTCACAATCATCCTCCTCCTTCCACATCCCACATGCCCGTACCACCGCGCGAGCGCGACACCTTCCACCCAAATCACCGACCCCTCCACCAAATAAGTGCCGGCCTAAGCCATGGTGCACGCAGTATAGCCAGGACCTCAAGGAGCATTTGGCAGCGGAGAAGCAAATCGCGGCCGCATGCGCGGATGAGGTCGCGATGGCTGCCATTTGTGCCGATCCCCAGATCTTGAAGGAGCACCTTGCCATTTGCTAGCTACGCCGGTTATGCATGCTCGGTTTACCCGTTGCGTGTGCCGCTCCTGCCTTTCCTTCACAAATTCTAGTGAATTGTGCTATCTAATTTTACCATGCAATCTGTTGCTCTAGTGTATATGTTCTATATGTAAATGCGATGTGGTGCTCACTTATTAACTGTTTTGATAATTAGTTGTCATCTTCAGTTAACTGTTTGGTTCAATTCTGCAAATGTGATGTTCAATTCTTCAGGCTGCAATTTTGTATTGTCTTCCATGTGAGAAATAAATCGAATTTATCTTTACAAAATTGTGGGTGCATTCTGTTATTGTATACCATGTGAGGAATAAGTTAAATTTGGCTGTAATAAATACACGAGAAACAAATACAATTGCTATAATTGGCTGTAGTTAACTGTTTGGTTAACTGTCTGATCTTCTATTAGGAGTATGTTATATTGTGCAATGTGGTGCTCAGTTAATGTTTGGTTCATTTGTTGTGGTGTTTAGTTAACTGCTTGGTTCAATGTTATATTGTGCAATGTGGTGCTCAGTTAATGTTTGGTTCATTTGTTGTGGTGTTTAGTTAAATGCTTGGTTCAATTCTGCAATGCGATGTCCAATTGTCGTGGGTAGAATTTTGTATTGTTGTGCATGTGAGGAATAAATTGAATTTGGCTGCACTTAATACATGAGAAACATATACAAGTGCTATATTTCCTAGTTCTTAATCATGCTTGGTTTGGATAAATGGGTTTACCCTATGGCTTGAATAAATCGGATCAATCTGTAATGTGATTATTTTTCATCAACATATTTTACTGAAAGCATGCGAACCCTTACTTAACCCGATGACTAACTACCTTATATGTGTTGCAGGGAAACAATGGGAAGCACTGAGGTTTACAATCGAGGTTAGCATGTGCATGGTCCATTGTCTAATAGCACATTATTGTGCAATTGCAGGAACCATTCTAATATTTAGGTTTTTAACAATTTGGTCTTGCACATGTAGGTCCTGCTGTTAGAGGTTTTGACCCATTGTTTGACCCTTTTTGCATATGGGGAATGAGTTGTCCATGAATATCAGTAAAGTCAAGAAACTCGGAAAGATTGTTAGGATAAAGAAATTAGCGACAAAAACACAACAAGATCTTTGTCTGCACAACGAAGAAGACATTAGTTCACTACAGGATGGTACTAACTATTATACCTTGCCTTTTTTTATTCCTTTGCCCCATTTCCAATATAGAGAAGATATTTATGCACATCCTTGTTTTCAGGCCTTTCCAAAGCAATTCACTGATGATTACCTCTCAAACCACCTGTATGGTCAGGAGGCGAGGAAGGTATTCATACAACACCCACGGTTCAATATTGAAGTGTTCCTGAAGAGGACTAAGGATGGACGGTGAATCATCCACAGGGACTGGCCTAAAGTTACAAAGACCTTCAACATCAATGAAGGCTCAATATTCGCCATCTGCTTCAGCAGTTTTCTAGATGAGATATATCTGTCTATGTACCGTCTATGATGCTAATTTTGAAAGGTTATAGATGTTGCATGTGAAACTTGGTCCTGGTGTACTTTTGTAATGGGGTAGCTGAGTGCTGAAGCTATATGATGTTGTACTATGATGTATTTCAATTATGAAAATGAAATACATTGTGTGCTTAATATGAACTGTCAATTAGATTAATAAATGGATTATGAATAATCGGATAATTAGCCTGCTAGTGGCGAATTAGCCTGCTAATTGGGTTTTGCTATTGCAAAGGGTTGTTAAAAAAATACCGCGGGCGATGACCTCAGGCAACGCACACAGTTTCTAGGAATAAACCGTGTTGGAGCAATGAACAATCACACACGACTTTCTCTTGAAAACTGTTTGCGTTAGGCCACCTTGCGCAAACGTTTACCACATGAAAACTGTGTGTGATGGACATCCTTTGCCACACAGTTTCTTCCATGGACCGTGTGTGATATATTCAATGACGCAAGTGATTTAACAGGAAAATTGTGTGTGATGTACCTATGAACGGAAACGTTTTCCTTCGAGCGTTTGTGTGGGATGTACATACGAACGGAAACGTTTAGCGGGGACTGACTATGTGGGATGTACATACGAACGAAAACAATTTCGCCGTATAATTGTATTTTTAGCTCTACTGTATGTATTTCCGTATTTGAGCGCTCGTCGGTCGCATACGACCTCATTTTGCCGGACGTGTGTGCCAGGAGGGCATATCCCCGATGGTTTCTGGGTCGTGTGGGCAGAACCCCCCCTATCGCTCGCACTCACTTGGTGACGGTTCCAGATGCCGTCGCGGAAAGGGGTTTTAAACTGTTTGTTTAGGAGGTCGCTGTAATAGTGACATGTTCCTCTGACTATGAGATTATGCAACTCCCGAATACCAGAGGAACACCTTGTGTGCTATCAAACGTCACAACGTAACTGGATGATTATAAATATTCTCTACAGGTGTCTCCGAAGGTGTTTGTTGGGTTGGCATATATCGAGATTAGGATTTGTCACTCCATGTATCGGAGAGGTATCTCTGGGCCCTCTCGGTAATGCACATCACTATAAGCCTTGCAAGCAATGTGACTAATGAGTTAGTCACGGGATGATGCATTATGGAATGAGTAAAGAGACTTGTCAGTAACGAGATTGAACTAGGTATGATGATACCGACAATCGAATCTCGGGCAAGTAACAGACCGATGACAAAGGGAACAACGTATGTTGTTATGCGGTTTGACCGATAAAGATCTTCGTAGAATATGTAGGAGCCAGTATGAGCATCCAGGTTCCGCTATTGGTTATTGACCGGAGATGTGTCTCGGTCATGTGTACATAGTTCTCAAACCCGTAGGGTCCGCACGCTTAACGTTCGATGACGATTTGTATTATGAGTTATGTGATTTGATGACCGAAGTTTGTTCGGAGTCCCGGATGAGTTCACGGACATGACGAGGAGTCTCTAAATGGTCGAGAGGTAAATATTCATATATAGGACGATGGTATTTGGACACCGGAAGTGTTCCGGGTGATAGCGGGTCACCGGAAGGGGTTCCGGACAACCCCCGGCAAAGATATGGGCTTAATGGGCCAAGTAAGGGAACACACCAGCCCACAAGGGGCTGGTGCACCCCCTATAGGGCCATCCACGTGGGGAGAAACGAAAAGGAGAGGAGGAAAAGGAAAGTATGAAGTAGGACTCCGACTTCCTTCCCCTCCCCCTCCTTCCTTTCCCCCTTGTCCAAATATGGTAAGGGGGGGGGGGGCGAATTGGACTAGGGCCAAGTAGGATTCCTCCTACTTGGGCGCACCCTAGGCTGCCTCCCTCCCTCTCCCTCCTTTATATACGTCGGGAGGGCACACCTAGAACACACACTAGTGTGTGTCGGTCCTAAACAAACGATTTTTTACCCCTTTCCGCGACGGCATTTGGAACCGTCGCCAAGTGAGTGTGGGCGATAGGGGGGTTCTTCCCACATGACCCAGAAACCGTCGGGGATAGGGAGCCTTGATGCATACAGTTGTCCCTATATAACCGTTTCTGATATCTCGAATATCCCAAACGCTTCATCCTTGCTACTCGTTTGTGCTCGCATTGCCATCGCAGTCAGAGTTTTGTGGTTCTGCCTGAAACTAGGCAGATTCTAGGCACGGGAGCTTTCCAGGAAGATTCCAGGCACAGGAGATTTACGATACCTAGCACATCACAAACAGTTCATGATTATAAACCGTGTAAGATAGGTAGACAATCACACGCGTTTAGTTTTCCCGCACCGTATGTGATAGTGTCTGATATCACAGACGCTTTGCGAACGGCAACTGTGTGCATTCTTGCACACGTTTCTTCTCTGTGAACCGTCTTGGATTATGGTGTATATTGCAAACGTTTGTGTTTTACCAACCGTGTGTGCCGTAATGACCTGCACAACGTAATTCCGCCCTAATTTAATTGCTACTATTTAAAATTGTACCTAATTTAAACCTGAAAGTAGGCTATAGCTTTATTCATGTCCATCAGGTTCAAACAACCAATGCATTATTCGATTCACAGGTACATATGTTTAAGAATTACAGAAGCACCAAATAAAGAATGATGTACCAGGGTTCTATACTTGTACTATTACAGATGGTAAAGAAAGAGGCGACAGACATTCCAGTTGCTGAACAAGGTGAAGCAGAATGGACCTATTGTGCTCTCCTGGATGCATAAGGCATGCAGGACTCTAGTCCAACCCCTTGTGATGGCTGGACGCCAATCATGTAGTTTGAGAGGTAATCTTGAGTAAACTGCTTCACGATCCACTTCAAAAGAAAAAAGATTCAGATATTGTCTTCATCTAACACAACTCATTACGGGCAGTAAAAAGAAGGCTACAGGGTTCTTACTTACCATCCTGCAGTTCACTGTTGTCTTGCATAAAGTGTAAACAAATAGTTCGATTGACATCTTTTGACCCATTTTAGTAACAATCTTTATCAGTTTCCTCAATTGATGCTGGTTCATGAATATCGCATTGCCCCATACGCAGAAAGGGTCGAAGTGTGGATCTTTGGCAATGATATATGTACCTAAAAGCACCATGTTAATATTAGAAGCTAAACAACAATTGAAAAATGATGTAGTACGACACTCCATCCATCCCATTATATAAGATTTTATTACATGTATATCTAGACATCATCAAAACATTAAGGTAACACTTTTCCTTGTTTCTATGTAGCATGGGATTGCATATTTAGTCATTCAGTACAATGCATGTTGCTAAACAACAATTGAAAAAGGAAAAGGCATGTTAACTGCAATATCCCTAACAACAACCAAATATCATAATTCATAGGGGTATTGTTGAAACTGTTATTGATGAAATTGAACTGCACAACAAATAGTTGCACATATAGAGCATCACATTGTGAAGAACTAAAATAAACAAGTCATAAGGACATCTCTAGGTGATCCTTAAAAAGTTAAAGGACTAAAACCCTTAGTGGATATATATATATACTCCAGCAATTTTTGGCCTTTTCTAGTCGATCCCCTAAACTTAAGGTTGTAAACATCAATTTGATCAAGTTCAAAGCAAGTTCAACCGAAAGTAGGATGCATTCAAACATAAACGTAGATACTTTTGCATAACTGAACATAAAACATAAATTTAAACTAAGCTAAACTAATTTCGGTCGAAGTAGAGGTCGAGCCAATCCTTCCTCGTCATGTACGATGTGCCGCGAGCCGGGTCCGGGCCAGTACCGTCGTCGGGGTCGTTGGGGAAGGCACTCCTCCACTCGTAGATGTTGATCTCCACGTCCTCAGGGCCAACCTCGATGCCCTCCGCGCCGCCGTCGTCGCCGCCTTCAACCTCGTCATCAGAGGAGAGCGCGATAACCTCGCCACCTTCGGTGCCGCCGTCCTCGCCGCCTTCGACCTCGTCATCGGAGGAGAGTGCGATAACCTCGCCGCCCTCCGCGCCGGTAAAGATCGCCCGCTCCGCCTCCACGAGCTCCGGGTGCTGCCGGTGGAGCTCTTGCATGTAGGCCTCGTCGGCAGCCTCGGCCTCGAGGCGCTCCCATGCCTCACGGTCCTCCCGCACCATAGCCGAGCTCACCACCCCTGGCTCCGGCGGAGCGAGGTGGACCGGCGTGTGCCGAAGGGGAAACTGAGCCTAGTCTCCGCACCGTGGTAACGGACCTGCTAGCGGTCGTACTCCACGGCCGCGAGCTCGGCCGTGTGGAAGCTACCGAGCCACTGGCGGGTGTGGGTCTCTCGATCTGTAATCTTGGTGACCCACGTCCCCCACCGCCGCTGCCGGACCCCGAGGTAGGACTGCGTCGGCTGCCGGGTCCGAGGGAGGACGGGGAAGTCCTCGAACTGGCATAGGGGCGTGGCGGCAGGCGGATCAAGGGCCGGTGATGGCGGATCGGGCCCGCGGAGGACGACGGGGACACGTCGGTAGCCACGTCACCGGCGTCGGGCGAAAAGGCCGCAATAAACCTCCTTTTGGCCATTGGCTCCTCGAGCTGCTCGGCACACGGGCAGAGGTTGAGGATGGAGGCGCCGACGATGGCGGCGACCTACCAATGGTTTCGAGGGTTGTGTGTGTCTGTGTAAGCGGAGGTTTTGGGGTGTGTGTGTGGAGGGAGGGGGGAGCAAGGTTGTGTTTGAGGAAATACTGCGGCAACTGAAAATTTTACTAGGCGGGAGTAACAAGGCGGGGCTACTGAAAATTTGGATCAAGGGCGAGCAGAAATTTTTTAGATTGCGATGGATGCAGAGGCGGGAGTAAAATGCCGGGGCTACTGAAAATTTGAATCATGGGACTGAAGCATAGCGGGAGTAACAGACATCGCACACAGTCCGCACATACTAATCGTGTGCTTCCAAACATTAAAACCTTCCAGGCGGTAGATATTTTCGAGATTGCGAGGGATGTAGAGGTGGGAGTTTTTGGGGAGTGAGCTAGTGTGCTTGACACGCCAGTTGTGGACTGTAGCCGATGCACCTTCTCACGTAAGCCATAGGCGTACTATACACCGACGGTGCTCCAAGATATTTTGTACTACATCTCACACGGTTGATGATAATAAACTGTGTGGGATCTACTTGATTTGAAATACAAAATGGGGTCACAGCGGCAATGTACGCTGTTTGAATTGCTAGACCTTTTATCCGCAGTGAATATGCAACTATATGTGTGTCGTAAAAGAACTGGAATTATTCAGGATTCGTTTGGACATTTTATACAATAAACTGGTTTTCTAGCCATTTCACGTGCACAATTCAAAACTAAACTACATGCACATGCTCCGGTGCATACAAATTGGTTGAGAAATCAAATCTGTGTCCTTCAGTTCATGCTTAGGTTCCAGATGCCATCGCGGAAAGGGGTTTTAAACCGTTTGTTTAGGAGGTCGATGTACTAGTGACATGTTCCTCTGACTATGATATTATGCAACTCCCGAATACCGGAGGAACACCTTGTGTACTATCAAACGTCACAACGTAACTAGGTGATTATAAATATTCTCTACAGGTGTCTCCGAAGGTGTTTGTTGGGTTGGCATAGATCGAGATTAGGATTTGTCACTCCATGTATCAGAGAGGTATCTCTGGGCCCTCTCGGTAATGCACATCACTATAAGCCTTGCAAGCAATGTGACAAATGAGTTAGTCACGGGATGATGCATTATGGAATGAGTAAAGAGACTTGTCGGTAACGAGATTGAACTAGGTATGATGATACCGACGATCGAATCTCGGGCAAGTAACATACCGATGACAAAGGGAACAACGTATGTTGTTATGCGGTTTGACCGATAAAGATCTTTGTAGAATATGTAGGAGCCAGTATGAGCATCCAGGTTCCGCTATTGGTTATTGACCGGAGATGTGTCTCGGTCATGTGTACATAGTTCTCCAACCCGTAGGGTCCACACGCTTAACGTTCGATGACGATTTGTATTATGAGTTATGTGATTCGATGACCGAAGTTTGTTCAGAGTCCCGGATGAGATCACGGACATGACGAGGAGTCTCTAAATGGTCGAGAGGTAAAGATTCATATATAGGACGATGTTATTTGGACACCGGAAGTGTTTCGGGTGATACCGGGTCACCGGAAGGGGTTCCGGACAACCCTCTGCAAAGATATGGGCTTAATGGGCCAAGTAAGGGAACACACCAGCCCACAAGGGGCTGGTGCACCTGCTATAGGGCCAGCCACGTGGGGAGAAAGGAAAAGGAGAGGAGGAAAAGGGAATTATGAAGTACGACTCCTACTTCCTCCCCCTCCCCCCTCCTTCCATTCCCCCTTGTCCAAATATGGTAAGGGGGGGGGGCGAATTGGACTAGGGCCCAAGTAAGATTCCTCCTACTTGGGCGCGCCCTTGGCTGTCTCCCTCCCTCTCCCTCCTTTATATACGTGGGGAGGGCACCCCTAGAACACACACTGGTGCACGCCGGTCCTAAACAAACAGTTTTTTACCCCTTTCCATGATGGCATTTGGAACCGTCGCCAAGTGAGTGTGGGTGATAGGGGGGTCCTTCCCACACGACCCAGAAACCGTCGGGCATAGGGAGCCTTGATGCATACAGTTGTCCCTATATAGCCGATTCCGATATCTCGAATATCCCAAACGCTTCATCCTTGCTACTCGTTTGTGCTCGCATTACCATCGCAGTCAGAGTTTTGTGGTTCTGCCTAAAACCAGGCAGATTCTAGGCACGGGAGCTTTCCAGGCAGATTCTAGGCAGATTCCATGCACGGGAGATTTACGATACCTAGCACATCACAAACAATTCATGATTATAAACCGTGTACGATAGGTAGACAATCACACACATTTAGTTTTCCCGCACCGTATGTGATAGTGTCTGACATCACAGACGCTTTGCGAACAGCAACTGTGTGCATGCTTGCACACGTTTCCTCTCAGTGAACTATCTCCGATTATGGTGTATATCGCAAATGTTTGTGTTTTACCAACCGTGTGTGCCGTAATGACATGCACAACGTAATTCCGCCCTAATTTAATAGCTACTATTTAAAATTGTACCTAATTTAAACTTGAAAGTAGGCTATAGCTTTATTCATATCCATCACGTTCAAGCAACCAATGCATTATTCGATTCACAGGTACATATGTTTAAGTATTACATAAGCACCAAATAAAGAATGATGTACTAGGGTTCTATACTTGTACTATTACAGATGGTAAAGAAAGAGGCGACAGACATTCCAGTTGTTGAACAAGGTGAAGCGGAATGGCCCTATTGTGCTCTCCTGGATGCAAAAGGCATGCAGGACTCTAGTCCAACCCTTGTGATGGCGGCCGCCAATCATGTAGTTTGAGAGGTAATCTTGAGTAAACTGCTTCAGATCCTTTGCAAAAGAAAAATATTCAGATATTGTCTTCATCTAACACAACTCATTACGGGCGGTAAAAAGAAGGCTACTGTGGTTCTTACTTACCATCCTGCAGTTCATTGTTGTCTTGCATAAAGTGTAAACAAATAGTTCGATTGACATCTTTTGACCCATTTTAGTAACAATCTTTATCAGTTTCCTCACTTGATGCTGGTTCATGAATATCGCATTGCCCCATACGTAGAAAGGGTCGAAGTGTGGATCTTTGGCAATGATATATGTACCTAAAAGCACCAAGTTAATATTAGAAGCTGAACAACAATTGAAAAATGATGTAGTACAACACTCCATCCATCCCATACAAGATTTTATTACATGTATATCTAGACATCATCAGAACATTAAGGTGACACTCTTCCTTATTGCTATGTAGCACGGGATTGCATATTTAGTCATTCAGTACAATGCATGTTGCTAAACAACAATTGAAAACCGAAAAGGCATGTTAACTGCAATATCCTTAACAGCAACCAAATATCATAATTCATAGTGGTATTGTTGAAACTGTTATTGATGAAATTGAACTGCACATTAAATAGTTGCACATATAGAGCATCACATTGCGAAGAACTAAAATAAACAAGTCATAAGGACATCTCTAGGCGATCCTTAAAAAGTTAAAGCACTAAAACCCTTAGTGGATATATATATATACTCCAACAATTTTTGGCCTTTTCTAGTCGATTCCCTAAACTTAAGGTTGTAAACTTCAATTTGATCAAGTTCAAATCAGGTTCAACCGAAAGTAGCATGCATTCAAACATAAATATAGATAGTTTTGCATAACTGAACATAAATCATAAATTTTAACTAAGCTAAACTACTTTCGGTTGAAGTAGAGGTCGAGCCAATCCTTCCTCGTCATGGGAATGAATTTTTCGGGGTTCATTTGGCCTTTTTTATACATTAATTGGGTTTTGTAGGCATTTCATGTGCATAATTCAAATTTTAACTACAAGCACGAGCTCCAATGCACTAAAGTTGGTTGAAAATAACATGTGTGTCCTTGGGTGAATTTCTAGGTCCCATGCAAGAGATTGGAATGAAATTCAAACACCAGGGCACTGTTGATTGCCGGAAAAACTTTAAGATGCTTGGTTTTTAAATTCTAGTAAATCCAAAACTCGTCTGAAATTCATGAAACTTGGCATGCTATCATTGAGTGTCATCAACATGCAGTGGTAAAAAATTTGTCTCATTTGGGGCAGGTTCGGGTATATGCTTCTCACAACTCAGAGCTTCTCACAACAAGCATGATGGTTTCGATAGGGAACGTCCCACCTTTGGGGACGAAACGATATCCATTGCTTCTTATTCCTTTCAAATTTTTCTCGTGTCAACATAGAACAACAGGAGTGTTGTGTCAATTTTTGGGATTTTTCGGGGTTCGTTGGGACATTTTTCTGCATTAACTGAGTTTTCAATGCAATTATGTGCATAATTCAAATTTGAACTACATGCACATGCTCCAGTGCATATAAATTGGTTGAAAAATCATATATATGTCCTTGGGTGCATGCTTAGGTCCCATGCAAGAAATTGGAATGAATTTCAGACACCAATGCACCGTTGTTTGCTGGCAAAACATTGAGATGCCTGGTTTTTAAATTCTAGTAAATCCAAAACTCGTATGAAATCCATGAAACTTGGCATGCTATCATGCAGCGGCATAAACATGCCGTGGTGAAAATTTTGTCTCATTTGGGACAGGTTTGGGTATATGCTTCTCACAAACCAGAGCTTCTCACAACAAGCATGATGGTTTCCATAGGGAACGTCCCACCTTTGGGGACGAAACGGTATCCATTGCCTCTTGTTGCTTTCAATTTTTTTTCTCGTGTCAACATAGAACAACAGGAGTGTTGTATCAGTTTTTGGGATTTCTCGGGGTTCGTTTGGACATTTTTATGCATTAACTGAGTTTTCAATGCATTTATGTGCATAATTTAAATTTGAACTACATGTGCATGCTCCAGTGCAGATAAATTGGTTGAAAAATCAAATATGTGTCCTTGGGTGCATGCTTAGGTCCCATGCAAGAAATGGGAATGAATTTCAAACACCAGGGCACCGTTGATTGCCGGCAAAACATTGAGATGCCTGGTTTTTAAATTCTAGTAAATCCAAAACTCGTCTGAAATTCATGAAACTTGGCATGCTATCATGGAGCGGCATAAACATGTCGTGGTGAAAATTTTGTCCCATTTGGGACAGGTTTGGGTATATGCTTTTCACAAACCAGAGCTTCCACAACAAGCATGATGGTTTCGATAGGGAGCGTCCCACCTTTAGGGACGAAATGATATCCATTGCCTCTTATTGCTTTCAATTTTTTTTATCGTGTCAACATAGAACAACAGGAGTGTTTTGTCAATTTTTGGGATTTTTTTGGGGTTTGTTTGGACATTTTTATGCATTAACTGAGTTTTCAATGCATTTATGTGCATAATTCAAATTTGAACTACATGCGCATGCTCCAGTGCATATAAATTGGTTGAAAAATAAAATATGTGTCCTTGGGTGCATGCTTAGGTCCCATGCAAGAAATGGGAATGAATGTCAAACACCAGTGCACCGTTGATTGCCGGCAAAACATTGAGATGCCTGGTTTTTAAATTCTAGTAAATCCAAAACTCGTCTGAAATTCATGAAACTTGGAATGCTATCATGGAGCAGCATAAACATGTCGTGGTGAAAATTTTGTCCCATTTGGGACAGGTTTGGGTATATGCTTCTCACAAACGAGAGCTTCTCACAACAAGCAAGATGATTTCGATAGGGAACGTCCCACCTTTGGGGGCGAAACGGTATCCATTGCCTCTTGTTGCTTTCAATTTTTTTCTCGTGTCAACATAGAACAACAGGAGTGTTGTGTCAGTTTTTGGGATTTTTTGGGGTTCGTTTGGACATTTTTATGCATTAACTGAGTTTTAAATGCAATTATGTGCATAATTCAAATTTGAACTACATGCACATGCTCCAGTGCATATAAATTGGTTGAAAAATCAAATATATGTCCTTGGGGTGCATGCTTAGGTCCCATGCAAGAAATTGGAATGAATTTCAAACACCAATGCCCCATTGTTTGCCGGCAAAACATTGAGATGCCTGGTTTTTAAATTCTAGTAAATCCAAAACTCGTATGAAATCCGTGAAACTTGGCATGCTATCATGCAGCGGCATAAACATGCTGTGGTGAAAATTTTGTCTCATTTGGGACAAGTTTCGGTATATGCTTCTCACAAACGAGAGCTTCTCACAACAAGCATGATGGTTTCCATAGGGAACGCCCCACCTTTGGGGACGAAATGATATCCATTGCTTCTTATTTCTTTCAATTTTTTTCTCGTGTCAACATAGTACAACAGGAGTGCTGGGTCAATTTTTGGGATTTTTCGGGCTTCGTTTGGACATTTTTATGCACTAACTGAGTTTCAATGCATTTATGTGCATAATTCAAATTTGAACTACATGTGCATGCTTCAGTGCAGATAAATTGGTTGAAAAATCAAATATGTGACCTTGGGTGCATGCTTAGGTCCCATGCAAGAAATGGGAATGAATTTCAAACACCAGGGCACCGTTGATTGCCGGCAAAACATTGAGATGCCTGGTTTTTAAATTCTAGTAAATCCAAAACTCGTCTGAAATTCATGAAACTTGGCATGCTATCATGGCGCGGCATAAACATGTCGTGGTGAAAATTTTGTCCCATTTGGGACAGGCTTGGGTATATGCTTCTCACAAACCAGAGCTTCTCACAACAAACATGATGGTTTCCATAGGGAACGTCCCACCTTTGGGGACGAAACAATATCCATTGCCTCTTATTGCTTTCAAATTTTTTTATCGTGTCAACATAGAACAACAGGAGTGTTTTGTCAATTTTTGGGATTTTTTGGGGTTCATTTGGACATTTTTATGCATTAACTGAGTTTTCAATGCAATTATGTGCATAACTCAAATTTGAAGTACATGCACATGCTCTAGTGCATATAAATTGGTTGAAAAATCAAATATATGTCCTTTGGTGCATCCTTAGGTCCCATGCAAGAAATTGGAATGAATTTCAAACACCAATGCACCGTTGTTTGCCGGCAAAACATTGAGATGCCTGGTTTTTAAATTCTAGTAAATCCAAAACTCGTATGAAATCCATGAAACTTGGCATGCTATCATGCAGCGGCATAAACATGCCGTGGTGAAAATTTTGTCTCATTTGGGACAGGTTTGGGTATATGCTTCTCACAAACCAGAGCTTCTCACAACAAGCATGATGGTTTCCATAGCGAACATCCCACCTTTGGGGACGAAACGATATCCATTGCCTCTTATTGCTTTCAATTTTTTTCTCATGTCAACATAGTACAACAGGAGTGTTGTGTCAATTTTTGGGATTTTTCGGGCTTCGTTTGGACATTTTTATTCATTAACTGAGTTTTCAATGCATTTATGTGCATAATTCAAATTTGAACTACATGTGCATGCTCCAGTGCAGATAAATTGGTTGAAAAATCAAATATGTGTCCTTGGGTGCATGCTTAGGTCCCATGCAAGAAATGGGAATGAATTTCAAACACCAGGGCACCGTTGATTGCCGGCAAAACATTGAGATGCCTGGTTTTCAAATTCTAGTAAATCCAACACTCGTCTAAAATTCATGAAACTTGGCATGCTATCATGGAGCGGCATAAACATGTCGTGGTGAAAATTTTGTCCCATCTGGGACAGGTTTGGGTATATGCTTCTCACAAACCAGAGCTTCTCACAGCAAGCATGATGGTTTCCATAGCGAACGTCCCACCTTTGGGGACGAAACGATATCCATTGCCTCTTATTGCTTTCAATTTTTTTATCATGTGAACATAGAACAAAAGGAGTGTTTTGTCAGTTTTTGGGATTTTTTCGGGTTCATTTGGACATTTTTATGCATTAACTGAGTTTTCAATGCATTTATGTGCATAATTCAAATTTGAACTACATGTGCATGCTCCAGTGCAGATAAATTGGTTGAAAAATCAAATATGTGTCCTTGGGTGCATGCTTAGGTCCCATGCAAGAAATGGGAATGAACTTCAAACACCAGGGCACCGTTGATTGCCGGCAAAACATTGAGATGCCTGGTTTTTAAATTCTAGTAAATCCAAAACTCTTCTGAAATTCATGAAACTTGGCATGCTATCATGGAGCGGCATAAACATGTCGTGGTGAAAATTTTGTCCCATTTGGGACAGGTTTGGGTATATGCTTCTCACAAACCAGAGCTTCTCACAACAAGCATGATGGTTTCGATAGGGAACGTCCCACCTTTAGGGACGAAACGATATCCATTGCCTCTTATTGCTTTCAAATTTTTTTCTCGAGTCAACATAGAACAACAGGAGTGTTTTGTCAATTTTTGGGATTTTTTGGGGTTTGTTTGGACATTTTTATGCATTAACTGAGTTTTCAATGCATTTATGTGCATAATTCAAATTTGAACTACATGTGCATGCTCCAGTGCATATAAATTGGTTAAAAAATAAAATATGTGTCCTTGGGTGCATGCTTAGGTCCCATGCAAGAAATGGGAATGAATTTCAAACACCAGTGCACCGTTGATTGCCGGCAAAACATTGAGATGCCTGGTTTTTAAATTCTAGTAAATCCAAAACTCGTCTGAAATTCATGAAACTTGGCATGCTATCATGGAGCAGCATAAACATGTCATGGTGAAAATTTTGTCCCATTTGGGACAGGTTTGGGTATATGCTTCACAAAAACGAGAGCTTCTCACAACAAGCAAGATGATTTCGATAGGGAACGTCCCACCTTTGGGGACGAAACGATATCCATTGCCTCTTGTTGCTTACAATTTTTTTCTCGTGTCAACATAGAACAACAGGAGTGTTGTGTTAGTTTTTGGGATTTTTCGGGGTTCGTTTGGACATTTTTATGCATTAACTGAGTTTTCAATGCATTTATGTGCATAATTCAAATTTGAACTACATGCGCATGCTCCAGTGCATATAAATTGGTTAAAAAATAAAATATGTGTCCTCGGGTGCATGCTTAGGTCCCATGCAAGAAATGGGAATGAATTTCAAACACCAGTGCACCGTTGATTGTCGGCAAAACATTGAGATGCCTGGTTTTTAAATTCTAGTAAATCCAACACTCGTCTAAAATTCATGAAACTTGGCATGCTATCATGGAGCGGCATAAACATGTCGTGGTGAAAATTTTGTCCCATTTGGGACAGGTTTGGGTATATGCTTCTCACAAACCAGAGCTTCTCACAGAAAGCATGATGGTTTCCATAGCGAACGTCCCACCTTTGGGGACGAAACGATATCCATTGCCTCTTATTGCTTTCAATTTTTTTATCATGTGAACATAGAACAAAAGGAGTGTTTTGTCAGTTTTTGGGATTTTTTGGGGTTCGTTTGGACATTTTTATGCATTAACTGAGTTTTCAATGCATTTATGTGCATAATTCAAATTTGAACTACATGTGCATGCTCCAGTGCAGATAAATTGGTTGAAAAATCAAATATGTGTCCTTGGGTGCATGCTTAGGTCCCATGCAAGAAATGGGAATGAACTTCAAACACCAGGGCACCGTTGATTGCCGGCAAAACATTGAGATGCCTGGTTTTTAAATTCTAGTAAATCCAAAACTCTTCTGAAATTCATGAAACTTGGCATGCTATCATGGAGCGGCATAAACATGTCGTGGTGAAAATTTTGTCCCATTTGGGACAGGTTTGGGTATATGCTTCTCACAAACCAGAGCTTCTCACAACAAGCATGATGGTTTCGATAGGGAACGTCCCACCTTTAGGGATGAAACGATATCCATTGCCTCTTATTGCTTTCAAAATTTTTTCTCGAGTCAACATAGAACAACAGGAGTGTTTTGTCAATTTTTGGGATTTTTTGGGGTTTGTTTGGACATTTTTATGCATTAACTGAGTTTTCAATGCATTTATGTGCATAATTCAAATTTGAACTACATGCGCATGCTCCAGTGCATATAAATTGGTTAAAAAATAAAATATGTGTCCTTGGGTGCATGCTTAGGTCCCATGCAAGAAATGGGAATGAATTTCAAACACCAGTGCACCGTTGATTGTCGGCAAAACATTGAGATGCCTGGTTTTTAAATTCTACTAAATCCAAAACTCGTCTGAAATTCATGAAACTTGGGATGCTATCATGGAGCAGCATAAACATGTCATGGTGAAATTTTTGTCCCATTTGGGACAGGTTTGGGTATATGCTTCACAAAAACGAGAGCTTCTCACAACAAGCAAGATGATTTCGATAGGGAACGTCCCACCTTTGGGGACGAAACGATATCCATTGCCTCTTGTTGCTTACATTTTTTTCTCGTGTCAACATAGAACAACAGGAGTGTTGTGTTAGTTTTTGGGATTTTTCGGGGTTCGTTTGGACATTTTTATGCATTAACTGAGTTTTCAATGCATTTATGTGCATAATTCAAATTTGAACTACATGAGCATGCTCCAGTGCAGATAAAATGGTTGAAAAATCAAATATGTGTCCTTGGGTGCATGCTTAGTTCCCATGCAAGAAATGGGAATTAATTTCAAACACCAGGGCACCGTTGATTGCCGGCAAAACATTGAGATGCCTGGTTTTTAAATTCTAGTAAATCCAAAACTCGTCTGAAATTCATGAAACTTTGCAATGCTATCATGGAGCGGCATAAACATGTCGTGGTGAAAATTTTGTCCAATTTGGGACAGGTTTGGGTATATGCTTCTCACAAACCAGAGCTTCTCACAACAAGCATGATGGTTTCGATAGGGAACGTCCCACCTTTAGGGACGAAACGATATGCATTGCCTCTTATTGCTTTCAAATTTTTTTCTTGTGTCAACATAGAACAACAGGAGTGTTTTGTCAATTTTTGGGATTTTTGGGGGTTTGTTTGGACATCTTTATGCATTAACTGACTTTTCAATGCATTTATGTGCATAATTCAAATTTGAACTACATGCGCATGCTCCAGTGCATATAAATTGGTTGAAAAATAAAGTATGTGTCCTTGGGTGGATGCTTAGGTCCCATGCAAGAAATGGGAATGAATTTCAAACACCAGTGCACCGTTGATTGCCGGCAAAACATTGAGATGCCTGGTTTTTAAATTCTAGTAAATCCGAAACTCCTCTGAAATTCATGAAACTTGGCATGCTATCATGGAGCAGCATAAACATGTCGTTGTGAAAATTTTGTCCCATTTGGGACAGGTTTGGGTATATGCTTCACAAACGAGAGCTTCTCACAACAAGCAAGATGATTTCGATAGGGAACCTCTCACCTTTGGGGACGAAACGATATCCATTGCCTCTTGTTGCTTTCAATTTTTTTTCTCATGTCAATATGGAACAACAGGAGTGTTGTGTCGGTTTTTGGGATTTTTCGGGGTTCGTTTGGACATTTTTATGCATTAACTAAGTTTTCAATGCATTTATGTGCATAATTGAAATTTGAACTACATGCACATGCTCCAGTGCATATAAATTGGTTGAAAAATAAAATATGTGTCCTTGGGTGCATGCTTAGGCCCCATGCAAGAAATGGGAATGAATATGGGGGTGTTCCCGGTTATGGTGGGTGGTCGGGGCCCGGGCCCTTGCGAGTTTCTCTTGTACATGCCCGCGCGTGGGTGCGAGGCGTTGGGCTCTAACTGAACCCGAGTGAGGCATTGGGCTCTAACTGAACCTGAGCGATTGCACTGCAGGCTACGCGTTACTGAACCCGAGCGATCGATCGATGGCTGTTAACTGGACCCGATCGAGCGATTCCTTCGCTACTGCTGCTAACTGAAGCCGATTGATGCTGCCTCTGGATGAACAGTGAGCATTGCTTGGGCGGGGGGGTTGGATGAACTGTTCCCCGTGGGGGTGGATGAACAGGACCCCGTGGTGTTGCCTCTGGATGAACAGGTCCCCAATCGATCGAGCCGGTTGGGGCTGGATGAACAGGACCCCGTGGAGGGCAGGATGAACAGTAGACGGTGGAGGGCTGGATGAGCGAGAGCCCGTGGAAGGGTGGTTGAGCAGAGCCCGTGGAGAGGGCTGGTTGAGCGATGAGCGGTGGAGTAGCGGCGTGGTGGAGGCTGGATGAACAGGAGCCCGTGGATGAACAGCCGCAGGTGGAGGCTGGAGGAGGTCGACGGTGGATGAACAGCAGCCCGTGGAGGCTGGAGGGGGTCGACGGTGGAGATGAACAGTATCCCGTGGAGTCCCATTTTGCGGTACGCCACACCCCTCTCGATGAACAGGACCCCCGTTTCTACCATAGCGCTCCAACACAAGTCTGTTTCCTCCATTTTGCAGTACGCCACACCCCTCTCGATCAACAGGACACCCGTTTCAACCATAGGAGGTCCGTTTCCTCCGTTTTGAGGTACGCCAGACCCCTCCCGATGAACAGGATCCCGTTTCAAGCATAGCCGGTCAAACACAAGGCCGTTTCCTCCGTTCTGCGGTACGCCAGGCCTCGTTTCCATCGGCTGTTCCGTCCAAGCCCTCCCGATGAACACGACGACGCATTCCGTTCCGACCCAGCCGGTTGGCTCCCCATGAACATGACGACGACGTTGTTTCTTTGTTCCGACCAAGCCTACATGAGCCCTGGCCGTACGTATGCGCGAGTAGGCGTTCGAGACCCTGCCCGTATGTACGTATGTGGCCGTATTTTCTTTCTTGCACACTTGCTGCTGTTCGTACATGTACATGTTACGTGTGCACCTCTACTACGACACGTGCGCGCCTCTAAATCAACCAGTATGTACGTACACGTTCGCGACCAGAATGACAATGCTACGTACGCTTCGACCAGGTGGGTCCCGACTGTTAGGCACTTCCTTGCCTGCGAAGATGTAGCTGGTGGGTCCTAGCAGTCAGGGGGGCGAATCGTTTTTTTTTTGCCCGGACACACTTCCTTGCATGCGAAGATGTAGCTGGTAGGTCCCAGCAGTCAGGGGGAAATGTTTTTTTTTCATGAAATATAGTTGCCCGTCCGGTGGGACCCTGTTGTCAGGTGGAGGAATAATTATTTCGCGCGTAATAAGGAGGCACTTCCTTGCGGCCGCCGTGGACCTAGCTGTCAGCCTCTCCACGTATAGTACTCTTCCGATGGAAGTCGTTCCTTGACCACGTTGACCACGCCGTGCCGAGAGCACCAGGGCGGTGGACGACGGCGAGGCCTAGGAAGGGCACGACGCGGAGCCGGGGAAGACGCGGCAGTGGAAGCCAGCGCGGAGAGGAGTACGAGGGTTCACTGGTTCGGCTGCGGTATGAGGCTGCCGTCGCCGCAGGGCCTGGCCAGCGGTGGGAATAGTAGGGGGCGGTGAGGCCTCTGCGGCAGTACAGCCGGCCACCGGAGGCAGGAGCATGCGGCACGATCGGTGCTGCTTTGGGCGGCTAGAGCAAGAAGACCAGAGGTTGAAGAAGCACTACGGCCGTTGGATGGACATCGTACGGTCACTGGAGCTAGAATCGTTCATATTGACTAAGTTGACAAAGCACTCCGTCCCCGTCAACTTAGTAGGCCCACAAGTCAGCCTCCCACCAAGGTGGGTCCCAACTAGCAGGGGGTATTCATTTTTTTGTGCGTAATAAGGAGGCACCTCCGGTGGGTCCGAGCTGACAGCGGGGGGAACGTTTTTTCACGAAATATGTTGGCCCGTCCGGTGGGTCCTAGCAGTCAGGGGGGAAACGGTTTTTTCGCCAAATACGGTGGCCCATCCGGTGGGTCCCTGTTGTCAGGTGGAGGAATAATTATTTTCCGCGTAATAAGGAGGCACTTCCTTGCGGCCGCCGTGGACCCAGCTGTCAGCCTCTCCACGTATAGTACTCTTCTGATGGAAGTCGTTCCATGACCACGTTGACCACGCCGTGCCGAGAGCACCAGGGTGGTGGACGACGGCGAGGCCTAGGAAGGGGACGACGTGGAGCCGGGGAAGACGCGGCAGTGGAAGCCAGCGCAGAGAGGAGTACACTACAAAAAAAAGACACATCCGTGACATTTTGGGCCGAACGGATTTTTTTCTGTCATACATATGACACTTCTATGACGATAATTGTGACAAAACCCGGTATCATCATAGATGTGGTGGGCTCCTACTTCTATAACAAAAATCATGATAGAAAATGGGCTTTTCGTCTGGGCGGGCGGAGACGCAGCTGCATGACATTCTTTGGGCCGTCCATGGCGTAAAAACCGTGGTAGAAGCGAGGGAAGGAAAATTTCGGGAGTTCCGGTTACGGTGGGAGGTCGGGGCCGAAGCGATGCGCGTTTCTCGTGACACGACGCGGCGTGTGTGCGGCGTTAGCTCTAATCGAACCCGAAGCGAGGCATTGGGCTCTAATCGAACCCGGCGATTACCTGCAGCTACGCGTTATCGAACCCGAGCGATCGATCGATGGCTGTTAATCGAACCCGATCGAGCAATTCGCCGCTCATCGCTGTTAATCAAGCCGATCGATGCTGCCTGGGATGAGCAGTGGCGTTATGCTGGGGGGGGAGGTTGGTGAATAGTGGCGGTGGCGTTGCCTCGGATGAATAGGACCCGTGGTGTGGTGGAGGCTGGATGAGCAGTGAGCGGTGGAGGGTGGTTGAACGGGACCCGTGGTGTGGAGGGCTGGATGAGCAGTAGAGCGGTGGAGGGTGCCCGTGGAGGGTGGTTGAACACGACCCGTGGTGTGGAGGGTTGGATGAGCAGTGAGCGATGGAGGGTGGTTGAGCGGTGGCGGTGGAGTAGCACGCGGTGGAGGCTGGATGAGCAGGAGCCCGTGGAGGTGAAGGAGGTCGACGGTAGCCCGTGGAGGTGGAGGAGGTCGACGGTGGAGATGAACAGTATCCGTGGAGTCCGTTTTGCGGCACGCCACACCCTCCCGATGAACAGGACCCCTGTTTTGACCGTAGCGCTCCAACACAAGTCCGTTTCGTCCGTTTTGCGGTACGCCACACCCCTCCTGATCAACAGGACCCCCGTTTCGACCGTAGGAGGTCCGTTTTGCGGTACGCCACACCCCTCCCGATCAACAGGACCCCCGTTTCGACCGTGGGAGGTCCGTTTCCTCCGTTTTGCGGTACCCCACACCCCTCCCGATCAACAGGACCCCTTCCGAATGTAGGAGGTCTGTTTCCTCTATTGTGCGGTACGCCAGGCCTCGTTTCCATCGCCTGTTCCGTCCAAGCCCTCCCGATGAACATGACCACGCATTCCGTTCCGACCCAGCCGGTTGGCTCCCACGCGTTCCGTTGCCTCCCGATGAACACGACGCATTCCGTTGCCTCCCCATGAACACGACGACGATGTTGTTTATCCGTTCCGACCCAGCCATGTACACGAGTCCTGGCCGTACGTACACATACGTGGCCGTATTTTCTTTCTTGCACCCGGCGGCAGACGTGACGTGCACATGCTACGTGCGCCTCTACTACGACGTGCGGCGCCTCTACTACGATTACACGCGGCGCCTCTACTACGACACGTCGCGCGCCTCTACATCGACCAAGATGTACGCGTACCGTTCGCGACCGAATGACAACGCCACGCACGCTTCGACCAGGTGGGTCTTGACCGTCGAGCACTTCCTTGCGTGCGAAGATGTAGCTGGTGGGTCCCGGCGGTGGGGCGAATCATTTTTTTTGCCCAGACGCACTTCCTTGCGTGCAAAGATGTAGCCGGTGGGTCCCAGCAGTCAGGGGGGCAAATCATTTTTTTGCCCGGACGCACTTCCTTGCGTGCGAAGATGTAGCTGGTGGGTCCCAGCAGTCAGGGGGGGCGAATCATTTTGGTTTTTTTTGCCTGGACACACTTCCTTGCGTGCGAAGGTTTAGCTGCTGGGTCCCAACAGTCAAGGGGGCGAATCGTTTTTTTTTGCCCGGACGCACTTCCTTGCATGCGATGGTGTAGCAGGTGGGTCCCAGCAGTCGGGGGGCGAATCTTTTTTTTTGGACGCACTTCCTTGCGTGCGAAGATGTAGCTGGTGGGTCCTAGCAGTCAGGGGGGCGAATCGTTTTTTTGGGACGCACTTCCTTGCGTGCGAAGATGTAGCTCGTGGGTCCCAGCAGTCACGGGGCGAATCATTTTTTTCGTGAAATATGGTGGCCCGTCCGGTGAGTCCCCGCTATCAGGTGGAGGAATAATTATTTTGCGCGTAATAAGGAGGCACTTCCTTGCGGCTGCCGTGGACCCAGCTATCAACCTATCCACGTACAGTCCACGTCCGATGGAAGTCGTTCCTTGACCATGTTGACCACGCCGCGCCGAGAGCACCACGGCGGTGGACGACGGCGAGGCCTAGGAAGGGGACGACGCGGAGCCGGGGAAGACGTGGCAGTGGATGCACATGCAGAGAGGAGTACGAGGGTTCACTGGTTCAGCTCTTTTGCCGTCGCCGAGAATAACAGGGGTGTGGGTGAGTGGAGGGATGGCCTGGCCAGCGGTGGGAGTAGTAGGGGGCGGTGAGGCCTCCGCGGTAGCACAGCCGGCCATGGGAGGCAGGAGCAGGCGGCACGATCGGCTGCTTTGGGCGGCTGGAGCAAGAAGACCAGAGGTTGAAGAAGCACGACGGCCGTTGGATGGACATCGTACGGTCATTGCAGCTAGAATCGTTTATATTGACTAAGTTGACAAATTCCTTGGTACGTCAACTTAGTAGGCGCCTGAATCAGATTCGAAGCAGTGCGCCCAGATGTCGAGGAGGAATCATTTTTGGGCGGGTGAAGCTAGAATATCCGAGATTGAAGAAGAAGACGGCATCCGTTGGATGGACATCCAACGCCCCGCCGCTAGAACCGTGTGTTGACTATAAGTTGACAAAGCCTTGCATACGCGTCAACTCTATTTTTTAGGGGACGCGTCAACTTAGTAAGGCCAGAAGTGTGTGGCAGAGAACTTATAGCCCATTTGAGATTTGTAAGAATGTGTAGCCCATTTTTGAATTCTAATGGAATTTACTACAGCCCATTTACAGTTTGTTAAAAGTACAGCCCATTTCAACCAACCGTTCAAAACAGAATTCAATAAAATTTCCCACATTTTGATGGGATCCGAAATATTTTTATCCCGAAATTTCTAGTCAGATTAAATACAATTTCAATATAAATTTATATTACGTAAAAATCAATGAAACATTGCGCAAGAACAATTAATGAAATTAAAATTTTCAATATCCAAAAATAATAATTTATAAAGGAATCACGTGTTTGGTGCATTTTTTTATAGTTACTGTCCAGTTTTTACAATTACATCCCATTTATTATTTCTTAAAGCCCATTTTCTTGTTAAGCCTAATGCATCCCTCCTAGGAAAGATTTGCAGCCCAGTGGGGCGGAAATAACAACTTGACCTTGCCTGGGTATTCCTAAAAAAAGTATAGCTGGGCTAGCCATTTTCAGCTTGAACAAAATTAATATCTGGGCTGAATATCTGGCCTGGGCTAGACGGGCCACAACCTGCCAAGTTAATACCTGCAGCGATGTTTTTGTTGTTGTTCAGAGGAGAAAAATTAATATCTGGGCTAAACATCAAAAAACTCTGCACAAATACTGCTCGAGCTGCTTGGTCCCAGCTGTCGGCCGCTTCTTGTGCAATTCTCTCGTTTATTGACTCCTCGAGGAGGTTGACAATGGTGTGGGACCGTGATGTTAGGAAACCAGGAGGAAGAAAAATAAATTATAGTTATATATATATATATAATAATAAGGAGGCACTTGCGTACGTGAGGCTATGGACCTGTTGGGTCCCCATTGTCATCCTCTCCAAGTAAAGTCATCTCCTCGCCCGCGCGCGCTTTCCGCCTGAAACAGTCAGCGCCGCCCGCCCCGCTTCCCCGTGCAGGCGATTGCTCCGCCTACAAACGACACAAGTGTCGTCCGTCCGTCCATTTGCTGCCCACATTAATGATACGCGATTGCTGAGGCGGCTACTCCGGCGCCACACGTCCGTCCCTCCGCCCACCCACCATTGCTATATAAACTGTTGCACCGGCCATAGCCGCAGTCATCCACATTCGTTCCCTTTCTCCTGTCCACACCACTACTGCCCACCATGGCTTCCTCGCGCTCCAGCGCTCTTCGAGACGGGCGGATGACGGACCACAAGGAGATGGCAGCCATTGCTGCCGACCGGCTGGCCGGCAGGCAACCGGAGGACGATGACGTCCCAATGGAGAACATGGTAGTCGATGATCCAGCGCCAACCCCCTCCTCCGCGCCATCCTCGCCGGTGCGTTGCACCATGACCATCGGCGAGGCCCGTGCCCAATATATGGACATGGTGAGGCAAATGCGTGAGGAGCAGTTCTGGGAGGCGTAGGCCGACGCTGCCTACAACCACCATCTCCTCCAGGAGCACTTGCAGGCGGAGGAGCAGATCGCCATGGAGCGGGCGGAGCAGGAGGCGGTGCTCGACTCGTACCGCTTCGCCCGCAAGGGCCGCCTCAAGCGCTGGTGGTACCGCATGCGGGTGGCGGAGGCTGCGGCCGCCTACAAAGAGGCTAGCAAAGAGGGCGATGAAGCGGGCGAGGCACTGTTTGGCGAGACCGAGGACGAGGCAGAGGACGATGCCGGCTCCGACAAGTCCCCGCTCCACTGGTGTCGACGAGGCAGAGGACATCGCTGGCTCAGCCGAGGCCCCACCCTGCCGGCGACGTGGGGGAGGATTTCCACCGCTCCGCTGAGGCGCCGCCCGCCGGCAACGAGACAAAGGACATCGCCGGCTCCACCGAGGCCCCTCCCCGCTGCCAATGAGGCCGCGCCACATAGAAAACGAGGAAGAGTAGAACACGGTAGGTCGCCGCCGCTCGGGTCCAAGTAAGGCCACCGCTGCTACCCTCCGGTTGAAGCCAAGCTAGGCGGGTTGACCATTGACGGCCGGTTAGCTTCTTGGCGGCGATGTGGAGTCGGAGAGCTGCGATGGAGAAGAACGCTGCTTCTACTTAACTGCTGGTGAAGTTGGCTGACTGACACGTGGGCCCAACAGGCCACATGTCAGTTACGCAACTGCACCTGCAGTTAAGTCACTGAAGCTTCTGTTCGACTCAACGGGACACAGGTGGGTAGCTTCGGTATTAATTATACCTCCAGCGCACCCCTTTTTAGTTGAAGAATGTATGAAATTTAATGAAATCCAGCATGTTTATATGAAATCCGACCGTGTATTAATGAATTTATTTCGATTATTTCAATTCTGTATCACCGCATGGATGAACATGCAAAACAATACGTATTTAGCATTATTCCTGTGGTGATCACCTCGTTTGCAGCAGTTTCACATGTACTCCCTTTGGTCCTTTCTAGTCTGCATACAAGTTTTGTCTGCAGTCAAAGTATCTCTACTTTGACCAATCTTATACAAAAAAGTATGCACTTTCACAACGTGCGAAGTAAAAAGGAACATAAGGAGTACAAAGAGTTTGAGCAACTTTTTAGCATTTATGTACATTGCAATCAAACATATAGGCCTGGCAATTCATAGAAAACATTCAAAACAATCGATGATTATGCATCTCAGTGACTCACATGTCAGAGGCAATATTTACTTCACAACTAAAGAATAAAGAAAAAATTGATCGACGTTGCTGACAGCAAAGGACGTCCCATTCGAAAATATCAAACACATGTCTTGCTAAAATCAATGAGCAAAATTTGACAAGGTTGTCCCATTCCAAAATATCAAATGCCTACGATTGTGGAATGGGCAGGGTTTGCCATCAGTTCGGACAATTGACTTGGCACCTCGTGCTAAATAACCAGCTGTTCTTTTTGTGCAGTTCCACCAAAATCAACCAAATTCGCGCGCAGCTTGTATGATTTCGCCCTTATATGTTGCAAGGCCTTGAACTTATCGGCACCTCCTTTCTTGTGGTGGAAATGAATGATTTGATGTATTCATGAACATTTTGTGCAGTTCCCATTGAAATCAAGCTGAGCACCCCTGTCGGTGTCAAAACCGGCGGATCTCGGGTAGGGGGTCCCGAACTGTGCGTCTAGGCGGATGGTAACAGGAGACAAGGGACACGATGTTTTTACCCAGGTTCGGGCCCTCTAGATGGAGGTAAAACCCTACTCCTGCTTGATTAGTATTGATGATATGGGTAGTACAAGAGTGGATCTACCACGAATTCAGAGAGGCTAAACCCTAGAAGCTAGCCTATGGTATGATTGTTGTCCGTTCTCTATCGACTATCCTGGCCTCGGCTTATATAATGCACCAGAGGCCTAGGATAACAAGTGTCCTAGCCGAATACGCCGGTGGGGGAGGAGTCCTTGTCTTGATCGCCAAGTCTTGTGGAATCTTCCTTGTATGCGGCAACTGTCCGGACTGGCCCATGAGTATACGGCCATGGGGATCCTCGGCCCAATCCAACTGATCGGGAGACGACGTGGTGAGTACCCCCTAGTCCAGGACACTGTCAGTAGCCCCCTGAACCGGTCTTCAAGTTTAGGGACGCTCCTCGATTCTTCCGAACTGTTCTTCATCTTCAGTCGTCAGTCTTGAAAACTAGTTCAACAAATCTTCTCATCTTCGATCTTGAGGATCGCCGAAATGCATTCGACGAGTTTACACGTCGGGTATCCGAGGAGCCCCTTTAAGTTTCCGGCCTTTATCAATGCCTTGTTATTTTTATGCCACACCTCGGGTTTGAAGTTTTTCCCGGGAGGCAGTGTCCTCTTGCGTCCGAGCTCCAACGCCGAACTGCATTCGAGGTATCCTTTGCAGCCGGGCACCAATGCCGGACCGCTTCCCAGCTCTAACGCCGGAATGTATCCGAGCTCCAACGCCAGACTATATATCCGAGCTCCAACGCCGGACTGTATCCGAGCTCCAACGCCGGACTGTATCCGAGGTGTCGTAAATCACCTTGGTTCAAAGAAGTTTGAAGGAGTTTAGCCGAGCTTAATGCCGGACATGCCCTCTATGGAGCCAGCCACTAGCGTCCAGAGCTTTATGTCGATCGCTTCGAGGTGGTGCACCACCCGAATGTGGGCCAATTTTTGTCAATATTTCTGATTGGTGCAATTTATTCTCTGCCGAGATACATAGCCAGTAGCACTCAAGGTGGGTATCGGTCTAAAACCCGAGATTCGCATGAAGGATGACATAAGACCGCTGATCCCGTGGCCGAGACTCAAAGTTGATTTGCAAAATCAGTCCGAGGTTCAAGTCCTAGCTCGCGAGAATACTTGGGACACAAAAGCGGCGTGATCAGTCCTCAAGACTCAGGTTGGGTGCGGCCGACCAACCCGAGGATCAAAATCTCCTTGAAGGCTGTATTACACTTAAAATTTTCTCGCATTGGACGAGCAATGCAAGTAGCCCCTAAGACATTGGTCGGTGGCAACACCAGATCAGGGGATCGATGTGCCCCTTTAATATTTGTAAATAATAAGCCCAAAGCCTAGTAGCCCCCGAGCCTTAATGCGGGCATGGGTGGCCGAATTAAGGATTGATATCCATAGTAAAATCAAAAATTATGTGTAATGACTCTATGTATCCAAGTACTTTACGTCATTAATGCTCGGATCCGCATTGTACAAATCTTTGTTGACCGACATTCGGCTTCCACCTCCTCGGCTAATAGCCGAGGAGTGTTTGTCCTACTTTATAAAGCCTTTATGAGGGCAAAGATTTACGACAAACAAGGCAATCTGGCCATACGGTATTATAAACAAAGGCACGCAGAGAGATATGTTATATTACTGTTTAACAGAAGAAATCTCTTCCAAAGAAAATAGTCCCGCTATCGGTTCCTTTCTTTGGGTTGTCATGCTAAGCATGATCATGAAACCTCAGCTCCAATGTAAGAGCAAAATATCGAGGATTTAGTTTGGGAGGCCAGTTAATAGCCCCCGGTAGTGTTCGGCGACAGTCGAGGTCAAGCCGTAAAGTCGGCCATTGTTATGAATGGCCTATCGTTTAACACCGTCATCGGATCGCTGACCAGTTTACGCTTATTGTGACAGTCAGTTTTGGCTTTCTCCATCGAGGTGCATAACCATGTGAGCTGGAAGAACAATCGCAGATGGTTCTCCTTTGCACACCTAGCGAACAAAGCGGGCGTAGGAGGCAAGCGCAGGAGCCAGCAACCCAACTATTGATCAAGACACTATTCAAACTGATGCATATATAGAAATATCCGAGAATGTTTTGCCGAATCTCTAAAGGTGTCCGCGGTGCATCATGAGACTTGTGCTGAAAGCACACAAATAGTTTAAAAGTGCCATAAGCTTGAAAACCAAAAAGCGTCAAGAAAACTTGACGTCGAGCGAGATCAAGTGTTGGTGCCAATCCGAAAATTGGCCTTAGCAAAAGAAGGGCTTCATGGTGCTTTAACATGATACATCCTATCTCAAGACTTCAAGCGGGTCAGCCTAAGGCTTCAACCTCCTATCCCGAGGGCGGAGTACTTCTCATTAGGCCAATTTAGCAAACGAAACTCTAGCGGCTTTGAGAGAGAAATTAGGGTCCCGCTAGTGACCACACGCTCGTGTCGAAAAAAGGAGTGATAAATAATAATAATAATAATAATAATAATAATAATAATAATAATAATAATAATAATAAAACTTTGCAACGACTAAGAAGAAGAACACCTATCATAAAACGGCTCATATAAATTTAGGAGCCCCCAAGTGACTTGGGTAAAAGAATGATTGCATGTACCGAAGTACTTATATCATATCTATGTTCAACCGAACTTTAAACGCGTCTTAACAGACCGTCGGCTTCTCCCTCTTCAATCAAGGACCGAAAAGTGTTATGTACTCCATCTGTCGAGAATATCGACGGTGTTTCCAATAACCAGGCAATCAGGTCATAAGGCTGTAACAGACAAAGCGTGTCGGTGTACAAAAAGAGGGGTACACTTTTTGTACCCCTATAAGCTGCACTGCAGGCGATCGAGCCACGGACACCACCGCACTGAGCAAGGCAAGGGAGGTGAGCCAAGGTAAGGACGAAGCTCGAAAGGAGTAGAACGACGCCAAGACCAAGGCCACAAAGAGCAAAGGAGACAAAGCGGACTCCCCCGGCAATATCCTTGTCGGGGGGCGGTTTTAGCAAACCCGGCAAGACCCTTGTCGTGGCCGCTCGCCCCAGACCTACGGAGCGAATCACCCTTGAGTCCACTGCCCCCATGGGGCAAGGATTCAGGAGACATCCCCGTGGTGGCATGCAGATCTTTGTGAAGACATTCAAGATCAGATACATGCTATAGAAGATGACGACCCTTGGCGGGATCCCAGCCAAGGAGGACCACAAGGCCCCGGCAAGAGCCTTGCCGGGATGACAAGAGAGCCGCAGCAAGACCCTTGCCGGGCTACGACGAGCCCTCGCCAAGGGCACCCGTAGGGCCACCATCGTGCCCACGTAATCAAACCTTCACCGCCGTCAGCATGCATTGTCGACCCAACCAGTTGGGCAGGCACTGCGTGGCGGCAAGCGGATCTTCGTGGAGACCCACCGCTGCGCCACCTCACCTGCATGCTCGCCTACATGGCACCGCTGGCACCGCTGGCTGTATGCGTGTCGACATGAATGGGAGCGGCGACGGACGAGACAGGGCTCTCCCCCGTCCTCGATAAAGCAAGGACACCTAAGCAAGACGCATTAAATGCGCCTTGTCATGTAATGCGAGGGATAAACTCGCATCACTGTACCCTTTCCACCTCATGTGTGCCACTGTGGCAACCCCTTTCCCTATAAAAGGAGGCCCAAGGCGACTAGGAGAGGGATTCAGCTTTTTGGAGCTCCTCATGCCCCATAGCTAGTTCAAGAACACAGATAAACAAACCGCCAAAGCAGGAGTAGGGTTTTACGCATCCTCGCGACCTGAACCTAGATAAAGAACCCGTGTGCTATCTGTTTGTTCCGCTCTTCTCACGACCCCGCGCCCCGCAACCGTAGTAGGGATTCTTGTGATCCCATAGGTGTCGTCCCCGCACCGACATCTTTGGCACGCCAGGTAGGGGGCGCAGTTGTGAGAATCAGCTCTAGCAGTTAGCCCGGCACTCCTTCATCTTCATGACCCTTGAAGAAGGAAGGAGGCCAGAAGATCGACACTCGAGCGATCGCCAACAGAAGCTAAGTTGCACTGAACCCTTATTTGTGCTACCCTTCTTATTTGAGGTTATTCCCCCCGGAGATGTCGCGCCTTTGTATGAGAAACCCGCACGCTAGGGGGCTCTCCCACGATCGGCAACGCCCTTTCCCTGTTTCGAGTCCACTCAACAGCTCAAGCGGCTGCGTCGAGAATGGCAGAGTAACCTTCCGCGACCAACAACGCCCTCGATTCTGACTCGAGTCAAGCTCGACAGTTCGAGCGGCCGCGTTCGAAATGGAAAGGTGGCTCGTTCGGCAGCACGCGTACCCAGCAGGCCCTGGGGATCCGTCCCCAAAACGCCGCTAGGGGCTTCCCCGCCGGCCAGCCTACCCGATCAACGAGGGGCACACATACAAAGAGGAATTGAACGGGGAAATAACATGCATAAAAATTAAGAGTACTTCAAAGTTATATTACATCACATCATAGCTGCGGTTCTAACTAAAGATAAATTTGTCTTGGTCGGTCCCGGCGCTGGCTTTCCACCCTCTTGATTTCGTCGATGCCGTTGGTGATGGGCTTGATGCGCTCCTTGAACACCGTGAGGTCAACACCATCCGGCAAGCTCTTCATCGAGGCCACGAAGTCAAGGTCGGGATTCAAGTGCGCCACCTTGGTGAGGACCTTGGTCACAACCCTCCGGCAAAGTCGCCGGGCCTCCTCGGCTGGCATGGCCGTCCTGTTGGAGTGAAGATAGGCCAAGGCTCCGAGGACGCCCTCGAAGAACTGGGTCAGCTTGGCGTTGACGGTCCCGCTGCGCTCGAGGGCGTACCTCACGTTTGGCAGCCCCATTGTGGCCAACTGCAAGGTGACCCTACCGGTGACGACCTCCAGATGGCTGATCCACCTGTTCTCACCCACCACATATTCCTGGTGGGAGGCGGCCTTGTTTGCCCGCAGCTGCTTCTCCTCCTCGAGGCTCCTGGTCAAGGTCTCCTCCCGAGCCCTGCTCTCTGACAACATCTTCTCGAGACCCTCCAGCTTCAGCTTGAGGTCTCTGATGGAGTTCTGCGCGTCGGAGAGCTCCCCAGTCCTGCTGATGACTGCTCCTTGCGCCTCTACCAAGGCGCGGTTGAGCGTGTTCTTCTCGCCGGACAGCTTGAGGGCCTGCTCCTTCAGCTCGTCCCACTCCGCTTCCAGCTCCTTCACCTTGCCGGCATGGGCCAGAGCCTGGGCATCGAGTGCCTCTTTGTGCCTCTGCTCCAGCTCGCGGGTCCGTCGCGCGACAAGGGCCTTGAGCTCCTCATCCTTGCCGCGGAGCGTTGCGCTAAACTTCGCTTCACGCGCGGAGAGGTCCTCTTCCTGAGAGTCCAAGGCGGCTTGATGCTGGTTCCGGGCGGCTTCGGCCGCGGCAGCCAAGTTCGCCGGCTCTTCCTGGGCCTTCTCGATGTCAGCCATTTTCATGGTGAGCTCCACATCGCGCTTGGCCAATTCCTCCTGAAAGGCCCTCTGCTCCTCACGAGTCTGGTGGAACCAGGTCTGCGTCTCAGCGACGCGCGCCTTGAAGTCCACCTCCGCGTTGTCCACCGCTGCCATCCTGGACTTGATCTTGTCCAGGCGGGCACGGTATAGCGATTGGAGCTTCCGGAAGTCGGCCCCCATGGCGCGGAAAAGCTGCTCTTCTAGAGAATCGTCGCCGCCAACGCCCGGCTCATCAACCACCTCAAGCCCGGTGGCGGCAAGCACCTCGTCGTCAAAGCCTTCCCCTCCGGCGGGCGCTCAGCTTGACGCCCCTGGAAGATGGACGAAAAGATCATCGCCCACCTTCAGATATCTGCCGGGGCCCAAGGTTGAGGAGGTGGGGGGCTGGTCACCCGCCACCTCTTCCTCGGCGGAGGCCTTGCCGGCCTCACCGGTAGGTCCACTGCTGGTGCCCTCGGCAGAAGCCTCGCCGGTCGCCTTGGCGGCCCCCGCAGCGGCGTCCTCGGCAGCACCCTTGGCGGCTTCGTCAGCGGCAGCCTCATCAGCATCTTTGGCGGCCTCCTTGGCGGCAATCCTCCTGGCCTCCGCCGCGGCCTCCTCAGCAATGTCTCCCACAACAGTGTCCACGTCCTCCATGTCTGTTGAAGGAGGGCCTGGGCAGCAATGGGGGCGATGAAGCCAAGAAAGGAATAAGGGAAAACAGAGACGAAGGACAGGCGACTCACAGTGCCAGTGAAGCGAAGTCCCCTCCGCCTTGACATTTGGCGCCGCGGCAGAGTCACCAGCGCCCAAGTTCCCCTCTTCCTCCATGGGTGTAGGCTCCGTGTCTGGTGCCCTTGCCGGGGACGCCCCCCGCGGCGGCGTAGTCGATGGGGTGGTGTGTTAGGAGCAGCCCTCTATGGCTCCTCCTGCTGCCGCTCCCCTCCTGCAAACCCGGCAAGGTCAACATCATAGCATCGAGCGCCTACCACATGTCGACTAAGAAGAGGGTGACGAACTTACGCTGGGGGCTGCGCCGGGGGCTGCTGTCCGGGCTGCTCAGCACCACCAGTGGTGTCTCTGAAGCCCCAGCCGGGGACTGACCGCTCGCCAAGGTCCTTGCCCTCTTTGCCCTCTGGGCCAACATCTCTGCCTCCCTGCAAAAGCAAAAATGGATCAAGACAAGCGACCCGATTCGGGGAAGTGGAAATGACAGTAAGGAACGGAGTACTTACTCGTCATCCGTCTCCTCCTCTTCCACCAGTTTCCTTTTCCTCTCCGGGCTGAGAGACCCGAGATCGAAAGGGAGCTCCACATCATCATCCGAGTCAACGCCTGCCGGAGGAGGCGAAGAAGGCAGCGGGGTTTGTGCGCGCCTGGATGAGGAAGGGGTCGTCGCCTTCTTCTTCTCAGCGGCCTTCGTCAGCCCCTTCGCCGCCGTGGCCCTCGTGTGGCGCCCGGACCCCTCCAGGGTCAATTGAGGCCGCGTAGCCCTGCCAGGCTGGACCGACTCGCCGGAGCCAGCCCGCCGCAGGACTCGCCCTCTTCCCCTGATTGGCGTCAAGCCCGCTGCCACGTCCTCCTCCGACGACGACTCGTCGGCCGCGTCCTCGACAAGCGGAGCTCCAGCGTCGACGCTACTGACCTCCCCGGTGGCCGCCGCCCACAGGTTGAACTTCTCCTCCTCCGCAGTCGTCGCGGCCTTGTCCTCCACACCCCCGGCGCTGCCGGCCTCCATGGCAAGATGTGCCTCCCTCGCCCTAGTGGCGATGTAGTCCAGCTCCGCCTGGGTGGTGTCCATGACAAGCCACCGCTCGACGTCAGCATTGACGTACACCTCGATCAAGGAGTCGAAGAATTGCTGCACATCTGCATCCGTCGGCTCCTGCCAGCTCGGGACAGGGCCGTGCGCATTGCAGTCCGGCATCATAGCAATGATCTCGGACCGGCGTGAGTTATTGCACAACGGTACTACCCCTGCTGGCAACTTGAAGAACGACCCCTTGACGGCCTTGCCGACTTTTGCGGCAGCCCTCGCGGCCTTGCCGGTCCGTTCAATCTTGCCGTCACGACCCACATCGAGCTGGAAAAGCCGCTGACAGAAGTGGGCATGCCCCATCACCGTGAAGTTGTGGTCGAGGCCAGGGCGGAGCCGCATAATGTCAGCCGGGTTCGTAAAAAGCCAGGTCGGCCTCCCCTTGTTGTGTAACGGGGTGATCCGGCGGCGAATGAAGTCCGCCCGATCATCTCCAGGGTGAGCCCAGCCTGGGTCAGCCGGAGGATCCTGGTGGTGGCGACAGTAAGCCTACCTTCGGCAGCATCGACATCACCCTAGTCCCTGCAGCGGACCGGCGGCGTTCGACGGACCTTGCAGAATTCGGGCGGGTCTTCGTCTTCGATCTAGCACCACCGGCCACGCCATTCATCCCACTTCTCCTTCATGGCCCCCCTTGGATCTTGAGATCCAGGCGACGCATCCGGAGACGGCGCCTCCGGGCTGGATTCGAGGGGAGAAATAATGGCGAAAGAGTGCCATGTTGGGCTGCACTTCGGCAAAGCCTTCGCAAAGATGCGCGAAGAGAGCCAAGCACGCCACCGCATTCGGAGTGAAATCCAAGAGGCGAAAGCCGAAGGTGTGCATGATGTCGTAGAAGAAATCGGAAAAAGGGGGGCATAACCCGCAAGAAAGGTAATCGACAAAAAAATGGATACCGATTTGGGGCAGGATCAGCGCAGGCGGCAGGAATGCGCGTCGTCGGGTGCCCCGAATTCTCTCCCCCCTTCTTCACTCCCCATAAGGGCTTGAAGGAGGCCAGGAGTTCATGAACACCAACCGACAAGGGGAAGAAGAAGGCGGACTTCGTCCGGTCCCCCGATAGCGCGCTTTCTGGCGGCTCCACGGTCCCGGAGCTCTTAGCCACCCCCTTGCCCTTGGCAGATTTGGGCGCCATGGCGGCCGAGAAGTCTAAAGAAGTGAAGAACGAGGGTGGCGAAGCAGCGACGGCAGGCGACGACGAAAGCTTAGGAGGGAAGGAAGAGAGGAAACGGCGGCTCTGAGATTGGAAAAGGTACGAGAGAAGAGGTGAAAGTGAGCAGCGCGCCCACGGTTATTCATTCTTATGGGAAAAACGCGGGCCGCCTCCTTTCGCATTAACTGCGACGGGACGCATGCGTGCAGAGCTCAGCCCCTCGCATGCCGCCCACATCACGCACGCCTCCCCACGCCAAGCCACGCGCGGGAGGCATGGGAAGCGCAGCGCGCGAAGAGACTTACCGCGGTAAAAACCACCCTGCCTGCCCGCACACCGTTTTTGGGCCTAGCCCAACGACGCGATTGCGCTTACGTGTGGCCCAGGCCCGGGGGCTCCTGTCGGTGTACAAAAAGAGGGGTACACTTTTTGTACCCCTATAACTGTGCACGGGCAGTCTGAGCCACGGACACCACCGCACTGAGCATGGCAAGGGAGGTGAGCCAAGGTAAGGACGAAGCTCGAAGGGAGTAGAATGACGCCAAGACCAAGGCCACAAAGAGCAAAGGAGACGGAGCGGACTCCCCCGGCAAGATCCTTGCCGGGGGCGGTTTTAGCAAACCCGGCAAGACCCTTGCCGTGGCCGCTCGCCCCACACCTACGGAGCGAATCACCCTTGAGTCCACTGCCCCCATGGGGCAAGGATTCGGGAGACATCCCCGTGGTGGCATGCAGATCTTTGTGAAGACATTCAAGATCAGATACATGCTATAGAAGATGACGACCCTTGGCGGGATCCCAGCCAAGGAGGACCACAAGGCCCCCGGCAAGTGCCTTGCCGGGGATGACAGCAGGAGCCGCGGCAAGACCCTTGCCAGGGCTACGACGAGGCCCTCGCCAAGGGCACCCATAGGGCCACCATCAGGCCCACGCCAATCAAACCTTCACCGCCGTTCGCATGCAGCTGCCGACCCAACCAGTTGGGCAGGCACCTGCGTGGCGGCAAGCGGATCTTCATGGAGACCCACCGCTGCGCCACCTCAGCTGCCTGCCTGCCTACATGGCACCGCGGGCACCGCTGGCCAGGGCGCATGTCGACACGAAGGGGAGCGGCGACGGAGGAGACATGGCTCTCCCCCGTCCCCGATAAAGCAAGGACACCTAAGCAAGACGCATTAAATGCGCCTTGTCATGTAATGCAAGGGATAAACTCGCATCACTGTACCCTTTCCACCTCCTGTGTGCCACTGTGGCAACCCCTTTCCCTATAAAAGGAGGCCCAAGGTGACCAGGAGAGGGATTTGGCTTTTTGGAGCTCCTCACGCCCCATAGCTAGTTCAAGAACACAGATAAACAAACCACCAAAGCAGGAGTAGGGTTTTACGCATCCTCGCGGCCCGAACCTGGATAAAGAACCCGTGTGCTATCTGTTTGATCTGCTCTTCTCACGACCCCGCGCCCCGCAACCGTAGTAGGGATTCTTGTGATCACATAGGTGTCGTCCCCTCACCGACAAAGCGCGCTCAGGGAACTTATGCTATATTACTGATAAAGTGTAAGAAGCATCTTCGAAGAAAATAGTACCCCCACCGATACCTTTCTTCTAGATTTTTTGTACTCATGAGTTCCGTTGTGTGCCGACCATTATTGAAAACAGTAAGAGTGCTAGCTTTCGGCTTCACCCAGTCTGAGGTCCGGCTCGGGTGACCCGATCGTGACAATCGCAGAGGTGCTCCCTTTACTCCCTAGCCGAACAATTGGGAACGTAGGGGCAAACACAGGAGCGAGGCAACCCAGCTTGCAAATCGCTTAAGTCAATATGGTGCATATTGTGGAATAATACACGAACAAGGAACGAAGCCGTACAAGTATAATCATATGCAAGAGGAAAAGCTTCATGAAGGAAGCCCCAAATGAATTGGGTATTTGAATTTATGCGTCACAAACAAAGTTTGGACAAGGAAATTTTTTACAAGCAATTTTTTCCAAAAAAGTATAATGCTTGGTCGAACCGAACACAAGTTAGAAATTAAAGCTTTGAGCATGAAAGCGACTTAGCTGCTTAATTTGTTCGGTATTGATGACGCGGTCCGAGCTTGATACGGGACAAGGTTCCATCCCCCAAGCTGGTCCCGAGGTGGCGGAGCGGAGAGCTCGACACGCCGAAGTGGTTACATAGCACGGTCAATGCAGACCGGCACAGTGACGCCGAAGTCCCCGGATCATTTTCCTGTGCACAAAAAATGGTGCAAACCGAAGATAATAGTAATAATGATAATTAAAAAAATCATTGCATAATAAATAATTTATGCAAAGTGAGTAATAAAAGAAATATGGCCTGGCGCCGAAGTCAATGTCGATGCAGGTCGTCGGCGTAATGCAATAAAGGCGTGGCAAAGCCTGGATTCACAGGTCGGTCCGAGTTCCGGATGCGGCGTTCGCCGGACTATGTACGGAAACTGACCGAACCATCATGCGACCGTCGATAATGCAGCCACCATTTGATAGACCTGTGTACATATGATGGACAAACCAGAGTAATAATTCCTTGGGAAAAATTAACCCAAACAAGCAAAAAAAATTACTAGGATTAATAGCACCTGGTTTATTTGTTGTAGCAATCCGAAGGAAGGTGATTCCCAAAATTGGGACTCGATCCGCGCACCCATTGCCTGGTCGGCTAGTGATGCCGAAGTGTCCGGAGTAGGTTGATAAAGAGATGGCGAAGCCCCGGTCCAGCCGAGATGTCGAAGTAGGTCGGCGTGATGGACACCAGCTTGAAGAAGCAATAGTGCGGCCCTGCCGATGCAGGTCGTGACGTGGTCGATGCCGGCTTGATGAAGCGACCGTGCGGCGATGCCGGTATGCCCTCTCCGTGTAATCCGTGGGGCGGCGATGTTGGTGATGATTTATCCTTTGCGGTGCCGGACCCTTGTTCGGCTTGCCGAGATGATGATCCGAAGAAGTTGAGCTCGGCTCAACAAAGTGACGACGTGTCTAGCGCAGGTCGGCAGCCGTGGAGCCATATTTCCGGACTGGTTTGACACCAGCATTATGTTGAAGATCATGTTCAAAAGATCTTAAAGTTAGTGGGATGTGTTCGGGAACAAAACACAATACCCCGTACAAAACTTCCTTCAAAAAGGATGTCCGAAATCCCGTTCATAAAAAAGACGAACTCGGGTCGGATTCGTTTTCGCGCAGAAAACAGATCTGAAAAGTGATGCACTAATCGGAAGGTTCCCGGAGTTTGGACGGTCGGATCGAGCTGAAATTTTGAGGGGTGGTAGATATAGGAATTCCGCAGCCGATCAACGGTTGGATCTTCCAAAGGAAGTCCGAGCTAGAAGCTGGACACCACACCCTAAACTCGTCCGGATTCTTGTCCAGATTCAATGCGGCTCCGGTATATCGGTGGTTGCCAGAGATTCCTCCATCGGAACTCGACAAAATTTTCCATGGTTGTTGTAGACTTAACTCCGCACAATTCCACCGAAGCAATCGTTAAAACGACACTTGAGAAGGCGGTGGCGGCGGACACAAGTCCGCTGTCCAGAAAAACAGTACGGTCGCGCGAGGGCAATGTTGACGTTGAGCCCCCGGGCTCCCTGGATGATTCCTCCATTATCTTGATAGAGATCAGAGTTGATGTTGATGAAAGCCCTCATCCAAACATGACGATCGGAGGTAGGGCGCAACCCTTGGTCGAACCAAGGTGACCAGTTGAGCTGGTGACGAATATGCCGAAGTCGCAGTTGATTTGCAGGCGAGCCATCGACCTTTTGCCGATCACACAGCCGAACTCTCAATGAAAGCACCAATGTCGGTGTCAAAACCGGCGGATCTCGGGTAAGGGGTCCCGAACTGTGCGTCTAGGAGGATGGTAACAGGAGACAAGGGACACGATGTTTTTACCCAGGTTCGGGCCCTCTCGATGGAGGTAAAACCCTACTCCTGCTTGATTAATATTGATGATATGGATAGTACAAGAGTGGATCTACCACGAGATCAGAGAGGCTAAACCCTAGAAGCTAGCCTATGGTATGATTGTTGTCCGTTCTCTATCGACTAGCCTGGCCTCGGTTTATATAATGCACCAGAGGCCTAGGTTAACAAGAGTCCTAGCCGAATACGCCGGTGGGGGAGGAGTCCTTGTCTTGATCGCCAAGTCTTGTGGAATCTTCCTTGTATGCGGCAACTATCCGGACTGGCCCATGAGTATACGGCCATGGGGATCCTCGGCCCAATCCAACTGATCGGGAGACGACGTGGTGAGTACCCCCTAGTCCAGGACACCGTCAACCCCTGTTTGCACAAATACAAATAAGTGATTAGTATAAAGCAAACTGTACTATGATTTGACAGTTTCAACAGGCACATACATGGTCCATGTAGAGCACACTTTTAGAAAAATGGAACTCACCAGAAAGAATCCTAGAACAACATTGTACTCACACATCACAGCAAAAAAATGGAGATTTGTCAGTCCTTCTCAGCTGAAGTTAGTTTGGTCTTGTGGGGAGTAATGTAACCATCCTTCAACTGCTCCTTCTGATGAGGAGATAGACAGGGCTTCTACCATCCTGGCATAATCAGAACTAGTCACTTCACGTACTCCATATTCTTCTTCAGAGGAAGATGATCCTGTTGTGCAAAAACAAGAGGACTACTAAATGCTAGCATCCATGTTTGCTCGAAAAAAAGGAAAGGAAATATTTAAAACAACACAGATGAAGCACTTCTCAAGGACAATACCAGTTTTTCATGATAGTATCTAAACAGAAGCACAACACCAATAGAGATGACAAAGCTCAATCATATGGATGAAATCAGTGGGCGAGTACCAACCTTTGTCAGGAGGATGATTGTGTAGAGCATACAGATGAAGCACTTCTCCAGAACCATCTGTTGCTATCTACGAGGGTGGCCATGCTTACTATATACTCCTCGATTAGTTAAATGTTTCCAAAATCTTCTTGTGCAGTTCCACTAAAATATATGGTATCTTCAAAGAAGATCACTGTTTGCACAAGTAGAGATAATTACGTATGGCATCAAATCAGTGGCAAAACAATTGCTCGTTCCATCCATAGCAATAAATTAAGATGCAAAACTACATCGTTACTTGTGTCATCACAGTTCCAGTGCTTCATTACAGCACCGGGAGTTGATTTTTGTTTTCCTTCCGCTTGTTCTTCCCCTTCATCACTTGGTTCAATAACAGACAAGCTTTGCCTTCAATGTAAGATTTGGCATGTCAATTAGGGAGCACAAGTATAGTGCTAAACTTAATTTTCTGATGAAAGTGGCAAAATACAGGCCAACAGTTGTGAAATATCCTTATCTTACCTCAATGGGATATTACGGTGCACATACAGATTGGAAGTCTTGTCTCCATTTGTGCAGTTCACTAAAATCAAGCAACATTATCTTACAAGTAGCACAACATATGAAAGCACACTGCAGAATCATGTGAAAGAAGGCTAATCTTGACCTCTCATGATGCGGAATTCAAACAACTCACAAGAAGAAGATCTGAACCAAATTCGCCTTAACGGATAGGAAGTAAGATCTCCTCTTGTGCAGTTCCACTAAGATCAAGCAATCAAGCAACGTTGTTGGTGTGACATTTTGTTTGAACTGCACAAAACACTTTTCAAACAAAAGTGTTTTGTGCAAAGGCAACAAAAGGTCACAATGGCAACAGGTGAAGTAGATAACCCTGTTTACAGAGGTGCAAAGGAAATAATTAGTGGTCAATAACGGTGGATGACACGAAGCCAACAAAAGAAGCATCTACCTTATCTAAATGGGAAAGAAAGCAAGACAAGTAGCATTTCTCAAGCGGGGCATTGATTAATATTAACATAGAGATTATATTAACAATAAAATTTGTTAAACATGTAATTTGCTTTTAAGCGTGGCGTTGCATCAATTTTCCGGTGGCATTATTAGAGGGTGTTTGTTTACGAGGACATTTTGGTGTAGGGACTAAAAAACACGTGTCATCCCATCTAAACCAAACAGGAGGGACTTTTAGGGACTAAAATGGGCATTTGGGACTAAAGAAAGAAGACCCGAGGGAGTCTTTTGGGACTTTCCAACAGTTGCCCCTGCCACGCATCGCACCTTGTTTCTATTAGTTCATTACTAGGGGTAACATGGTCTTTTAGCATGTCATTTAATAACCTCTAGTCCATGTTTAGTCCCTGGAACCAAGCAGGTAGGGACTAGGGAGTTTTTAACCAAACAGGGCCTTAGATTAACAACAGCTAATGAGTTGCAGGGACGGTGGGCCGACCAGCACCATGTGCATCTACCGATGTACTGTGGTCAAGCACAGTCTGTTGCAACAAAGAACAAACAACCAAGGAGCATATTTGTGTTGGTCCCAGTTTTGTTATATTTAGACACCTTTCCCTATGTGAGCGCAGCAAATCTAATCCTGCTCAAACTCTATAACCTTGTCCCTTCCTTTCCTTTTTGAACCAGTATTTTCGCCTCTTCCTTTCCTCTTTGAACCACGTCCTAGATTTATGCGATACAACTTTCCCCACTACTTTCCCACATTCCTTTCCTCTTTGAACCACGTCCTAGATTCATGCTATACAACTTTCCCCCCTTCATTTCCTCTTTGAACCACGTCCTAGATTCATGCTATATACTTCCTCCGTTCCTAAATATAAGTCTTTGTAAAGATTCCACTATGAACCACATACAGATGTTTATAGATGCATTTTAGAGTGCAGATTCATTCATTTTGCTCCGTATGTAGTCCTAGTAAAACCTCTACAAAGACTTATATTTAGGAACGGAGGGAGAACAACTTTTCCCACTACTTCCCCCACTCCTTTCCTCTTTGAACCACGTCCTAGATTCATGGTATACATGCAGCTAGAGCAATGCATGTGGAGTACGTAAATTATACCTTAAGGTACTTGTGGCGTGGTTCGGTGGGCGACGGAACGGCGGCGTGAACAGCTGCGCCGCTAGTGGATTCCCTTCCTCGCCAACGGCGACAGCGTTAAGCCTCCTTCCCTTCCCGACGGACGGATCCTGCTGGCTCTTTCAGCAGCAGTGAGGGAGAGAGAGAGGCCAACAAAGTCTTGTTTAGATCTGGAGAGGGCGAGAGAGTGTGAAGAGAGCAACTACAAGCGCTGAGGCTCTAGCGGGAGAGGGAGAGAGAGTGTGAAGAGAGCAACTACAAGCGTTGAGGCTCTAGCGTGTATATATATACTGGAGAGAGAGTGTGAAGCGTGCAAACCCTAGAAAACATTTTGACCAGTCAAAGAATCCTCCTGGCAAAAATTATGCTCAAGTGTAGTTATCGAACCCGAGACCTCAAGTTTGATGAGCGAACAGGCTAACCAGCTACACAACTGTCCCGTTATGTTCAACGAGATGAAAATAACCTTTTATACATTCCTGCATTCGTGTGACAAGCATGTCGTGTTTCTTTTTGTGTGTGTGGGAGTCATTGGGATTTCCATCATAATCGTGTCATGTGGCTTTGGTGGTAAGACTATCCACAGTGGTGCAGAAATAATGCAGCCTTAGTCACCTTACCTCTCTCCACGTAGTACGTTGGGTCCCACCAGTCAGAGGGTGAAACAAACAAATTAATAAGAAAAATTAAAAGCGCCAGCGGTGTATCTTACCTCACACATCTCGCTACTGCTCGGGAACATTGTACGATTGATCCCTCTGTTCGCTCATGTACTATTTTAAGTGAATCCTTATTATAGCATGCACACAAATTTTGGGCACTTGTATTCGACTTAAGTCAGTGTGCCACCGTATCTCGTATACTTACTACTCCCTCTGTCTAGGTGTAATAAGTCACATTAGAAGGTGCAACGGGACCAAGGTGCGTGCGGCATGTGTGTGTTAGAGAGTGCGACAGATCGACCTACTCCTACAGAGAGATGGTGTGTAGTGTATGATTTTAGCAGCGAGAGTTGGTGCATCATCTCGTTTCCGGGCATGTCCGGTAGGGACATGCGGACAGCTGCCACGCCCGCTCCTGACCAGCCTGGCCCACCCAAAGCCCCTCCATCACCCGCACGCGCTTCCCGCCCGAAACAGTCAGCGCCGCTCCAAAGAATCGGTGCCGCATTCATGCCCGGGCAGAGCGGACGCGACCTCTCACTGGCGCAAGAGTGATGGTTGCTTCGTCCGTCCAACATACTGCTGGGTCTATGTGATTTGATGGCTCATTGGTCTTTATTACTGAGGTGGTAGGACTGCTGGATGTCCCACGCTTTCGGCGTACTAGATTACAATTTTCTCCATTCTTACAGCGGAGGAGTGCAAGAGCAGTGAAAACACGCAGGCTTAGTGATTACATGGCCCACCTCACACTATCACCGTGCGACACCTAACTCTTTACATAGTACTCCCTCTGTTCCTAAATATTACTAGATGAGTCCCCGCGCGTTGCCGCGGAACAGCTGTATATCTCTCTGCGCAAAATTATCGATTTCATAGAACTAAAAAAACTCTATAACCGCATGACAAATGTTTTAGCCAAACTAAATAAACTCCCATCATCATTTAGATCATCCCATGTAAGGAAAAAATATCAGTGAACTCCTACTGCATAATGGGATTATATTTTTCTTTTTGACATGTTAATGGGACTTAAAAGCTCACTTACATGCATGCTACCGGTGCATGCTTGCATGCAGACATGTTGATGTGATTTAAAACCCACTCACATGCATGTGCCATGGTATTTCTGCATGCTTGCATGTGGCTTAGTGTGGAGCCTCTCGACGTCTAGATTAGACGGCTATTATGGACTGATTTACTTCATCTAATGGCTACATCAATTTTGATGATGTGGCTCAAGGAGAGGATAGAGAATTCCTAGTAGTGGGGGCTAGCTATTACTAGTAGATAAGTCTTTGTAGAGATTCCACTAGGTGAACTACATACGGAACGAAATGAATGAATCTACACTTAAAATGCATCTGTATACATCCGCATGTGGTTCATGGTGAAATCTCTACAAAGACTTATATTTAAGAACGGAGGAAGTACTAGTATAGTATGTACTGTCATTTATCAGCGAGATAAATTTGTACAATGCTATGAAGCTTCCACTTACATTACATGTATCTTCGTCCAAGGTTGCCCGTTGCAACATTTCATCAAATACAAAGGAGACTAACATGCATGCTATTGCATCTCAATGATTGACAAATCGTAGCAAATATGTACTCCCTCCGTTCCAAAATAAGTGTCTCAACTTTGTGCAAACTTTAGTATAAAGTTGTACTACTACTAAAGTTGACACTTATTTTGGAACAGAGGCAGCTAAAGAAAAAAACGATCCATGCAGTCCCTAGCCCTTGAACCGTGAACCCTGACCAGCCTTCAATTTGCTGGCAACGTTCGAGCTTCCTAATAAATGAAGTTTGCAACCTTTTGACCATCGGATCATTTTGTGCAGTTTCACCAAAATCGAGATGAGCATCCCCGTGGCAAAGAAATTGAAGAAGCGTGATTAGAATAAGATTATTGGGACTAGTTGATGAGACATAAACTCATCACAAATCTGAGACGTAGAAGTCAAGAGAGGTATGTGCGGGGCAAAGAAGTAGAGAAATATCCACAGGGAGTGATGTGGGCAGCGGAGCAGTGGTGCAAGCCGGCTGTAAAGGGAGTTGTACCTGAGGGTCGTAGCTCAACCTTGAGGAGGGCGGCGGGAGGCGGCAACTGCCCACGTCGCGGCAGTGAGCAAGGGACGAAGGCAACCTCACCGGCTTTGTGAGAAAGAACGGCGGGGACCCCTGATCGGGACGTGCCGACAGTGGGTTTTCGCCGTCGACGACGGCCACCGCATCTACACTAAGCATCCACCCCTTCCCCAAGTGGACGTGATCCGCCGGGATGTTAGAGATGTGGCCACAGTCGTTTTGTGCGAGAGAGTGTAAAGAGAGCAACCCCAGCAAGCAACCGTGTAGGTTGGCCCGTCCTGACTATGTATATAGTGGAGCGGTTTCCTTTTCTCTCCATATGAACCTATCATATTGCGTACGTGCCACTGAAGAAAAAAACTTTATTTATAAATGACGCGGCACCTACTACTCGTTCTCCTATAACCTTGCGCTTGGCATCTCCAAAATATTAACCTTGCGATTGGCTCTTCGCCTCTTCGGGAAGTCGAGCAATAATGGTAGTGCAGTATATATCGTTCTGGCTATATGAGACCGAATGAATTGTTGCACGTCCACCACGTGGGCGAGGGTCGAGGGGCGAGGGAGAGTGCTACATACGGAGAAAAATGAGTGAATCTACACTCTATAATACGTCTATATACATCAGTGTTTGGAGTATGTACTAGTAGTTCATATTGAAATCTACTAAAGGACATATATATTCCAAACAATATGATATAATCTCTATAACCAAGGTAGTAGGGACGAGGAGTAAACGGAGGGAGTAGTAAATTTTCTCCTCGTCCTGCGAGCCATCGCGCGCATGGGCGAGGGAGCGGGTGTAAGGCGGAGCAAGCTTCACCTCATCCTGCGAGCCACCGAGCCCGTGGGCGGGGAGATGGCGTACTAAGCAAGCTTCTCCTCGTTCTGCGAGTTGACGGGACACATCAAAGGTATTGCCTCTAAGGTAGGCCCCACATGGTTTGCCTCTTTTTTTAACATAACACGTCAAGTCGCAATTTGTTTGTTCACCCGTGGTAGACGATCCTGCCTCCACCAAGTGGACAACCAGTACACGTGCCAAATTACCACGTGGGCTGCCTTTTTCGTACAGAATTGAGCTCCATCGTGTACCCGCGCGGGTGTGGTTGGGAAAGAGACGGGAGTACGTGCGCCGTGCATGCACCCCTTCTCTTCCTGCACGTCCCCCACCTACGTGGGTGTGTGTGAGAGATACAAACCGTGTTCGTGAGTGTTTTTTGTTTTGGGGTGGGGGCGGGGTGGCGGTTGATTTTGTGAATTATTTGTGGGAATATGTGTCGATGACATCTCAAACAAAATTTTGCATGCAATGTGTGTGAAATGGAGGCCTATCCATATCATACATACAGGGTCGGGCAATCCACGAGAAGAGAGGGAGGGGTCATAGCTATCGATAGAGTCGAAGAGAGGATCAAGTGGGTGGGTACGAGATCAATGAAGAGAGCCATCGAAATTGTGTGTGTGTGCAAGTCAAAGATATAGGGCGAGTGGCCTACCGGAACGTTAGAGGGCACATGTCAAGTTTGTGTGTGGCAGGGAGACATGACTAGAGCGCTCGATGTATCGGTGTGTGTGGGGGGAGGGGGAGGGGGGAGGGGTAGGGAGAGTCCTAACTATAGATGTAGAATTACTCGTATATGTGTTGAGAAGGAGAGACCCAGCTATGTCTTGAGGGAGATCGGTCGACATCCATACATAACTGAAGGATGGGAAGTATGATGGGACAAAGAGAGAGGAGAGAGAGAGAGAGGGAGGTAGAGGGAGGGAGAGGGGTAGAGTGCTGGATGGGTGATGGAGTTGCTTCTCGGAGATGGTGGGAGAGGCCTACTAGACAAACTGACGGTGGAACTGCAATGTTATCAATAAGAGTGAGGATGTGTTTCTGTGTGTGCCTGTGTGTGATAGATCTGTCGGGATGCATCCATGGATGAAGAAGGGGAACCATGTGTTTGGTAAGCAAACCTAACTAGATCGGTAGATCAATTGTTGTTTGTCGGAGGAAGGGAGAGACACAACTAATGAGGTAGATCGATCAACGTCTGGGTAAAAACGAGTTATAAGGACCTAGCTAGCTATATGTATAGTGAGAGACCAGTCGGTGTACGTCCATTTGTTAGAGGCAAATAAGGCCCAGCGAGACGGATAGACAGAGAGAATGGAGCTAGGAGGTGGTGCGAGAGGCCCAACTACTAGCTAGATAGGGGAGGAGTGTCTTTGTTGTGAGATCGATGAAAAGAGGGGCGAGAGTTTACACGTGTGTCTGACCGTATGAGAGACATGAGGCAAGAACACATAAAGGAGGAGATTGAAGGTGTGTGTGTATGTTGTAGGCAGGCATCGCTGGAGAGGTTTATCGATCGGTGTGTGTCGGAAAGGAGTTGTGGAGACTCTGGGAGAACGACCTAAAGAAAAAAATGAATGTGCCCGGTGGATAGAATGCCGAGGGAGGGGGAGGGCGAGGAGGGCGTGTGCATGCACGAGAGAAAGTTAGTGGTAGCTACGAAGGTTAAGGATTGTGTGGGTGTAAGAGACTACCAAAGATCATAATTTGATATGAAAGCGGATTCATATATTTGAACAGGAGATCATAGTGTTTTAAACATTTGCATGCATGAATATAGCGGTGATACACGTGTTGTGCACATGTTATACCATAATGTGATAATGCATGGCGTTTGCAACTCACAACTAAATATCGAACAATCTAAACCATACTATACATCAAACAATGTCACATTTTATTTGAATTTGTGATAATGTGTGGCGTTTGCAGCTTACAACTAAATATCGAACAATCTAAACAATACTATATATCGAACATTCTCACATTTTATTTGAATTTGTGGTAATGTGTGGTGTTTGCAACTCACATCTAAATACTTGTAGGCGTTGGGGGCGGGGCACCATACAAAATGTGATAAACACATTATACATATGAGACATGGTTTAGATTATGAAGATCTAGCTAGAGCTAGAAATGTAATGTGATTTGAAATCAAAATAATGTGGATTCAAAAAATCTAGTTCGAGTTCATATAGTACACATAGTTCATATGTAACTCGAGACTAATCATGTGGTGTGCTGTGAATATAATACACAAACGATGGTTTAACTTGACAATGATGATGATTGTAGATCTTACTAAAACAGAGAAACAAATTCAAATGCTTTGACTTCACAACAATCATTACTGTAGATCTTATTCAAATAGAGAAACGAATTCAAATTTAGTTCATATTGAAGCGGTAGTATATACGTTTGGAATGCACTAAAACATTCGTTTGAGTAGTAGGTTGCATGCATTATACACGTAGCAGAATATTTTAATTGAACATAACATGACTTCAAAGTTTTGAATGACATTTGTAGTGCGCATTGATTTGGTACAGTACATGTTAGGCTTGTCCGGAAATTTCAACCCACGCCTTGTTAGCCCGAAATATTTAAGATATATCTTTGTCTCGTTGTGCTCCGACAACTCCCTCCATCTCAACCCGCGCCTTGCTATTCCGAAATTACAACGCGCGCGAAAACTCCCACCTCCTGTGAAATCCCGACACGTGAAATGCCCGTGGTACCCCTGAATCGAAAGAACCGCCTCAAATCGGTGGGGGGTACTTTCGTAACTTACCCCACATTTCGGACAAGCGCATCTCTAAGCCATGGTTCCCCACGGCCATCCCATCCGCCCATCCATTCGTACACCGAGGCCACGAAAACCCGCGATGAAACCCCACACCCTGCTCCGTCCGCCACCCAGCCGGAGCCTCTTCCCCGACGACGTCGTCCACAACAACACCTCGACATCCCTCATCCACCGTACCGGATGAGAATCCGTCGTCGATCTCATCGTCCCGCCGGTTCAGCCACCCCGTCCTCCACCTCCAAGGAGCTGCCCCGATGTTCCCCTCGTCTCTCGCGCCACCTCCATTCCCACACCACCGTCTTCACCTGCACCACCGGAAGAGCATCATCATCACCGTTTCCTCGGATGAAGCTGCGGCCTAATCGGCGCCACCAAAGAGATTGTACACTAATCGTTGCATTTTCTTCTTGATTCGATCTCACGGTGCTGCCGGCGCGTCCCGAGCTGACACGGCGCGGCTCCATCCACGGCGGCGTCGTCGGACACTTCCTCCACGGCGTCGCTCCCTCGGCGGCGACTCCACATCAGTAGGAGCTGCTGCTGCTTTAGCTCTCGCTCACGCTACTGCTCTACTCTTGCTCTCGGTCCCCTGCCTGGTCTGCTCTTGCTATTGATCTTGCTCGCGCTGCTGCTCTCACTCTTGCTCTTGCTCTTGCTTGCGATGCTACTCCGATTTAGCTACACTTCAGTCGATTGAATCGACTTTTGGGTCAGTCGATTTTCAGGGGGTGGGGGGGCTCGCCGGGGTGAAGGAAGAACCAGCCGCAGCGGGGAGGGGGGCTCGCCGGAGAGGTACCCCACTATCTATCTTAGGGTTCAGGATGGGGGCGGTGGTCGCCGGCGGTGGCGGGGCGTTGGCGGGGCGGTGGCGTGGGGATCGCCAGAGAAAAAGCTCGGCATGTGGGGGCCTAGAGGGATGGCCGGGGCGGCGGCGGACCGGCGGTGGGGAGTGTTTTCGGGGCGGGCGGGCGGCGCACCGCCGGCCGCGGGCGGCGGGGGGCTATTGTTTGGCCGGTGGTGGCTGGCGGCTCAGGGGGGTGGAGGTTGAAGATGAACCGCAGGCCCTTGATTTCGTATCCAACGGCTGCAAAATCGACTGACCAGAGATGAAAAAGTCAGTCGACCAACGTGTAGCCTCACCTTGCTAGTGCGTTCAGTTTCGACAACAAAATTCAGTTTCGACAAACAAAATTCAGTTTCGACGTTAAGTTCAGTTTGATAGTTAAGTTCAGCCGCGGTTAAGTTCAGAGATGAGCGGCTGATGTATTTTACATCTAGCACTTTGTGGTTATGTATTTTACGTCATGTATTGGAGATGCTATTAGAATTCCACTCAGGTTAACGTTGTTCGTTGTCTCTCTTGTCTGCTTCAGCCTCGCATCGTACAACTCACCGGAGCTGCTCCAACGACGAAACCCTCCATCACAGTGAGCGATACTCGGCTCCATCTCCAGACGCCTAAGATCTTCTTCCTCCTCCGACAGCAAAGTCAGCGGAGCATCCTCACCGCCAACCCAATCACGCTGAGATCGACATGGCTTCGCCAAAGAGGTTGTACACTTGTTGCATCTCTTTTTACTCTACATGTTATATATATTGTCCATCGAGCACACGGATTTGTTCCTTTAGTGTCTCCTTGAAAGAAAAAACGAGGAATTTTAATTTTCACGTGTCCTCCTTTTCAAATTCCTATTCATGAAGCACAAGACTAAGAGATAGTAGCATAATAGCATTATAACCGTACATTTTCTTGTGGTTTGACTTAATCTCACCATGCTTCTTTGCATCCTGTGATCTTCCAATTGTTGTGAATCAAACACCCAGATTGGCAGAAATCCTGTGTTTTTAAATTCTCTGTTTTGCACGTGCATTCCTATCCTATTCCTGTCTATTTCCTATCCTGCATTGTTGGAATCCTCCAATTCAAACGAGCACTTACAGAATTACTTCTCTTACAGATAGTTGTCAAAGAAAACCTTGCGTGGTTTGTCCCGCCTCGCTGCTTGCCGTCGTCCACCCCAGCTCAGCTGCTCCAATGATGAAGGGTCCAGCACAGCAGGATCCGCCTCCAGACTGTCTTCGCCGCCTCAGATCCTCTTCCCCGCCGCTGGCAGCCATGAAAACTGCATTACCATCATCAACCGAGCAGATGACCTCGAGGACTACACGGGTCCGCAAGAGAGGTCGCACTCTTTTGTGTCTGCTTACGTTATGCATCGCTTAATATTACATGCTACTTTATCGTCCTGTTCACCAATTAGACTCTGAGTCAGCTCTAAACTAATGGTCAAACTTGAGTTTTTAAATGGTTGTGCGGTACATATCGGGGCCGCTATCAATAGTATCTATCTACTATCTGGTTAATCTCTGGTGTCCACTATGAGTTTCATGTTGGGTGGGAAACAAACAGTAAAGAAGCCATTATCTGTATTTTTTAACTGAAGCCATTATCTGCCTGCTATTATTGGTTTTGGGTCTATCCACAGGTTGCTACCATCACACTGGATTTCTGCATGCACTCCTTACATAATCTCACTATGTTTTATTCCTATGCATGATAGTTATTGTAAACAATGGAACTGAACATGTAGAGCAAAAGAGACGAGCCTTGCGTGGCAATAAAATTTCATGCAGACGTCGCTCCATGGTAGGCGCAAAGGCAGCCCCCTCCATGCATTTCGGATTGTAATCGAGAGGAAGATATTTGTTCTGAGGGGGATTCAGAAGGAGAAGACAACTCCTATTTACCCCTGAGGTATTCGCTCTAACTTGGCATGCCGATGTTGGTTATATCATGCATATGGTGTCTTGCATTGCTTACTTTATACATCAAATATGTCATCTGCTTAGTTTAGACATCCTTTGTGTGAATGCCATCTGTTTAGTTTATTCATCGTTTATGTGAATTATGCAACGCCATCTTGTTTAGCCAGGCATCATATATGTGAATTTTGCAATGCCATCCTTCTTAGCCAGTCATCTTATATGTAAATTATATCAGGCCATCCTTTTTTTTGCGTTACATATTACATTTGTCAACAATCTTAGTACATTCAACTGCTCTTTGTGTGCATCAGCCATTTGACACAGTGATGACAAATTTTGGAGTGAAAACAAGGTCTTCAGAGCAGACTATGCTATCTGACAAAGCGCATATCTCGCTGGTTACAGATAGCTCCTCAGAGGAGGATTCAGAGACAGATGACCAGTCATATCCCCCCCCCCCCGAGGTGTATGCTCTAACTTGGCAGGGTTATGTTGCTCATATCGTGCGTATGGTGTCTCGCATTGCTATGTCATTTGATTAGTTTAGACATGCTTTGTGTGAATGCCACCTGTTCAGTGTCTAATTACCATATATGTGAATTATGCATTGCCATCTTGTTGCAAGACATTATATATGTGAATTATACAATGCTATCTTGTTGCAAAGGCATTATATATGTGAATTATGCAATGCCGTGTTGTTTGGCCAATCATCATGTATGTGAATTATATCATGGTATCATTTTTTTGTATTACGTGTTCCATTTGTCGACAACGTTTGTATATTCAACTACTCTTCCTGTGCATCAGCCATTTAAAGCGGTGATGGAATTATCTTGAATGAAAACAAGGTATTCAGAGTAGACAATGCTACCTGCTGAAGCAGACATCTTGCTGGTTACAGAGAGCTCCTCAGAGGAGGATTCAAAGACTGATGACCAGTCCTATTTCCCCCCTGAGGTCTATTCTCAAACTTGGCAGGGTTATATTACCCATGTCATGCATGTTGTCTTGCATTGCTTAGTTTTTACATCATATATAGATTGCCATCTGCTTACTTGCCTAAAATATAAATCATATATTTGAATTATATCATGCCATCATGTTTACATAGTACATACACATCATCTATCTGAATTATGGCATGGCAACCCATTTAATAAAGACATCATATAGTTATATCATCTCATCCTGTTTAGTGTTTACAGTCATCATATTTTGAATTATGGCATTCTATCCGTGAATGTATGTGAATTATGGCATGCCAACCTATTTAATAAACACATTATATAGTTATGTCATGTCATCCTGTTTACATAGTCTCATATTTTGAACTATGTCTTTCCATCTTTTTTAGTTAGCCATCATAATGTGAAATTGTGTCATGCTATCCTGTTTAGTTAGCCATCATATATGTGAAATTGTGTCATGCTATCCTGTTTGGTTAGACAACATAAATATGAATTATTTCATGCCCTCTTTTATTCCCCACTATCCATTGCACCTGTCTATCATACAATGTCTATACTTTCAATTACTTTTCTTGTTTATCAGCCATTTGAATTGGAGAGCGTGATGGCAGTATCTAAGGGAGTAACAACACGATCTTCAGAAAAGATAGTGCTACCAGTTGATTCAGATAGAACCACGGTTGTACTTGCCCAAGGACCAGATCCACCACACATAACCCAGACTCTCGCATATTGTACCCCTACCCAGTTGGACAGAGAACCAGCTACACCCCTTCTAACCCCAACCCCGGCAGATAGTAACCCAGTTCAAGTTGACACAGCACCGTCTCCACCACAGAGCACACAAACACGAGCAGTTAGTAAGGGAACTACAGTGCCCAAAGCACGAGGACCACCACTCTGAATCCCAACACAATGCTTAAAGGAGAAGAAGATTTGTTCTCAGGTCACGTTCTGTAGCTATGGTTCATACTCCTTTGCTGTTGCATTACTGTATTTACTCATACCAACTATTTTCAAATTTGAAGGATGGAACTGAAACTCCAATGGCGCAACAGGTATGTTTTAAACCTGTTTCTTTAACTGGTTTGCTGTTGTAACCTGCTCTATGTTGATTTCAGTTTCAATTGAATAAACTGTTATGTTCTCATGTCATGCACATTACAAGTGTTGTTATTGCTCTATAGTTACCCACACTTATATTATGTCTATTCTGCTTTGTCTTGAACAAATATTATTTGAACTGTGTCTCTATCTTGATTTGGCAACAAAAACTAGAATGATATAGACCATTAAGTGACCATGGTACATAGATATATGTTTGTTTCATGATGTTATCTTGTCCACTTTACTACTGAACTCATTTACCAAAATGAGTTTCATATACAACATGGTAAACATGTGATGTGTCTGCTTGTTTCTCTTTTAGAATGTGGACAAAATATTGGAGAACAGTACCGCGTTATCCAATGGTAAAGGAAGTAATGCAGATAAGGTTCAAGATAGTGAGACATCCCTGTTGGTATCCAAGAAAGCTGATAAAAACTATCTTGACGATAGTGAGGGAACCCAAAAGTCCTGTCTTGATGTAGTGTTCGAGTTACTGGCCACTACTGCTGGCACAAGCTCTTCAAACTCGCTGCCTGAATCAGTTCGTCTTCTTGAGTTTCAACTTCAGGTTGAAAGACATCGATCCGATGTGCTGCGACAGGAAGCTGAAGGACTGAGGAAGTCCCTATAGAAATCAGATGCATATTTTCTGGTGCAACAGCAAGCGCTGGAGGATTTAAGCGCCAAACAAGAGAAAGTTAATAAGCTTGCTAAGCATCTTGCCAGCATTATGGGTCCCCAGGATATTGTTTCTTGAGATCTTCTGAAGTGGTTTCAGTTCTGGATTTGTTTTGTTGCAGCGTTTATTTGCGCTGGTTGCCAACTTTGACAACCAGTGTATATGATATGCTGCTTTGTTCCCTATATTTGCACTGCTGGCGAACTTTGATGCCCAGTGGATGTAATATGTGTAATAGCCGTGATAGCCTAGCGTTAGTTGCTTGCTTATTTATTTCCTTGTTGTCTTGTTTATTTGTTTGCTTGTAGTCATTGCAGTTCTTTTTCCGCGGTTTGCTAGTGGCTGCAATAACCTATTTTTTAAAACTAGACCACAATAACCATGGGCTAATATTTACTGTAGTTAACATGGACCTCCTACTAGCCGTAGAAACGGTGGGCCTTCTACGGGCCGTAGAAACAATGGGCCTTCTACGGGCCGTAAAAACAATGGGATTTCTACGGGCCGTATCATCAATGGGCCTTATACGGGCCGTATGATCGATTGGCCAAACATGGGCCAAACAGACCGCATTATGGTCGTAAACAGGCTAGAGTTGGAATCATATGTTCATGGGCCGACCATAATGGGCCATCGTTAATAGGTCGTATTTGATGACGCTATGAAAATGGCCCAACGTATTAACGGACCACAAATGGGCCGACTGTAACCACGGGCTGAATTTGGCCCACAAGCAGAAAATGACAGTAACGGGCCGTAAGTAAACGAATGCTGGAAATGAGCCCAAGAATAAATGGGCTCTGAGAAGGCCGAAAGATAACATGGGCTGAAGCGGTGAGGAGTCTGGATTAGGGGTGTGGGATAGCCGAGCTATCACCGTTGGCCGGACTCCTAGACTATGAAGATACAAGATTGAAGACTTCGTCCCGTGTCCGGATGGGACTTTCCTTGGCGTGGAAGGCAAGCTTGGCGATATGGATATGTAGATCTCCTACCATTGTAACCGACTCTGTGTAACCCTAACCCTATTCGATGTCTATATAAACCGAAGGGTTTTAGTCCGTAGCACGAACAACAATCATACCATAGGCTAGCTTCTAGGGTTTAGCCTCCTTGATCTCGTGGTAGATCTACTCTTGTACTACCCATATCATCAATATTAATCAAGCAAGAGTAAGGTATTGCCTCCATCGAGAGGGCCCGAACCTGGGTAAAAACATCGTGTCCCTTGTCTCCTGTTACCATCCGCCTAGACGCACAGTTCGGGACCCCCTACCCGAGATCCGCCGGTTTTGACACCGACATTGGTGCTTTCATTGAGAGTTCCTCTGTGTCGTCGCTGTCAGGAAGGATGCCTTATCCCGTCTTTAAAGACGATACTATCGCCAAAGGAGCCTTGGCCATCGGTCGACTCTTCGCTAGGTGGTTTTCTTATGACCGCCGGTTCGCCATCGCGCCGACGATGACTTCTCGAGTCATCGAAACCAATCTTCACGTTAACTCGGAACTTGCCGAGCAGTTAGATCGATCGAGCTCTCCTCCGTAAGCGAGCTCTTGGATCGCATCGCCACAGGAGTCGCCACAGACTACGACCAGATCGGGCCTAAAACCGATCTGAGAGAGATCAACTCTCCCCAGGCTACCCATCATGTTGCTGTGATAGAGGAGCAATACAACGATTCTTCTTCTATCTTAAGGACTAGCTACGTTCGATTCCCGATCCCTCCATGCGGATGCCCTTGAGAGGGACGGATGTCGATCAAGCCACGAACTTATAGTCGGTGGCGGGTTGGATTCATTGGATAGAATTAAAAAATCCAAACTTACAAGTTCGGAAACTTCTCGGCCCCTAAGTCTTAATTTGGACGGGGTTCCAGATCTAGTTCCACCCGCCCACCCAAACATTAGCGATCTATCCTGAATTCGGCAAGAGCCCGCTGAAACAGTACATCATTACTGGGCCAGATTCCTCCTGGTTATGGACAGAATAAAGGACTGCCGAGAGGAGGATGCAATCTCACTTTTTTGCAATAATTGCACGGACAAGGGAATCCTAAATGCCACAAGTCGCCGCGAAATTACACGCTTTGCTGACTTGGTGACCATAGTACAAAACTACTGTGCGATGGAGAGTGCTTGGAAAACCGAAAGTAAATTTTGGGATAATCCGGCCCCGAATACATCCCTAGTCCGAAATAAAAGGCTGCATCATCACCAAGCACGTGGGTTAAACATCGAAAAACAAAAACCCCCTAAATGGTACGGAACCGTACTGGAGGGTTGGATAAACGGACCCTGCAAAATTCATAGCATAGAGGGCGCCACTCCAACGCATAGCCTTCGAGCATGTTGGATACTACGGCAGGTGGCCAAAAGTGGCGAAGAGCTTCTAGCCTCAGAATCCCAGCCCAGCAACACCAGTACGGTATTAACAGTCTTTGAGACTTTCGCATCAAATAATATGCGTAAACGAACACTCCATAACCTTGTCAAGTCTACCAAGTAGCAACAATAAATCCATGGGTGACACGGCTATTACCTTTAATGCCGGTGGCGAACCCAAATTCGAACAGCCGAGCACCGGCCGCATTGGTTCTCGGTCCAATAGTGGGCGGCTTTCGCCTTACTAAGGTACTCATGGATGGCGGCAGCGGTCTAAACCTCATCTACGAGGAAACCCTCGAAAAATGGAAATAGCTGGAACCGCATTGAGCGAAGCAGCACAACCTTTAGAGGAATAATCCCTAGCCGGAAGCATGCTGCACAGGAAAAATCACACTGGACGTAGTGTTCGGCTCGTCGGACAATTACAGGTCCGAGGAGGTCACATTTCAAGTGGCCCCGTTCAGCAGAGGATATCACGCTTTATTAGGGCGAGAGGCATTCACAATTTTTCAAGCTATACCCCATTATGGGTACATGAAGCTTAAAATGCCCGGACCTAACGGAATCATCACTCTCGCTAGTGATCCGAACATAGCACTCCGCACCGAGAACAAGACAGCCGCACTAGCCCTCGAGGCACTATCCGAAGCCCTAGCGGCCGAGGAACTCACTGCGATGCGTCCACGGTGAACAGGGACGATGTGATACTTGATAAAAGATCCAAGTCCACCTCTTTTAAACCAGCGGATGAAATAGTCAAATTCCAAGTCCACCCAACGGACTCGCAAAGACGGCCTCCATTGGGGCACAATTAAACCCTGATGTAGACGCCGCACTACGAGAATTTCTACGAGAAAATCGGGAAGTTTTGCTCGCACCCTTCGGACATGCCAGAATCCCACGTCGGTTGGCTGAGCACAGCCTAAATATCCTAAAAGGATTCAAGCCAGTCAAACAGGCTCTTCGGCGCTTTTCGAACCCAAGAGACAGGCCATGGGAGAGGAGCTAGCCAAACTTCTCGAAGCCGGATTCATCAGAGATATAAAACATCCGGACTAGCTAGCAAATCTGGTGATGGTACCAAAGAAGGATAAATCCTGGCGCCTATGTGTTGATTTCAAAGAACTTAATAAGGCTTGCCCAAAGGATCCCTTCCCCCTCCCTCGCATTGATCAAATTATCGACGCTACAGCAGGACACGACTCATTGTGCTTCCTCGACGCGTACTCGGCTACCACCAAATCAAGATGGCGGAGCAGACCAAGCCGCAACAGCATTCATCACTCCATCGGCCCATTCTCGCTTCAACACAATGCCCTTCGGGCTCAAAAACGCCGAGCAACATATCGGCGCATGATTCGGACATGTCCGCAAACCAGATCGGCAAAACAGTGGAAGCATATGTAGATGACGTGGTCGTCAAATCCAAGCATGTCGAAGCTCTAGTAGGCGACTTGAGGTGCACATTCGACAACCTCGAAAATATGACATTAAGCTCAATCCGGAAAAATGCGTCTTGGCGTCCGGCGGAAAGCTCTTGGGCTTCATTGTGTCCGTAGAGGGCTGAAGCAAACCCAGCCAAGATCCGAGCTCTGTCACAATTGGATATTCAAAGACCTCAAACAAATACAAAATTGATGGATGCGAGCGGCTCTAAGCCACTTTATTTCCCGTTTGGGAGAAAAGGCGTTACCCTTTACCGCCTCCTCCGGCGCACGAACACTTCGAGTGGGCGGATGCGCCACGGCGGACTCAAGAAATAAAAGCCATATTGGCAACAAATCCGGTCTGGCGCGCCCAACATGGGCGAACCAATGCTATTATATATCGCCGCAACACATCATGTTGTCGTAGCGGTGCTCGTCGTCGAACGAGAAACGGACGGACACCGGTTCCCTCTTCAAAAACCGGTTTACTATGTGTCCACTGTCCTAACTCCATGCAAGTCTCGGTACCCACATTATCAAAAGATAGAATACGCGGTGTTTATGGCATCCCGGAAGCTGCGACACTACTTTCAAGAGTGTTCGATAACGGTAGCCTCCGAAGTACCTCTTAACGACATTATAAACAACCGCGACGCGATGGGCCGGATTGCTAAATGGGCCATAGAGCTCCTTCCATTCGACATAACCTATAAGCCACCACGAGCTATTAAGTCGCAGGTTTTTGGCCGACTTCGTGGCGAATGGACGGCCGAACTCCCTAAAGAGTACGGCGCATACTCCAATTGGATCATGCACTTTGACGGCTCCAAAATGTTGGCCGGCCTGGGGGCTGGCGTCGTCCTGACGTCCCCAACCGGGGACACAGTCCAATAGGTCCTTCAGATAATGTATACGGACTCCAACAACGCAGCCGAATACGAGGCCCTTCTACACGGCCTCCGGATGGCAGTCTCCATGGGCATTAAACGCCTAGAGGTGCGCGGGGATTCGAACCTCGCGATATCTCAAATAAACAGAGACTTTGATGCCAAAGATCCGAAAATGGCAGCATACCGCAATGCGGTCTTAAAAATGTCAGCACGGTTCGAAGGGCTCGAATTTCATCATATAGCCCGGGATAACAACCAGGCGGCGGACATATTGGAACGCATCGGCTCAAAACGCGATGTCGTCCCGCCCAACATGGCTGTTCAAGCCATCCGTACTATGGGAAGGGGAGTCCGGAAATAACAATCCGGACCCAACCGCACTGCCTGACACCGAACACTCTGACACAATCAGAGGCTCTGCCACCGAGATAACACCATCCGCCCACGAAATAATGGCGGTTATCGCCCCGTGGACGGAGCCATTCCTAGCCTACCTAACTAGGCAGGAACTCCCGAAGACCAAAATGAGGCTCGCTGCATAGTACAGCGATCCAAAGCCTATAAAGTCCATGAGGAGAGCTCTATAAGAAAAGCACAACAGAGTCCTTCAAAGGTGTATCTCAAGAGGAAGGGCGAAACCTCCTGGCTGAAATTCATGTCGGACTGGGTGGGCACCGCCGCAGCCCGGCCCTTGTAGGCAAGGCCTTCCGTACATGATTTTATTGGCCGACGCCCGGCAGATCGCAGGATTTAGTCCAACGATCGTCGGTTGCCAGCTTTTGCTAACCAAAGCCACATGCCACCCACCGCCTCAAAACTATACCCATCACTGGCCGTTCGTGGTGCAGGGGCTTGACATGGTTGGACCCCTTAAGGAGGAACCCACAAGCAAAAATACCTATTGGTCATGGTGGATAAATTCACCAAATGGATAGAGGCCAAGCTCGTTAAACGGCGAATCCGGGCGGTGATAGACTTCATATCGGGGTAGTGCACCGTTACGGCGTCCCCACAAGATCATCACCGATAACGGCACCAACTTCATGGCCGATGAGGTCAAATTATGGTGCAAAAACATGGGCATCAAGCTCGATTACGCCTCAGTCTATCACCCTCAAACCAACGGTCAGGTCGAGCCGGCAAACGGTCTAATCATGAGCAGCATTAAACCCAGACTAGTGCGGTCCCTCAAGGAATATAACACGCACTGGGTTGAGGAGCTCGACTCCGTACTCTGGGGGCTGCGGACCACACCGAATCGTACTACCAGATTCACACCATTTTTTATGGTGTACGGCGCAGAGGCAGTCTTGCCCTGCGACATAATTCATGACTCACCTCGCGTGCGCATGTATGAAGAAAGAGAAGCCGAGCTCGATCGGCGGGACAGTTTGGACGCATTGGAGGAGGAGCGCGACATGGCAAAAGCTCGTTCCGCATTTTATCAACAACAGACTCAAAGATATCAAAGCAGGGAAGTACGGGCCAAAGCTTACAACGTTGGCGAACTAGTTCTACGCCTGCCGGACAAGAAAAAGGACAAACTCAAGCCCAAATGGGAAGGTCCCTTCATCATCGACCAGGTCCTGACCGGCGGAGCATACCGTCTGCGAAACGCATCGGATAACCGACTCGAGCCGAACCCATGGAACGCAGCCCGTCTACGAAGATTCTATGCCTAAGCGCCGGACTCCGAGTTCGTCTCCTTCCTCCTTCCACATTTTATATTTTTTTCTATCTTTTATTTCTCTCCTTCCCCCTCCTTCTTCTTGAAGCCTTTAGAGGCTCATTTGCGCTTTGTTTCGCACATACTTGACGCGCTGTCCGCGCTCATTATACCTGGGGGCTTCTTTAACAGAAGCTTATTTATACGGGCTTTATGCCCAACACATGTGTCAAACTTCCGCATGTACCTTTTACTCACCATTATATGCATCGATATGACGTAAGTTTTGGCCAAGCTGGGTTGCCTGGCTCCTGTGCTTACCCCTACGTTCCCGATTGTTCGCTAGGTGGTAAAGGAGCACCTCTGCGATTGTTCTTGCGGGTCACCGGATGTGTACCTCAGACTGGGTGAAGCCGAAAGCTAGCGTTCTTAAGGGAATATTCGGTCGGTGAACTGAAAGATTATTTTTAACTATTTATCCATCTGCCCCCAGATGATTTTCTGCTTTTTTTAGCAGTTTGGACATGCACTTTAGGGCATGCCTCCCAGGGAAAGGAACCCTTAACGGAACTATTCTCCCTGGAAGATGTTTCTTACTATCCATGTAATATAAAATAACTAGTTGGGCACTTGTGCGATACAGCAATAATGACCCCACGCCATGTCTCCATGCATGCCCCGGTTCTTACATAACCGCGAGGGTATTCGGACACTCCGGACTATGGGGTCCCGAGGTCGAAGCGAAAAGGTCCGCTATGACAAACGATCTACAATACTGCTAGAAGACATTTTTCATGTCATATTCAATTACATAGTCAACTCGACTAATTCTATTCCTCCTCAATGCCATCTAATAGGCTATCTAATTTACAATCTTGCTGGGAATACTTGGCGGCCAATTCTACTGGCCATACACTAAGCTTACAGGGATCTCCTTCCCATTAGGCCCCACAGGTCCGACCTCGGCCATGTGGTTTGGGTCAGCCTTCGTGTACTGCGTCTTTACCATGGCCCATGCCTCCCTGGCGCCTTGACGGCAGGACGATATCTTCCATAGTCGGAAGTGCCGCTCTGCTCCTTGAAGCCGCTCTGCCAGCTCCCCAATGCCTTCGGGCAGGGAGATAGATGGCCACAAGGCCTGGGCGACGCCTTTCATCACCTGCCGAACTCGTTCGTGCAGCTGACGCAGTTCGGGAAGAAGATCACCCTAAGAATTGGGCATCTCCTCCTCAGGACGACCTGTGAGCAAACCTACATACATGCTTATGTTAGTCGCCTTCCTCGCCGAACTCTCTCAAAGTTCGTTCAAGCACTTACTGAAAATGCCGCGACGAAGCCGTCGATTCTCCTTACGGAGTCAGACAACTGGGCACGAACATCCTTTAGTACCTCACCCAGTTGGGTGTTGGCATCTTGGAGGTTATTTTTCTCCTGCCGCACCCTCGTAAGCACGCTCTCGCCGGCCTTTAGCTAGCGCAGGAGCTGTTGCTTGTCTGGATCCATCCCGGCGCTATCTGCAATGTTAATGTCAGATTTATGCACACGCCGCACTTTGTGAACTACCTCTACTTCGAAGGGAATATTTTACCAGAGGGAGTCTTCATGGCTTCCCCGGTCTCAAGTTGGGCCTTGCACTCTTCAAGCTCCTGGGACAAACGGGTATTCTTTTCGTAAGAACTCAGATTCAAATGATCCTTAAATCAGTTATCCTAACTATTTTAAGTCTCGGGGCTCTTGGCATATATAATCTGTCAAAATTCCTTACCCGTATGTCTTTCACATACTGCTCCGTGGCTCTAGCTAGGCCATCTTGAGCGGCACGGAGGTGCGCTTCTCCCGAACTAAAGGCGTCCAACGCCTCTTGGGAGAAACATGCTTCACGTAGAATAGTCCGGCGGCGCCTATGATTCTTGGCGCTCTCCACCTCCGACTTGCTGGCGGACAGTCTGTCGGCATCCTCCTTTGGATGAGCATCCGACGCACGCCTCGTGTTTGTACTCCCTCCCGGACTCGGCTTTTGAGCCTGGTTGGCGGAGGTCCAATTGTCAACTTCTCCGGACTCAGTCCGGCGAGCGCTCTTTTTCCTGAAAAAACCACGAGCGTCGGTATGCCTCCCAGGAACCTCTCCTTAAAACACGATGGCACATCATACCATTGCGGCGACGTCTCGAGTCGTACCGCACTTCTTTTCCGCCTGCTGGACCGAGCTGCCCCTTGTTGGACGGCCGCGGCAGGCTCGGCTTCCCGTTCTGAAGGCACCCCCTGTGAAACACCATCAAATACGTGGTGATTAGTAGTAAAGCATAGGTGGGTCATGGTATCCGGACTTCGGTCACGGTTACCTCGGAGGCCGGAAATAATTCGGGTAGTCGGCCGTAATGGCAACCAAAGCATTGTCGATGCTAAGTTGGTGGAACACCCCGTCGATCAGCTCCACCTTTATATCCGGGTCCTCTGCGGAGGCCGGATCGAGGGACCGTTCCGGATCCTCTGGTTGTGGGGGCGGGCTGTGTATCTTCTCCACGGCCCGGTGCAGTTCCTGCGTAGAAACCATGAAATGAGATATTTAACCACGGGAACATGGAACGGACAGGCCACAAAGATATTTGCTTACCCAACTTCGAAGATTATTCGAAGAAAACCCGCTCAGTGGAATGATGCGGAGAAAATCCTCCTCTTCCCCTTTGTACATGGCAGACAAGGTCTTCACCAGTTCGGTGACCGATCCCGGCCCTTTACGGCCATGGCGGGTGGCATCGTCCTCCCCGTTGAAGTCCCACATGGGGTGGCCCCTATATTGGAGCGGCTGCACTCCCCTCATAATGCAGATTGCCATGACTCCAATCATGGTTAATCCGGCATGAGCCAATAATCTTATTCGTCTCATCAAGTAAAGGATGTCCCGGTCATTTTCCTCAGGGGCTCATGGGCGCCAGCTTAGGCGCTTCTTCAGAGGAGCATTGCTAAACTCCGGAAGGCCGATCCGAACAGGATCCGGCAGCGGGACGTCCTCCATGTAAAACCATTCGAAGGCCAGTCTTCGGACGCCTTCTTCGGGGTTCCGGATAGATATCCGGTCCCGGCGATGCGCCATAGTTCGGCTCCGCCCACTTGATATATTGACCCCTCATGAGAACGGGGTACTAGGCAGAATAATCTCTTCCACAGCGCAAAATGAGCCTCGATGCCCAAGAACAGTTCGCAAAGGGCCACGAAGCCCGCGATGTGCAAAATGGAGGCAGGCGTAAGGGGGTGCAACTGGAGGCCGTAGAACTCCAAGAGCCCCCGGAGAAACGGATGAATTGGAAATCCGAATCCTCTTACTAGATAAGAGATAAAGCACACCCGCTCTCCTTTAGAGGGGTCGGGACACTCTCGCTTGCTTTCCGCCCTTGTAGGTGGCAAGTCCGGCTCGAACCGGAACCATGAAGGCGGGAAGAAATCCCTTGGTTTGGAGTACAACTAGCTCGCTATCTTGGATCGAGCATCTCTCCCAATTTCAGGCTGAGGGCTGGGAGGCGAGAGGAGGAGCCGCGTCGATTGTCCATGATGGAATGGGTTTTGTCGAGGCGCTCCGATGAAAGCTCGTGGAGGGGGGATCGTGTGACTCAGATCTAGATCCTCGTCCCTTTTATAGGCGGCTCATTTGCGCAGCTAGGGGGTTAAGTGTAAAAATACCCTGGCTTTTCGCATTCATTCAAACACGTGGAAGATGGCCATTATTGGGCGTGGAAGCCAAGGAGCGCAGCATTTATTAGAAGCCGGACACTATTCGATAAGTATATGGAATTTGGAGAAGAACCCGCCTCGCAATGCCAAAGACAATTAACGAGCCGGACTCATCACCATTGAAGACTGGTTTGGGGGCTACTAAGGGAGTCCTGGATTAGGGGGTGTCCGGATAGCCGAACTATCACCGTTGGCCGGACTCCTGGACTATGAAGATACAAGATTGAAGACTTCGTCCCGTGTCCGGATGGGACTTTCCTTGGCGTGGAAGGCAAGCTTGGCGATACGGATATGTAGATATCCTACCATTGTAACCAACTCTGTGTAACCCTAACCCTATTCGGTGTCTATATAAACCGAAGGGTTTTAGTCCATAGCACGAACAACAATCATACCATAGGCTAGCTTCTAGGGTTTAGCCTCCTTGATCTCGTGGTAGATCTACTCTTGTACTACCCATATCATCAATATTAATCAAGCGGGAGTAGGGTATTACCTCCATCGAGAGGGCCGAACACAGGTAAAACATCGTGTCCCTTGTCTCATGTTACCATCCGCCTAGACGCACGTTCGGGACCCCTACCGAGATCCACGGTTTTGACACCGACAACGGCATTACGGAATAACGGGCGTTAATGGGTATAAAGTGATACACTGTTCATTACGGGCGATTTCACCACGGGTCGTTAATGGGTGTAAAGTGATACCTTTGTTCATTACGGGCGATTTCACCACGGGTCGTTAATAGGCCAAGAGTTACATAGGGCCTCATATGGGCGAAAAGACGTCATGGGCCATACATGCGCCCGAAGTGGCGGGCTGGAATCATATTGGATGGCCCAGATGGCGCCATCGGGCCTAATTCGGATAGGGCGAACGGGCCTTGGGTTAGCGGGTTGTAAATGGGCTATATGCGAATCGGCGTTAACAGGCTTTCCATGGGCGGCCCGCCACCTTTTGACCAAGTCAAGCGGGCGGCCTTTTCACGAGAATGGGCCTCTGTTGGGCCGTGCCATGTGTTGGCGTATCATAAGCGCCTTACGTCCAATGAGTGGATGACATCTGTCCCAGCGATGAGCGGAACCGTGTTTCTCCAACCAATGATAATTTTACGTGGAAAATCCCCATTGGTCGGGGCTGTTAATGGGTTATCAGATCCAAAACCCGACCCGATAGCTTAACGGTGTTCCGTTACGGTGGATGCCACGTGTCGGTCACCCTTGACGAAAGCACTTCTCTGACGCGCGATTTATCGTCATGGAAGTGGACACTTCCGTGATGATAATTTTGGTAATGTCATGGAACACTTCTACGACAGCACAGGTATGACTATCTTGATTCTGTCATAAAATCATCATGGATGTACATGCATGATAGAAAACGCGACCTACTGTGACAAACACGTATCATCACGGAAGTGTATTTTTTTGTAGTGGTACGAGGGTTCACAGGTTCGGCTGCGCTGTGAGGCTGCCATCACTGCAGGGCCTGGCCAGCGGTGGGAATAGTAGGGGGCGGTGAGGCCTCTGCGGCAGCACAGCCGGCCACGGGAGGTAGGAGCATGCGGCACGATCGGCGCTGCTTTGGGCTGCTGGAGCAAGAAGACCAGAGGTTGAAGAAGCACTATGGCCGTTGGATGCACATCGTACGGTCACTGGAGCTAGAATCGTTCATATTGACTAAGTTGACAAAGCACTCCGTCCCCGTCAACCTAGTAGGCCCACAAGTCAGCCTCCCACCAAGGTGGGTCCCAACTAGCAGGGGGAGTATTCATTTTTTTGTGCGTAATAAGGAGGCACCTCCGGTGGGTCCGAGCTGACAGCGGGGGGAACGTTTTTTCGCGAAATACGTTGGTCGTCCGGTGGGTCCCAGCAGTCAAGGGGGAAATGTTTTTTTCGCCAAATACGGTGGCTCATCCGTTGGGTCCCTGCTGTCAGGTGGAGGAATAATTATTTTCCGCGTAATAACGAGGCACTTCCTTGCGGCTGCCGTGGACCCAGCTGTCAACCTCTCCACGTACAGTACTCTTCCGATGGAAGTCGTTCCTTGACCATGTTGATCACGCCTCGCGGAGAGCACTAGGGCGGTGGATGACAACGAGGCCTAGGAAGGGGACGATGCGGAGCCGGGGAAGACGCGGCAGTGGATGCCCACGCGGAGAGGAGTACGAGGGTTCACTGGTTCGGCTGCGGTGTGAGGCTGCCGTCGCCGCAGGATAACAGGGGGTGTGGGTGAGTGGAGGGATGTCGTGGCCATCGGTGGGAGTAGTAGGGGGCGGTGAGGCTTGCGCCGCAGCACAGCCGGCCACGGGAGGCAGGAGCAGGTGGCACGACCGGCGCTGCTTTGGGCGGCTGGAGCAAGAAGACCAGAGGTTGAAGAAGCACGACGGCCGTTGGATGGACATCGTACGGTCATTGCAGCTAGAATTGTTTATATTGACTAAGTTGGCAAAGCCCTTGGTACGCATCAATTTAGTAGTCCCACAGGTCAGCTTCAGAAATGGTGCGCCCCAAATGTTAGGGGGAGGAATCATTTTTTGGGCGGGTGAAGCTAGAATATCTGAGATTGAAGAAGAAGCACGGCATCCGTTGGATGGACATCCAATGGCCACTGCTGCTAGAACCGTGTGTTGACTATAAGTTGACAAAGCCTTGCATACGCGTCAACTCTATTTTCTTTAGGGGACACGTCAACTTAGTAAGGCCACAAGTGTGTGGCAGAGAACTTATAGCCCATTTGAGATTTGTAAGAATGTGCAGCCAATTTTTGAATTCTAATGGAATTTACTACAGCCCATTTACAGTTTGTTAAAAGTACAACCCATTTCAACCAACCGTTCAAAATAGATTCAATAAAATTTCCCACATTTTGATGGGATCCGAAATATTTTTATCCCGAAATTTCTAGTCAGATTAAATACAATTTCAATATAAATTTATATTACGTAAAAATCCAACGAAACATTACGCTCGCAACAATTAATGAAATTAAAATTTTCGATATCCAAAAATAACATTTTATAAAGTAATTACGTGTTTGGTGCATTTTTTATAGTTAGTGCCCAGTTTTTATAATTACATCCCATTTATTATTTCTTAAAGCCCATTTTCTTGTTAAGCCTAATGCATCCCTCCTAGGAAAGATTTGCAGCCGAGCGGGGCGGAGAATAACAACTTGACCTTGCCTGGGTATTCCTAAACAAAAGTATAGTTGGGCTAGCCATTTTCAGCTTGAAAAAAATTAATATCTAGGCTGGATATTTGGCCTGTGCTAGACGTGCCACATCCCGCTCAGTTAATAGCTGCAGCGATGTTTTCGTTGTTGTTCAGAGGAGAAAAATTAATATCTGGGCTAAACTAACGCTCAAGAAAAACTCTACAGTGCTCACACCTCAAAAACACAAATACTGCTCGAGCTACTTGGTCCCAGCTGTCGGCCGCTTCTTGTGCAATTCTCTCGTTTATTGACTACATAGGTTGACAATGGTGTGGGACCGTGATGTCAGGAAACCAGGAGGAAGCAAAAAAATTATAGTTTTATATACTAATAAGGAGGCTGAGGGAGTCCCGGACTAGGGGGTGTCCGGATAGCCGAACTATCACCGTTGGCCGGACTCCTGGACTATGAAGATACAAGATTGAAGACTTCGTCCCGTGTCCGGATGGGACTTTCCTTGGCGTGGAAGGCAAGCTTGGCGATACGGATATGTAGATCTCCTACCATTGTAACCGACTCTGTGTAACCCTAACCTATCCGGTGTCTATATGAACCGGAGGGTTTTAGTCCGTAGAACGAACAACAATCATACCATAGGCTAGCTTCTAGGGTTTAGCCTCCTTGATCTTGTGGTAGATCTACTCTTGTACTACCCATATCATCAATATTAATCAAGCAGGAGTAGGGTATTACCTCCATCGAGAGGTCCCGAACCTGGGTAAAAACATCGTGTCCCTTGTCTCCTGTTACCATCCGCCTAGACGCACAGTTCGGGACCCCCTACCCGAGATCCACCGGTTTTGACACCGACATTGGTGCTTTCATTGAGAGTTCCTCTGTGCGGTCGCCATCAGGTAGGATGCCTCATCTCATCTTTAAAGACGATACCATCGCCAAAGGAGCCTTGGCCTCTAGCCAGACTCTTCGGCTAGGTGGTTTTCTTATGACCGCCAGTCCGGCCACCGCGCCGACGATGACCTCTCGAGTCATCGAAACCAATCTCCATGTTAATTCGGAACTTGCCGAACAGTTAGATCCGATTGAGCTCTCCTCCGTAAACGAGCTCTTGGATCGCATCGCCGCCCTGGGAGTCGCCACAGACTACGACCGGATCGGGCCTAAAACGGATCTGAGAGAGATCAACTCTCCCCAGTCTACCCATCATGTTACTGTGATAGAGGAGCAATGCGGCGATTCTTCTACTATCTTAAGGACTAGCTCCGTCCGGATTCCCGATCCCTCCATGCCGGATTCCCGCAGAGGGACGGATGTCGATCAAGCCCTGAACTTAAAGTCAGGCGGCGGGTTGGACTCATTGGATAACACTCAAAAATCCAAACTTCCGAGTTCGGAAACTCCTCGGCCCCTGAGTCCTAAATTGGACGGGGTTCCGGATCTAGTTCCACCCGCCCACCCAAACATTAGCGATCTCTCTCGAATTCGGCAAGAGCCCGCTGAAACAGTACATCATTACTGGGCCAGATTCCTCCTGGTTATGAACAGGATAAAGGACTGCCGAGAGGAAGACGCAATCCCAATTTTCTGCAATAATTGCACGGACAAGGGAATCCTAAACGCCATAAGTCGTCGCGAAATTACACGCTTTGCGGACTTGGTGACCATAGTACAAAAGTACTGTGCGATGGAGAGCGCCTGGAAAACCGAAAGTAAATTTTGGGATAATCCGGCCCCGAATACATCCCTAGTCCGAAATAAAAGGGTGCATCATTATCAAGCACCTGGGTTAAATACCAAAAAACCAAAACCCCCTAAAGGGTACGGAACCGTACTGGAGGGTTGGCTAAATGGACCCTGCAAAATTCATAGCACAGAGGGCGCCACTCCAACTCATAGCCTTCGAGCATGTTGGATACTACGACAGGTGGCCAAAAGTGGCGAGGAGCTTCTAGCTTCGAATCCTAGCCCAGCAACACCAAGACGGTGTTAACAGTCTTGAGACTTTCGCATCAAATAACATGCTAAACGAACACTCCATAACCTTGCGAAGTCTACCAAGTAGCAACAATAAATCCATGGAGTGACACGGCTATTACCTTTAATGCCAGTGACGAACCTAAATTCTGAACAGCCCGAGCACCAGCCGCATTGGTCCTCGGTCCGATAGTGGATGACTTTTGCCTTACTAAGGTACTCATGGATGGCGGCAGCGGACTAAACCTCATCTATGAGGAAACTCTCCGAAAAATGGAAATAGACTGGAACCGCATTGAGCGAAGGAGCACAACCTTTAGAGGAATAATCCCTAGCCGGGAAGCATGCTGCACGGGAAAAATCACACTGGACGTAGTGTTCGGCTCGCCGGACAATTACAGGTCCGAGGAGGTCACATTTCAAGTGGCCCCGTTCAACAGCGGATATCATGCTTTATTAGGACGAGAGGCATTCACAATTTTTCAAGCTATACCCCATTATGGGTACATGAAGCTTAAAATGCCCGGACCTAACGGAATCATCACTCTCGCTAGTGATCCGAACATAGCACTCCGTACCGAAAACAAGACAGCCGCACTAGCCCTCGAGGCACTATCCGAAGCCCTAGCGGCCGAGGAACTCACCGCGATGCGCTCCACGGTGAACAGGGACGATGTGATACTTGATAAAAGATCCAAGTCCACTTCTTTTAAACCAGCGGATGAAATAGTCAAATTCCAAGTCCACCCAACGGACCCTGCAAAGACGGCCTCCATTGGGGCACAATTAAACCCGATGTAGACGCCGACTACAAGAATTTCTACAAGAAAACTGGGACATCTTTGCTAGCACCCTTGAGACATGCCAGAATCCCACGTCGGTGGCGAGCACAGCCTAAATATCCTAAAAGGATTCAAGCGATCAAACAGGCTCTTCGCCCTTTTCGAACCCAAGAGACAGGTCATGGGAGAGGAGCTAGCCAAACTTTTGGAAGCCGGATTCATCAGAGATATAAAACATCCGGACTGGCTAGGAAACCTGGTGATGGTACCAAAGAAGGATAAATCCTGGCGCCTATGTGTTGATTTTAAAGACCTTAATAAGGCTTGCCCAAAGGATCCCTTCCCCCTCCCTCGAATTGATCAAATTATTGGCCTTCTGCAGGACACGACTCATTGTGCTTCCTTGACGCGTACTCCGGCTACCACCAAATCAAGATGGCGGAGCCAGACCAAGCTGCAACAACATTCATCACTCCATATGGCCCGTTCTGCTTCAACACAATGCCCTTTGGGCTCAAAAACGCCGGCGCAACATATCAGCGCATGATTCAGACATGTCTGGCAAACCAGATCGGCAAAACAGTGGAAGCATATGTAGATGACGTGGTCGTCAACACCAAGCACGTCGAAACTCTAGTAGACGACTTGAGGCTCACATTCGACAATCTTCGAAAATATGACATCAAGCTCAATCCGGAAAAATGCGTCTTTGGCGTTCAGCGGAAAGCTCTGGGCTTCATTGTGTCCGTAGAGGAATTGAAGCAAACCCAGCCAAGATCCGAGCTCTGTCACAATTGGATAGTCCAAAAGACCTCAAACAAATACAAAATTGGACGGGATGCGTGGCGGCTCTAAGCCGCTTTATTTCCCGTTGGGAGAAAAGCGTTACCCTTTACCGCCTCCTCGGCGCACGAACACTTCGAGTGGGCGGATGCGCCACGGCCGGACTTCGAAGAAATAAAGGCCATTTTGGCAACAAATCCGGTCTGTCCGCGCCCAATGTGGGCGAACCAATGCTATTATATATCGCCGCGACACATCAAGTTGTCAGCGCGGTACTCGTTGTCGAACGAGAAGCGGACGGACACGGTTCCCTCTTCAAAACCGGTTTACTACGTGTCCCTTGTCCTAACTCCATGCAAGTCCGGTACCCACACTATCAAAAGATAGCATACGCGGTGTTCATGCCATCCGGAAGCTGCGACACTACTTTCAAGAGTGTTCGATAACGGTAGCCTCGAAGTACCTCTTAACGACATTATAAACAACGCGACGCGACGGGCGGATTGCTAAATGGGCCATAGAGCTCCTTCCATTCGACATAACTTATAAGCCACGACGAGCTATTAAGTCACAGGTTTTGGCCGACTTCGTGGCGAATGGACTGAAGCGAACTCCCTAAAAGTGCGGCGCATACTCAAATGGATCATGCACTTTGACGGCTCCAAAATGTTGGCGGCACAGGGGCTGGCATCGTCTGAAGTCCCCAACCGGGACACGATCTATCGTCCTTGAGATAATGTATACGGACTCCAACAACGTGGCGAATCTGAGGCCCTTACGCACGGCCTCCGGATGGCAGTCTCCATGGGCATTCAATGCCTAGAGGTGCTGTGAGGATTCGAACCTCGCAATATCTCAAATAAATGGAGACTTTGATGCCAAAGATCCAAAATGGCAGCATACCGCAATGCGGTCCTAAAATGTCAAGACGGTTGAAGGGCTCGAATTTCATCATATAGCCCGGGATAACAACCAGACGGCGGATATATTGGCACGCATCGGTGCAAAACGCGATGCCGTCCCGCTGAACATCTTCCTGGAACGGCTGTTCAAGCCATCCGTACTATGGGAAGGGGAGTCCGGCAATAACAATCCGGACCCAACCGCACCTCCTGACGCCGAACACTCTGACACAACCGGAGGCTCTGCCCCCGAGATAACACCCTCCGCTCACGAAATAATGGCGATTATCGCCCCATGGACGGAACCATTCCTAGACTACCTAACTAGGCAGGAACTTCCCGAAGACCAAAATGAGGCTCGCTGCATAGTACGGCGATCTAAAGCCTACAAAGTCCATGAGGGAGAGCTTTATAAGAAAAGCACTACCGAGTCCTTCAAAGGTGTATCTCCAAGAGGAAGGCGAAACCTCTGGCTGAAATTCATGCGGACTGGGTGGGCACCACGCCGCAGCTCGGGCCCTTGTAGGCAAGGCCTTCCGTACAGGATTTTATTGGCCGACGGCCGGGCAGAATCTTGGGGATTTAGTCCAACGATCGTCGGTTGCCAGCTTTTGCTAACCAAAGCCACATGCCACCCACCGCCTTAAAACTATACCCATCACTGGCGTTCATGTGCAGGGGCTTGACATGGTTGGACACCTTAAGGGAGGAACCCACAAGCAAAAATACCTATTGGTCATGGTGGATAAATTCACCAAATGGATAGAGGCCAAGCACATAAAGCGGCGAATCCGGACCAGTGATAGACTTCATATCGGGGTTGTGCACCGTTACGGTGTCCCACACAGTACCATCATTGATAACGGAACCAACTTCATGGCCGATGAGGTCAAATTATGGTGCAAAAACATGGGCATCAAGCTCGATTACGCCTCAGTCTATCACCCTCAAACCAGCGGCCAAGTCGAGCGAGCAAATGGTCTAATCATGGCGGCATTAAACCCAGACTAGTGCGGTCCCTCAAGGAATCTAACACGCCTTTGGGTTGAGGAGCTCGACTCCGTACTGGGGCTGCAGACCATGCGAATGTACTACGGTTCACACCATTCTTTATGGTGTATGCGCAGAGGCAGTCTTGCCTGTGACATAATACATGACTCACCTCGGCGTGTGCATGTATGAAGAAAGAGAAGCCGAGCTCGATCGGCAGGACAGTTGGACGCATTGGAGGAGGAGCGTGGCGTGGCAAAAGCTCGTTCCGCATTCTATCAACTCGGCTCGAAGATATCAAAGCAGGAAATGCGGGCCAAGGCTTATAACGTTGGCGAACTAGTTCTCGCTTTGCCGAACAAGAAAAAGGACAAACTCAAGCCCAAATGGGAAGGTCCCTTCATCATCGACCAGGTCCTGACCGGCGGAGCATACCGTCTGCGAAACGCATCGGATAACTGACTCGAGCCGAACCCATGGAACGCAGCCCGTCTATGAAGATTCTACGCCTAAGCGTCGGACTCCAAGTTCGTCTCCTTCCTCCGTCCACATTTGATTTTTGCTGTCTTTTATTTCTCTCCTTCCTCCTCCTTATTCTTGAAGCCTCTAGAGGCTCGCTTTTGCGTTTTTTCACATACTTGGCGCGCTGTCGCGCTCATTATACCGGGGCTTCTTTAACGAAGCTTATTTATCTGGGCTTCATGCCCAACACATGCGTTAAACTTCCGCATGTACCTTTTATTCACCATTATATGCATCGATATGACTTAAGTTTTGGCCAAGCTGGGTTGCTGGCTCTGTGCTTACCCCTCGTTCCCGATTGTTCGGCTAGGTGGTAAAGGAGCACCTCTGCGATTATTCTTGTCGGGTCACCGGATGTGTACCTCAGGTGGGTGAAGCCGAAAGCTAGCGTTCTTAAGGGAATATTCGGTCGGTGAACTGAAAGATGATTTTTTAATTATTTACCCATCTGCCCCCAGATGATTTTCTGCTTTCATAGCAGCTTTGACATGCGCTTTAGGGCATGCATCCCAGCGAAAGGAACCCTTAACGGAACTATTCTCCCTGGAAGATGTTTCTTACTACCCATGTAATATAACATAACTAGTTGGGCACTTGTCTGATACAGCAACAATGACCCCTACGCCTTGTCTCCATGCATACCCTGGTTCTTATATAACCATGAAGGTATTCGGACACACTCCGGACTATTGGGTCCTGAGGTTGAAGCGAAAAGGTCCGCTACGACAAACGATCTACAATCCGGCTAGAAGACATTTTTTTTCATGTCATATTTTTACATAGTCAACTCGACTCATTGTATTCCAACTCAATGCCATCTAATAGGCTATCTAATTTACAATCTTGTTGGGAATACTTGGCGGCCAATTCTACTTGGCCGTACACTAAGCTTACAGGGATCTCCATCCCATCGGGCCCCACAGTCCGACCACGGCCATGTGGTTTGGGTCAACAACCGTGTGCAGCGTCTTTACCATGGCCCGAGCCTCCTGGCGCCTTTGACGGCAGGCCGATATCTTCCATAGTCGAAGCGCCACCGTGCTCCTTGAAGCCGCTCTGCCAGCTCCCCAATGCCTTGGGCAGGGAGATAGATGGCCACAAGGCCTGCCGATGCCTTTCATCACTGCCGGACTCGTTAGTGCAGTGACGCAATTCGGGAAGAAGATCACCCGAAGAACTGGGCATCTCCTCCTCAGGACGACCTGTGAGAAAACCTACATACATGTTTATGTTAGTCGCCTTCCTCGCCGAACTCTTTCAAAGTTCGCTCAAGAACTTACTGAAAATGCCGCGACGAAGCCGCCGATTCTCCTTTACGGAGTCAGACAACTGGGCACGAACATCTTTTAGTTCCTCACCCAGCTTGGTGTTGGCATCTTGGAGGTTATTTTTCTCCTGCCGCACCCTCGTAAGCACGCTCTCCCCGGCCTTTAGCTGGCGCAAGAGCTGTTGCTTGTCCGGATCGATCGGCGGCATCTGCAATGTTTTTGTCGATTTACACCGCCGCACTTCATAAACTATTTATCTTTTAGGCGTATATTACGGAGGGGGTCTGTGGCTCCCTCAGGCGGCTAGTGCGACCTCAAGTTGGGCCTTGCACTCTTCAAGCTCCTGGGACAGTCGGGTACTCTTTTACGTAAGATCTGCATAACAGATGATCCTTAAATCAGTTATTCTAACTATTTTAAGTCTCGGGGCTCTTGGCATATATAATGTCAAAATTCCTTACCGTATGCCCTTTACATACTGCTCCGTGGCTCTGGCTAGACCATCTTGAGCGGCACGGAGGTGCGCATCTCCCGAATTGAAGGCATTCAAGGCCTCTTGGGAGAAACACGCGTCATGAAGAACTGTCCGGCGGCGCCTGTGATTCAAGGCGCTCTCCACCTCGGAGTTGGTGGCGGACAATCTGTCGGCATCCTCTGTCGGAGGAGCATCCGACGTACGCCTCGTGTTCGCCTCCGCTTCTGGACCCGGCTTTGGAGCCTGGCCGGCGAAGGTTCGATTGGCAACCTCTCCGGACTCAGTCCGGCGAGCGCTCTTTTTCCTGAAAAGAGCGTCAGCGTTAGTACGCCTTCTAGGAATCGATCCTAGGAACGTGGTGACATGCCATACCGTTGCGGCGGAGTTTCGATCCGGACCGCACTCCTGTTTAGCCTGCGGGGCCGTACTGCCCCTTGTTGGCCAGCCTCTGCGGGCTCGGCTTCCTGCCTCGAAGGTACCCCCTGCGAACCACCATTGGTATACGGTGATCAAGAAATAAGCGCAGATGGGTCATTATCAGAATATTGGGACCTTGGTCTCAGTTACCTGTGAGGCTGGAAGTATTCCGGGGTAATCGGCCGTGATGGCAACCAAAGCATTGTCGATGCTAAGTTGGTGGAATACCCCGTCAATCAACTCCACCTTTATATCCGGATCCTCTTCGCAGGCCGGATCGAGGGACCGTTCCGGATCCTCGGGTTGTGGGGGCAGGCTGTGTATCTTCTCCACAGTCCGGTGCAGTTCCTACGCAGAAACCATGAAATGAGATATTGTAACGCCCCGAGACCGACGCTCCAGAAGACTTCCATATATTCCGGGTTTCTCCGTGTGTTTCATTTGTGCCTGCCCTTTTATTTTTGCATTGCATCATGTCATCATGCCATCATCTCATAAATCTTTTGCAACTCAACTAAATAAATTGCATGGATCTTCGGTCCATTTAAATCGAGGGAAGGGTGACTTCTCTTTATAACATACCCTCCCGATATTTAGGGAGATATTATTAAATATTCCACTAATTCAGAATCACCCATAACCCACTTGCAAAATAATTCTCCATGCCTTTGTTATCTCACTTATTGGTCTCCAACCTTGCCCATAAATTATTTCGTCATTTTCCGGAGCCCCACCAAAAATCACAACATTTTTGGACACTTCAAAAACCAAGTCCTAGTTCAAACCCATTTGAACTCAATTCAAATGAGTTTGAATTTACATCTTTCAATCCTGGTTTTTCTATTTTCTCGGAACAAGCATATTTTTGCGAGTCCGGGAAAATTATCCCCATGCGCAAATCTTTCCCCTAACCTCTCTTTCTTTTCTTTCTTTTCTCTTTTCTGTTTTATTATTCATTAGTGAGAGAGAGAGCCCAGCCAGGCCTCTTAGGCCCGACCAACTAAGCCGGCCCACTTATTTTGCTAAAGCCTAGGCCAGGCCAGCCCACCAAACCCCTTGAGGCCCAACCCTTTCTAACCCTAGCGAGCATCTGCCCGATCCTCATCTCCCCTCGCTAGCCCTCTCCCTCCGCTCGATCTCCTCACCCTCTCGATCTCCCATGCGTGCCGCCACCCACCGGAGGGCCAACCTGCGCCCGAGCCCTGCTCGATCCCCTCCTCCCTTGATGCGCCGTCGCAGAGAGAGAGAGAGAGGAGCGCCGCGGCCTCGTCTCGTTCCCCTCTGCCTCCTCCTCGTTGCCGGAGTCCGGTCGCTGCGACCAGGAGCGCCACCGCCTCGCCCCTCTCAGCCTCCTGTGCCCGTGCCCCTCCTCTGCCTCGCCTCCTCCTCGCCTTGTCACCTCGCCCGCGCCACCACTTCTCCACCTCTCCTGGAGCTCCGTCCGCCGGCCACCGGAGCCGCTGCTGGCTGCAGCCCAGCTCCTCGCTCCCTTGCTAGCTGTGAGCTCGCCCCCGAAGCTCGGCCAACTCCGCGGCCCGTCGCCAAGGCCAGCAGCACCGCTGCCTAACCGCTTTGTCCCGCCCCCACGGCCCCCTCCTCGTCGCCTCCGCGCCACCAGCCAGCCACACAGTCGCCGCCGCCGCCGGATCTGGCTGTGCCTCGCCAGGTCCTCCTCGCCGGCTCCGTCGTCCTCGCAGCCCCTTGGCCCGTCCTCGCATCTCCGACCTCATCACCATCGACCGGCAGAGCTCCGCCTCGCTTCACGCCAAGGCCAAGACACGATGGACGCCAAGACCATACCAGACCGACCGCCAAGCCTCTTCTCTCGTGAATTTTGCCAAGTACCACAACGACGCGTCAAGTACCTCTACCGTGCGTCTCCGAAACGCCAAGTACCCCTACGCACGAAGACGCCAAGTCCGTTTCGGGATTCATCAAGTACCGCTATCGATGACTCGAACATCCACGAAACGTGTACCACTACTGTCGCGAGTACCTCTACCGTCGTCAAGACCGGACGGACAAGTACCACGACAACATGTGTTCCACTACCGTCGACCCTCGAATACTGCATGGACGTCAAGTTCCTTGACGTGACCCCGAACATCTACAGAGTGTGTACCACTACGAAACGCGTACGACTACTTCCCCTACGACCCGTGAACAACTACTTCCTCTACGAACTCGAACCACTCGAGAATGCTCCCTTGGAAGGTATAACCACCGAGACGACGCCCATGAACGAATGCACGTGTTGTATGAGATGCACCATATGTTTGCACCGTGTCCGAGTTGTTCCTTGCGCGTTCCTCCTCGTTTCCATGCCCCTAACCCGTGGGAACCCGGTAGTCGGGAGCACCCCACCATCTCTAGCTTGTTGCGCACATCCGCACGCCTCCTTTTGCACCGGTATCTCCATGAGCTATCGGAACCGATATGTTGCCATGGCATCATTTTCGGATTTGCCGCCGTGGCACCCTTTTTGTTCCGCCATGGTGACCAAATGCTTCATAACATGCTCATGTCAACATTTTCATAAAATTGCTTAAAACTTTCATATGTCATCCGCATCATGATAACAACATTTAAATGTTTATATTTGTTGTTTCCATTAAATTGCTAAATGCATATGGGTATTTACCGGATTTGTTGTTTGTTATATCCGGCCCCATTTAAATTGTTTAGATGGTATACTTTTGTTATGCTTCACCTCTTGCCATGTTTAACAACATTTAATATTGTTGAGTACCTAACCGGGAGTGAACTAAATAATTGATGTGGTGTTTTGCATTTTGAGCTCCACTTAACCTGTAGTTTTGTTTGTGCATATTGCCATGCCATGCTATTTAAACCGGACATGCATCATACTTGATTGTGCATCATGCCATGTTTATGCTCGTGTGCTTACTATGTTGTTTGTTTGTTTCCGGGTTGCTTCTCTCGTTAGCTTCGGTTTCGTTCCGGAGTTGTGAGGATTCGTTCGACTTCGTCCCTTTTGTCTTCTTCATGGACTCGTTCTTCTTCCTTGCGGGATTTCAGGCAAGATGACCATACCCTCGAAATCACTTATATCTTTGCTTGCTAGTTGCTCGCTCTTTTGCTATGCCTATGCTACGATGCCTATCACTTGCTTATCATGCCTCCCATATTTCCATGTCAAGCCCCTAACCATCCTTTCCTAGCAAACCGTTGTTTGGCTATGTTACCGCTTTGCTCAGCCCCTCTTATAGCGTTGTTAGTTGCAGGTGAAGATGAAGTTTGTTCCTTGTTGGAACATGGAGACGTTGTTCCTTGTTGGAACATGTTTACTTGTTGGGATATCACAATATATCTTCTTTAATTAATGCATCTATATACTTGGTAAAGGGTGGAAGGCTCGGCCTTATGCCTGGTGTTTTGTTCCACTCTTGCCACCCTAGTTTCCGTCATATCGGTATTATGTTCCCGGATTTTGCGTCCCTAATGCGGTTGGGTGATTTATGGGACCCCCTTGACAGTTCGCTTTGAATAAGACTCCTCCAGCAAGGCCCAACATTGGTTTTAACATTTGCCACCTAAGCCTTTTTCCCTTGGGTTCTGCAGACTCAAGGGTCATCTTTATTTTAACCCCGGGCCAATGCTCCTCGATTGTTGGTCCAAACTAGAGCGCTTTAGCGCCCCCTCAAGGAAACTTGAGGTCTGGTTTTAGTTGTACGGACTGCTCATCCGGCGTGCCCTGAGAACGAGATATGTGCAGCTCCTATCGGGATTTGTCGGCACATTCGGGCGGCTTTGCTGGTCTTGTTTTATTGCTGTCGAAATGTCTTGTAGTCCGGGATTCCGAGATCGATCGGGTCTTCCGTAGAAGGAATATCCTTCGTTGACCGTGAGAGCTTATAATGGGCTGTTGGGACACCCCGCAGGTATTATCTTTCAAAGCCGTGCCCGCGGTTATGAGGCAGATGGGAATTTGTTAATGTCCGGTTGTAGAAAACCCGAAGTTGATCTTAATTAAAATACACCAACGGCGTGTGTAACGTGATGGTCTCTTCTCGGAGTCCGGAAGTGAACACGGTGTTGGAGTTATGTTTGGCGTAAGTAGTTTCAGGATCACTTCTTGATCATAGTTGTTCGACCGTGCTTTGCTTCTCTTCTCGCTCTCTTTTGCGTATGTTAGCCACCATATATGCTAGTCGCTTGCTGCAGCTCCACCTCACTACCCTGTCCTACCTTTAAGCTTAAATAGTCTTGATCTCGCGGTGTGAGATTGTTGAGTCCCGTGACTCACGGATACTTCCAAACCCGATTGCAGGTGCCGATGATACCATGCGGTGACGATCCGAGCTCAAGGAGGAGCTCGATGAAGATCTTGTTCATTGTGTTGTTTCGTTTGCTTGATCAAGAGTGGAGCCTAGTTGGGACGATCGGGGATCCGTAGCATTTGGGGTAGTCTTCTTTTATTTTGGTTCCGTAGTCGGACCTTGATTGTATCTGTATGATGTAATCTTTTACTCATGTATTGTGTGAAGTGGCGATTGTAAGCCAACTATGTATCTCTTTCCCTTATGTATTACATGGGTTGTGTGAAGATTACCTCACTTGCGACATTGCTTTCAATGCGGTTATGCCTCTAAGTCGTGCTTCGACACGTGGGAGATATAGCCGCATCGAGGGCGTTTCAGATATTTAACCACGGGAACATGGATCGAACAGATCACAAAGATGTTTGCTTACCCAGCTTCGAGGATTATTCGAAGAAAACTCCTTCAGTGGATTGACGCGGAGGAAATCCTCCTCCTCACCTTTATACATGGCAGACAAGATCTTCACCAGTTCGGTGACCGATCCCGACCCTTTGCGGCCATGGCGGGTGGCATCGTCCTCCCCGTTGAAGTCCCACATGGGGTGGCCCCTGTATTGGAGCGGCTGCACTCCCCTCATAATGCAGATTGCCATGACTCCAATCATGGTCAATTCGGCATGAGCCAGTAACCTTATTCGGCTCATCAAATAAAGGACATCCCGGTCATTTTCTCTCCGGGGGCTCCGAGGGCGCCAGCTTAGGCGCTTCTTCAGAGGAGCATTGCTGAACTCCGGAAGGCCGATCCGAACAGGATCCGGCAGCGGGACGTCCTCCATGTAAAACCATTCCGAAGGCCAGTCTTCGGACGCCTTCTTTGGGGTTCCGGATAGGTATCCGGTCCCGACGATGCGCCATAGCTCGGCTCCGCACACTTGATATATTGACCCCTCATGAGAACGGGGTACTAGGCAGAATATTCTCTTCCACAGCCCGAAATGAGCCTCGACGCCCAAGAACAGTTTGCAAAGGGCCACGAAGCCCGCGATGTGCAAGATGGAGGCGAAGTAAGATGGTGCAATTGAGGCCGAGAACTCCAAGAGCCCCGGAGAAACAGATGGATTGGAAATCCGAGTCCTCTTCATGGATAAGAGATGAAGCATACCCGCCTCCTTTAGAGGGATCGGGACGCCTCCGCTTGCTTTCCACCCTTGTAGGTGGCAAGTCCGCTCGAACCGGAACCATGAAGGCGGGGAAGAAATCCCTTGGCTTGGAGTATAACTAGCTCGCTATGCGGGACTGAGCATCTCTCCCAATTTCCAGGCTGAGGGCTGGGAGCGCGAGAGGAGGAGCCGCGTCGACTGTCCATGATGGAATGGGCTTTGGTCAAAGGCGCTCCGATGAAAGCTCGCGAAGGGGGGATGATGTGACTCAGATCTAGAACCTCGCCCCTTTTATAGGCACCTCATTTGCGCAGCTAGGGGGGTAATTGTAAAAATACCCTGGCTTTTCGCATTCATTCAAACACGTGGAAGATGCCTTTATTGGGCATAGAAGCCAAGGAGCACAGCATTTATCAGAAGCCGGACACTATTCGACAAGTATATGGAATTTGGAGAAGAACCCGCCTCGCAATGCCGAAGACAATCAACGCGCCGGACTCATCGTCATTCAAGCCTGGTTCGGGGGCTACTGAGGGAGTCCTGGATTAGGGGGTGTCCGGATAGCCGAACTATCACCGTTGGCGGGACTCCTGGACTATGAAGATACAAGATTGAAGACTTCGTCCCGTGTCCGGATGGGACTTTCCTTGGCGTGGAAGGCAAGCTTGGCGATACGGATATGTAGATCTCCTACCATTGTAACCGACTCTGTGTAACCCTAACCTATCCGTGTCTATATAAACCAGAGGGTTTTAGTCCCAGGGACTAACAACAATCATACCATAGGCTAGCTTCTAGGGTTTAGCCTCCTTGATCTCGTGGTAGATCTACTCTTGTACTACCCATATCATCAATATTAATCAAGCAGGAGTAGGGTATTACCTCCATCGAGAAGGCCCGAACCTGGGTAAAAACATTGTGTCCCTTGTCTCCTGTTACCATCCGCCTAGACGCACAGTTCGGGACCCCCTACCCGAGATCCGCCGGTTTTGACACCAACAGAGGCACTTGCGTACGTGCGGCTATGGTCTTGGTGGGTCCCCACTGTCATCCTCTCCAAGTAATCCTCATGTCCGTTGACCATGTTGACAACGCGATACGGTGGCGCCACGACGAGCGCAACAACTCGAAGGACGATGGAGAGGGCCTCGCGGGCCCTACGGATGGTCTGATACAGCGCATGCTGCTCATTTGGGAAGCCAGGATCATAGGGCCACATGTCTGCGATGGCATTGTCATTTTCTTGTTCACCGGTGCTCGTTGAGGAGACGGAGGTTGCGGTACAGGTCCTCCTGCGCTGGTAGCTCTTCCGCTTAGGGCATCGAAGTGCGGCCGCACCTGCTCTATGGTGAACACGGCATGAACCGGCTTGGACAGTGGCACCGGCTCCTGGTCGGAAGCCACGTCCATCGTCTGATTGTCGTCACTCAGCTCGGCGAGGTAGCTCGCGAGCCAGCATGTCCGGCTGCTGGACCGACCCACTGGCAAGCATGAGTCTGACTACCCTGGCCCACCCAGACCACCTCCCTCGCTCGCGCTCGCTTTTCGCCCGAAACAGTCAGCGCCGCCCGCCCCGCTTCCCAGTGCATGCGATTGCTCCACCTTCAAACGACACAAGTGTCGTCCGTCTGTCCTTCTGCCGCCCACATTAATGATACGCGGTTGCTGAGGCGGCTACTCCGGCGCCACACGTTTGTCCCTCCGCCGCCCACCATTGCTATATAAACTGTTGCGCCGGCCATAGCCGCAGTCATCCGCATCCGTTCCTATTCTCCTGTCCACACCACTACTGCCCACCATCCATGGCTTCCTCGCGCTCCAGCGCTCTTCGGGACGGGCGGACGACGGACCACAAGGAGATGGCGGCCATTGCTGCCGACTGGCTGGCCGGCAGGCAGCCGGAGGACGACGACGTCCCAATGGAGAACATGGTAGTCGATGATCCGGCACCAACCCCCTCCTCCGCACCATCCTCGTAGGTGCATTGCACCATGACCATCGGCGAGGCCTGTGCCCTATATATGTAGACAGTGAGGCATAAGCGTGAGGAGCAGTTCCGGGAGGAGCAGGCCGACGCCACCTACAACCACCATCTCCTCCAGGAGCACCTGCAGGCGGAGGAGCAGATCGCCACAAAGCGGGTGGAGCAGGAGGCGCTGCTCGACTCGTACCGCTCCGCCCGCGAGGGCCGCCTCGAGCGCTGGCGGTACTGCATGCGGGTGGCGGAGGCTGCGGCCGCCTACAAAGAGGACGATGAAGCGGGCGAGGCGTTGTTTGGCGAGACCGAGGACGAGCCAGAGGACAATGCCGGCTCCGACGAGGCCCTGCTCTATCGAGGCCCCGCGGCGCCAACAACGAGACAGAGGACACCGCCGGCTCCGCCAAGGCCCCACCCTACCGGCAATGAGGGGGAGGATTTCCCCCGCTCCGCCAAGGTGCCACCCGCCGGCAACCAGACAGAGGACATCGCCGGCTCCGCCGAGGCCCCGCCCCGCTGCCAACAAGGTCGCGCCACACAGAAAACGAGGAAGAGTAGAACACGGTAGGTCGCCGTCGCTCGGGTCCAAGTAAGGCCACCGCTGCTACCCTCCAGTTGCTGGCACTGAGCTGTACATCATGGAGAAATTCTATGATTATAGGATGATTGAAGAGTGCTCCGTGGTTGAGCAAGCTCATGAGATACAGTCATTTTCTAGAGAACTTGAGCACTTCAGTTGTATGCTACCGGACAAGTTTGTTGCCGGAGGTATCATCACTAAGCTTCCTCCTTCGTGGATCTCATTGGCACTCTTGATGTGGAAAAAAAGGGAGAGCAAAGGACACACTTGCTCGAGGAATTGAGGGAGGATCTAGTGCCAATCTGGTACAGAAGAAGAACTTCCAGCCCCACAAGTTCTAGAACAAGGGCAAGTTTGATGGTAAAGCAAAGTTTGATGGGAAGAACAAGGCTGTGCAACACACGAACTTCAAGAAGAAGAATGAAAATAAGAAAGGTGTTTGTCATGTGGGGATCCTGATCATTGGGCGACTAGTTGCCCTAATCGCTATGACAAGCTAGGCGGGTTGACCACTGATGGTCGGTTAACTTCTTGGCGGCGACGTGGAGTCAGAGAGCTATGTTGGAGAAGGACGCTGCTTCTACTTAACTGCTGGTGCAGTTGGCTGACTGACAAGTGGGCCCAACAGGCATCTGGGCGATGCAGATTACGAATGCACCTACTGAGTTAAATGGCTGAAGCTTCTGTTCGCTCAGTAGGACATGTGGGTAGCTTCGGTTAATTAATTTTACCTCCAGCACACCCCTTTTTAGTTGAAGAATGTATGACATGTAATGAAATCTGGCATGTTTATATGAAATCCGACCGTGTATGAATGAATTTATTTCAATTAGTTCGAATTCTTGTATCACTGGCATTGGATGAACATGCAAAACAATACGTACTAGCATTATTCCTAGGGTGATCACCTCGTTTGCAGCAGTTTCACATGTACTCCCTCCGGTCCTTTCTAGTCTGCATACAAGTTTTGTCTGCAGCCAAAGTATCTCTACTTTGACCAATCTTATAGAAAAAAGTATGCACTTACACAATGTGTGAAGTAAAAAGGAACAGAAGGAGTACAAAGAGTTTGAGCAGCTTTTTAGCGTTCCTGTACATTGCAATCAAACACACAGGACTGGCAATTCAAAGAGAACATTCAAAACAATCGATGATTATGCATCTCAGTGATTCACATGTCAGAGCCAATATTTACTTCACAACTAAAGAATAAAGAAAAAATGGATTGACGCTGCTGACAGCAAAGGGCGTCCCATTCGAAAATATCAAACACATGTCTTCTTGCTAAAATCAATGAGCAAAATTTGACAAGGTTTTCCCATTCCAACATATCAAATGCCTACGATTGTGGAATGGGCAGGGTTTGCCATCAGTTCGGACATTGACATGGCACCTCGTGCTAAATAAACTAGCTGTTCTTTTTGTGCAACTCCACCAAAATCAACCAAATTCGCGCGTAGCTTGTATGATTTCGCCCTTATATGTTGCAATGCCTTGAACTTATCGGCACCTCCTTTCTTGTGGTGGAAATGAATGATTCAATGTATTCATGAACATTTTGGGCAGTTCCCATTGAAATCAAGCTGAGCACCCCTGTTTGCACAAATACAAAAAAGTGATTTGTATAAAGCAAACGGTACTATGAATTGACAGTTTAAACAAGCACCTACATGGTCCATGTAGAGCACACTTTTAGAAAAATGGAACTCACCGGAAAGAATCCTAGAACAACATTGTACTCACTCATCACAGCAAGAAAATGGAGATTTGTCAGTCCTTCTGAGCTGAAGTTTGTTTGGTCTTGTGGGGGGTAATGTAACCATCCTTCAATTTCTCCTTCTGATGAGAAGATAGACAAGGCTTCTTCATCCTGGCATAATCGGAACTAGTCACTTCACATACTCCATATTCTTCTTCAGAGGATGAGGATCCTGTTGTGCAAAGACAAGAGGATAACTAAATGCTAGCATCCCTGTTTGCTCGAAAAAAAGGAAAGGAAATATTTAAAACAACACAGATGAAGCACTTCTCAAGGACAATACCACTTTTTAATGACAGTATCTAAACAGTAGCACAACACCAATAGAGATGAAAAAGCTCAATCATATGGATGAAATCAGTGGGCGAGTACCAACCTTTGTCAGGAGGCTTATTGTGTAGAGCATACAAATGAAGCACTTCTCCGGAACCATCTGTTGCTATCTACTGTGGTGGCCATGCTTACAATATACTCCTCGATTAGATTAATGTTTCCAACATCTTCTTGTGCAGTTCCACTAAAATATATGCTATCTTCAAAGAAGATCCCTGTTTGCACAAGTAGAGATAATTACGTATTACATTAAGAGTGGCATCAAATCAGTGGCAAAACAATTGCTCGTTCCAGCCATAGCAATAAATTAAGATGCAAAACTATATCATTACTTGTGTCATCACAGTTTCAATTGCTTGATTACAGCACCAGAGTTGATTTTGTTTTCTTCCGCTTGTTCTTCCCCTTCATCACTTGGTTCAATAATGACAAGCTTCGCCTTCAATGTAAGATTTGGCATGTCAATTAGGTTGCACAAGTATAGCACTAAACAATGACATTAATTTTCTGATGAAAGTGGCAAAATACAGGCCAACAGTTGTGAAATATCCTTATCTTACCTCAATGGGATATTGCTGTGCACATACAGATTGGAAGTCTTGTCTCCATTTGTGCAGTTCACTATAATCAAGCAACTTTACCATACAAGTAGCACAACATGTGAAAGCACACTGTAGAATCATGTGAAAGAAGGCTAGTACTGACATCTCATGACGCGGAATTCAAACAACTCACAAGAAGAAGTTCTGAACCAAATTTGCCAACACGGATAGGAAGTAAGATCTCCTCTTGTGCAGTTCCACTAAGATCAAGCAATCAAGCAACGTTGTCGGTGTGACATTTTGGTTGAACTGCACAAAACACTCTTAAAACAAAAGTTTTTTGTGCAGTGCAACAAAAGGTCACAATGGGGACGAGGTGAAGTAGATAACCTTGTTTACACAGAGGTGAAAAGTAAACAACTAGTGGTCAATAACGGTGGATGACATAGAAGCCAACAAAAAGAAGCATCTACCTTATCTAAATGGGAAAGAAAGCAAGACAGTAGCATTTCTAAAATGGTGGCATTGATTAATATTAACAGAGAGATTATATTAACAATAAAATTCGTTAAACATGTAATTTGCTTTTAAATGTGGCATTGCATCAATTTTCCAACGGCATTATTAGAGGGTGCTTGTTTACAGGGACATTTTGGTGGAGGGACTAAAAAAAATCCGTTTCAGTCCCATCTAAACTAGATAGGAGGGACTTTTAGGGACTAAAAGTGGGCATTTGGGACTAAAGAAAGAAGACCCCGAGGGAGAATCTTTTTGGGACTTTTTCCAATAGTTGCCCCTGCCACGCATCGCACCTTGTCTCTATTAGTTCATTACTAGGGGTAACATGGTCTTTTAGCATGTCATTTAATAACCTCTAGTCCATGGTTAGTCCCTGGAACCAAGCAGGTAGGGACTAGGGAATTTTTAACCAAACAGGGCCTTAGATTAACAACAGCTAAAGAGTTGCACGGTATAGTGGACCTTTAGCACCATGTGCATCTATCGATGTTTGGGGTGGTGCTGATCTGTTGCAACAAAGAACAAACAACCAAGGAGCATATTTGTGTTGGTCCCAGTTTTGTTATCTTTAGACACCTTTCCCTATGTGAGCGCAGCAAATCTAGTCCTGCTCAAACTCTACAGCCTTGTCCCCCAAAACAAAAGATCAGTTTGTTACAGATGTGCGTACTGCGTTTGTAATTGTTTTCCATTTTCGACCAACGTAGGTGCTGGATAGCCAGTCTGTACTAGTACTTTCCCCACTTCCTTTCCTCTGTGAACCACGTCCTAGATTTATTCTATACAACTTTACTCACTACTTTCCCCCATTCCTATCCTCTTTGAACCACGTCTTAGATTCATGTGATACAACTTTCCCCACTACTTTCCCCATTCCTTTCCTTTTTGAACCACGTCTTTGATTCATGCTATACAAATTTTCCCACTACTTTCCCCCATTCCTTTTCTCTTTGAACCACGTCCTAGATTCATGGTATACAACTTTCCCCACTACTTTCCTGTTTGATCCAACACCTAGATTCGAGTGCAGAAGCGGAAAAAGCCCACATGCAGCTAGAGCAATGCATGTGGAATAAGTAAATTATACCTTAAGGTTCTTGGGGTGTGGTTAGGTGGGCGACCGGAGGCCGTTCGACCGACACTATGTATGGCGGCGAAGAAGAAGGAGTCGAAGGCCCTCCCGCGCCGCCGCTGGGTGAAAGTGAACAGATGCGCCGGTACTGGATTCCCTCCCTCGCCGACGGCGACAGTGTTAAGCCTCCTTCCCTTCCCGGCCGACAGATCCTGCCGGCTCTTTGACCAGCAGTGAGGGAAGAGAGAGAGAGGCCAACGAAGTCTTGTTTAGATCTAGAGAGGGTGAGAGAGTGTGAAGAGAGCAACTACAAGCAGACCAGCAGTGAGGGGAGAGAGAGAGGCCAACGAAGTCATGTTTACATCTGGAGAGGGTGAGAGAGTGTGAAGAGAGCAACTACAAGCGCTGAGGCTCCAGCGTGTATATATATACTGGAGAGAGTGTGAAGAGTGCAAACCCTAGAAACACGAATTATGCTCAAGTGTAGTTATCAAACCCGAGATATCAAGTTTGATGAGCGAACATGCTAACTAGCTAGGCAACCCCATTATGTTCAACGAGAGGAAAATAACCTTTTATACATTCCTGCATTCGTGTGACAAGCATGTCATGTTTTTTTTGTGTGTGGGAGTCATTGGGATTTAAATCATAATCGTGTCATGTGGCTTTGGTGGTAAGACTATCCACAGTGGTGCAGAAATAATGCAGCCTTAGTCACCTTACCTCTCTACGCATAGTACGTTGGGTCCCACCAGTCAGAGGATGAAACAAACAAATTAATAAGAAAAATTAAAAGCGCCCGCGGTGTATCTTACCTCACACATCTCGCTACTGCTCGGGAACACTGTCCAATTGATCCCTCTGTTCGCTCACGTACTATTTTAAGTGAATCCTTATTATAACATGCACACAATTTTGGGCACTTGTATTCGACCTAAGTCAGTGTGCCACCGTATCCCGTACGACTCCCTCCGTCTAGGTGTAATAAGTCACGTTAGAAGGTGCAGCGGGACCAAGGTGCAAGCAGATTGGAGGAGAAGGAGAAACTTGACCGGTCATTCCTCCAATCAAAGCCCTGATTTCTGTCTCTAAACGCAACAATTAATCCAAACAACTAAGAGATGCCGTTTTAGCTACCATGCAGGGCCACGTATTAACTCGCATGCAAGCCAACTTTGATTTCTTGACTGATCAATGCGTAGTTGCACTCCATGCATTGGGTTTCTGAGGGAGATATCAAGGCAGAGTAATTAAGGAGCGTTTGGTTACATTGCTTAGGCTGGTCATAGTGGTGAGTAACTTGTACTAGTACAACATGCATATGTTACTAGTCTATGTTACTACTACGCGAAGTTTGCCGTCGGAAGCGAGCTGGTTTGGCTCTCCTGAGCTAGCAAGGTTTTTCTAGCCCACCCAAGCTAGCTGGCCCACAAAACCTAACATATTTTAACAGTTCAAACGCCTAACCTTGCCCGGCTATGCTATAAGCTGTTCTTGCTAAGGATCTAAACGCTCCCTAAGTAACAACGCTCGCTAGCAACAAGGCCAGGAGGGGATTGAGATGCGAAGTTAATGGACGACGCCTAAACATTTTGGGAATATCTGATTTCCGTAGGATGACTTAACACCTAGACGGAGGGAGTACTACTCCTCACCCAGTGTTTGATGGAATATTCGTCACCTCTTCTCTTCTTGTACGTACTCCATTTGTATCTCACTTCACGTGGCTTCGCTTTTCGCATGATTTTCCTATTCTATGAACCTGTGTGCGTGCAGCGTAGTGGTGTCTGCGTTTAACAACATGTGTGTGTTAGAGAGAGCGACAGATCGACCTACTCCTACAGAGAGATGGTGTGTAGTGTATGATTTTAGCCGCGAGAGTCGGTGCATCCTCTCGTTTCCGGGCGTCCGGTAGGGACATGCGGACAGCTGTCACGCCCGCTCCTGACCAGCCTGGCCCACCCAAAGCCCCTCCATCACCCGCGCGCGCTTCCCGCCCGAAACGGTCAGCGCCGCTCCAAAGAATCGGTGCCGCATTCATGCCCGGTCAGAGCTTACGCGACCTCTCACTGGCGCCTGCGTTGAAGGGAGAAGCGGTTTCAAGAGTGATGGTTGCTTCGTCCGTCCAACTTACTGCTGGGTCTATGTGATTTGACGGCTCATTGGTCATTATTACTGAGGTGGTAGGGCTACTGGATGTCCCACGCTTTCGGCAAAAGGAGGTACTACTAGATTACAATTTTCTCCATTTTTACGGCGGAGGAGTGCAAGAGCAGTGAAAACACGCAGGCTCAGTGATTACATGGCCCACCTCACACTGTCACCATATTTTCTGGACCCCGTGCGACACCTAACTCTTTACATAGTACTCCCTCCGTTCCTAAATATAAGTCTTTGTAGAGATTCCACTAGGTGGACTACATACAGAACAAAATGAATGAATCTACACTTAAAATGCATCTATATACATCCGTATGTGGTTTATCGTGAAATCTCTACAAAGACTTATATTTAGGAACGGAGGAAGTACTTGTATAGTATGTACTGTAATTTATCAGCGAGATAGTACAATGCTATGAAGCTTCCAAATTACATTACATGTATCTTGCGTCCAAGGTTGCCCGTTGCAACATTTGATCAAATACAAAGGAGACTAACATGCATGCTATTGCATCTCAATGATTGACAGATCATAGCAAATATGTACTCCCTCCGTTCCAAAATAAGTGTCTCAACTTTATGCTACATATGGAGCAAAATGAGTGAATCTACACTCTAAAATACGTCTATATACATCAGTGTTTCGAGTATGTACTAGTAGTTCATATTGAAATCTACTAAAGGACATATATATTCCAAACAATATGATAATCTCTCTAACCAAGGTAGTAGGGACGAGGAGTAAATGGAAGGAGTAGTAAAAAAATTCTCCTCGTCCTGCGAGCCACCGCGCGCGTGGGCGAGGGAGCGGGCGTAAGGCGTACAGTACTACTACTACTCATGCAGTCCCTAGCCATTGAAACAGAGACAGCTAAAGAAACAAACGATCCATGCAATCCCTAGCCCTTGAACCGTAAACCCTAACCAGGCTTTAATTTGCTGGCAATGTCGGCGCTTCCTAAGAAATGAAGTTTGCAACCATCGGATCATTTTGTGCAGTTTCACCAAAATCGAGATGAGCATCCATGTGGCAAAGAAATTGAAGAAGCGTGATTAGAATAAGATTACTGGGACTAGTTAATGAGACATAAACTCATCACAAATACAGTACGTAGAAGCCAGTAGAGGTATGTGCGGGGCAAAGAAGTAGAGAAATATCCACATGGAGTGATGTAGGCAGCTGGAGCAGTGGTGCAAGCCGGCTGTAAAGGGAGTTGTACCTGAGGGATGTCGGGACGTAGCTCAACCTAGAGGAGGGCGGCGGGAGGAGGCAACTACCCACGTCGCGGCAGTGAGCAATGGACAAAGGCAACCTCACCGGCTTTGTGAGAGAGAATGGCGGGGACCCCTGACCGGGACGTGCCGATAGTGGGTTTTCGCCGTCGGCGACGGCGACCGCATCTACACTAAGCATCCACCCCTTCCCCCGGCGGACGTGATCCGTCGGGATGTTAGAGATGTGGCCAGAGTGGTTTTGTGCGAGAGAGAGTGTGAAAACTGAAGAGAGCGACCCCAACAAGCAACCGTGTAGGCTCGTCCTGCCTATGTATATAGTGGAGCGGTTTCCTTTTCTCTCCATATGAACCTATTTATATTGCGTACGTGCCACTGAAGAAAAAAATATATTTATAAATGAAGCAGCACCTACTACTCGTTCTCCTATAAACCTTGCGCTTGGCATCTCCAAACAATTAACCTTGCGATTGGCTCTTCGCCTCTTCGGGAAGTCGAGCAATAATGGTACTGCAGTATATATCGTTCTGGCTATATGAGACCGAATGAATTGCTGCACGTCCACCACATGGCGAGGGTCGAGGGGCGAGGGAGAGTGTGTACTATTACATCCGTTTCAATATGGACTACATGCGGAGCAAAATGAGTGAATCTACACTCTAAAATACGTCTATATACATCAGTGTTTGGAGTATGTACTAGTAGTTCATATTGAAATCTACTAAAGGACATATATTCCAAACAATATGATAATCTCTCTAACCAAGGTAGGGACGAGGAGTAAACAGAGGGAGTACTAGTAAAATTTTCTCCTCGTCCTGCGAGCCACCGCGCGCGTGGGCGAGGGAGCGGGCATAAGGCGTAGTAAGCAAGCTTCACCTCATCCTGCGAGCCACCGCGCCCGTGGGCGGGGGAGATGGCGTACTAAGCAAGCTTCTCCTCGTTCTGCGAGTTGACGGGACACATCAAAAGTACTCTAGTGTATAGAGCCTTGCCTCTAAGGTAGGCCCCACATGGTTTGCCTCTTTTTTAACATAATGCGTCAGGTCGCAATTTGTTTGTTCACCTGTGGTAGACGATCCTCCCTCCACCAAGTGGACAACTAGTACACGGTCAAATTACCACGTGGGCTGCCTTTTTGTACAGAAATGAGCTCCACCGTGTACCCGTGCGGGTGTGGTTGTGAAAGAGACGGGAGTACGTGCGCCGTGCGTGCACCCCTTCTCTTCGTGCACGTCCCCCACCTACGTGGGTGTGTGAGAGAGATATAAACCTAGACAAATGGCTTGTGCGTTCGTGAGTGTTTTTTGTTTTTGGGGGAGGTTGATTTCGTGAATGTATTTGTGGGAATATGTGTCGATGAAATCTCAAACAAAATTGCAATGTGTGTGAAATGGAGGCCTGTCCATATCATATATAAAGGGTCGGACGATCCACGAGAAGAGAGAGAGGGGTCATAGATATCGATAGAGTCGAAGAGAGGATCAAGTGGGTGGGTGCGAGATCGATGAAGAGAGCCATCGAAATTGTGTGTGTGTGCAAGTCAAAGATATAGGGCGACTGACCTAGATACCGGGACGTCAAAGGGCACAGGTCAAGTTTGTGTGTGGCAGGGAGAGATGACTAGAGCGCTCGATGTATCGGTGTGTGTGTGTGTGTGTGTGTGTGTGTGTGTGTGTGTGTGTGTGTGTGTGTGTGTGTGTGTGTGTGTGTGTGTGTGTGTGTGTGTGTGTGTGTGTGTGTGCGTGGGGGTGGGGGAGGGGTAGGCAGAGGCCTAACTATAGAGGTAGAACGACTCGTATATGTGTTGAGAAGGAGAGACCCAGCTATGTCTTGAGTTATGTATATTACGTCTAGAGATGAGCGGCTGATGTATACATCTAGCACTTTGTGGTTATGTATATTACGTCATCTATTGGAGATGCTATTAGAATTCCACTCAGGTTAACGTTGTCTCTCTTGTCTTGCTTCAGCCTCGGCGTCGTACAACTCACCGGAGCTGCTCCAACGACGAAACCCTCCATCACAGCGGAGCAGTACCTCGGGCTCCATCTCCAGATGCCTAAGATCTTCTTCCCCTCCTCCGACAGCCAAGTCAGCCGGAGCATCCTCACCGGCCAACCCAATCACTCTGAGATCAACATGGCTTCGCCAAAGAGGTTGTACACTTCTTGTGGTTTGACTTAATCTCACCATGCTTCTTTGCATCCTGTGATCTTCCAATTATTGTGAACCAAACACCTAGATTGGCAGAAATCTTGTGTTTTTAAATTCTCTGTTTTGCACGTGCATTCCTATCCTATTCATGTCTATTTCCTATCCCTGCATTGTTAGAATCCTCAAATTCAAACAGCCCTTACACAATTACTTCTGTTACAGATATGTGTCAAAAAAACCTTGTGTGGTTTGTCCTGCTCCTGCGGTGCTGTGTCCCACCCCAGCTTAGATGCTCCAATGATGGAAGGGTTCACCATAGCAGGGATCCGCTCTCCAGACCGTCTTTCGCCGCCTCAGATCTTCTTCCCCGCCGCCGGCAGCCACGACAACTGCATTACCATCATCAACTGAGCAGATGACCTTGAGGACTACATGGGTCCGCAAGAGAGGTCGCACTCTTCCGTGTCTGCTTACATTATGCATCGCTTAATATGATGACATGCTACTTTATCGTCGTGTTCACCTATTAGACTCCGACTCAGGTCAAAACTTATGCTGAAGCTTGAGTTTTTAAATGGTTGTGGGGTACATATTGGTGCAGCAATCAGTACTATATGTCTACTATCTGGTTAATCTCGGGTGTCTACTATGAGTTTCATGTTGGGTGCAAACAAATATTAAAGGAGCCATTATCTGTATTTTTTAACTAAAGCTATTATCTGCCTGCTATCATTGGTTTTGGGTCTATCCACAGTTTGCTACCTTCACTCTGGATTTGTGCGTGCACTCCTTACATAATCTCACTATGTTTTATTCCTATGCATGTCAGTTATTATACACAATGGAACTGAACATGTAGAGCAAAAGAGACGAGCCTTGCATAGCAATAAAATTTCATGCAGACGTCGCTCCATGGTGGGCGCAAAGGCAGCCCCCTCCACCCATTTCAGATCGTAATCAAGAGGAAGATAACTGTTCTAAGGGGGATTCAGAAGCAGAAGACCACTCCTATTTACCCCATCAGGTCTTCGCTCTAACTTGGCATGCTGATGTTGGTAATATCATGCATATGGTGCCTTGCATTGCTTACTGTATGTACTCAAAGATGTCATCTGCTTAGTTTAGACATGCTTTGTGTCAATGCCATCAGTTTAGTTTCTTTATCGTATATGTGAATCATGCAATGCCATCTTGTTTAAACAGGCATCATATATGTGAATTTTGCAATGCCACCCTGGTTAGCCAGTCATCTTATATGTGAATTATATCATGACATCTTTTTTTATTATGTGTTAAATTTTTCAACAATTTTAGTACATTCAATTAATCTTCCTGTGCATCAGCCATTCGGCACGGTCATGGAAAAATCTGGAGTGGAAATAAGGTCTTCAGAGCATACAATGCTATCTGACGAAGCGCATGGCTTGCTGGTTACAGATAGCTCCTCAGAGGAGGATTCAGAGATAGATGACCAGTCCTATCCCCCCCCCCCCGAGGTGCATGCTCTAACTTGGCAGGGTTATGTTGCTCATATCGTGCGTATGGTATCTTGCATTGCTATGTCATTTGCTTAGTTTAGACATGATTTGTGTGAATGCCACCTGTTTAGTATCTAATTACCATATATGTGAATTATGCAATGCCATCTTGTTGCAAGACATTATATATGTGAATTATGCAATGCTATCTTGTTGCAAGACATTATATATGTGAATTATGTAATGCCATGTCGTTTAGCCAAGCGTCATATAGGTGAATTATATCATGCCGTCCTTTTTTTGTATTTCTCATTGCTTTTGTCGACAATGTTTGTATATTCAACTGCTCTTCCTGTGCATCAGCCATTTGAATTGGTGATGGAGAAATCTGGAGTGAAAACAAGGTCTTCAGGGCAGACAATGCTACCTGCTGAAGTAGAAATGCTGCTGGTTACAGATAGCTCTTCAGAGGAGGATTCAGAGGTAGATGACCAGTCCTATTATCCCCCTGAGGTGTACGCTCAAACTTGGCAGGGTTATATTACTCATATCATGCATATGTTGTATTGCAATGCTTAGTTTTTACATCATATACACAATATTGAATGCCATCTCCTTAGTTGACACATCATATATGTGATTGTCGTCTGCTCACTTCCCTAGTATATAAATCATGTATTTGAATTATATCATGCCATGATGTTTATATAGACAGCATGTATCTGAATTATGGCATGCCAACCCATTTTCTAAAGACAAAATATAGTTATATCATCTCATCTTGTTTACATAGTCATCATATTTTGAATTATGTCATTCTATCGGTGAATTATATCATGACATCATGTTCCATCGACGGCATGTTTGTGATTTATGGCATGCCAACCACTTTAATAGACACATCGTATAGTTATATCATGTCATCCTGTTTACATAGTCATCATATTTTGAAGTATGTCATTCTATCATGTTTAGTTAGCCATCATACATGTGAAATTGTGTCATGCTATCCTGTTTAATTAGCCATCATATATTTGAAATTTTGTCCTGCTATTCTGTTTGGTTAGACAACATAAATGTGAATCATTTCATGCCCTGTTTTCTTCCCTACTATCCACTGCACCTGTCTATCTTACAATGTCTATACATTCAATTACTTTTCTTGTTTATCAGCCGTTTTAATTGGAGGGGGTGATGGCAGTATCTGTGGGAGTAAAAGCACGGTCTTCAGAAAAGATCGTGCTACCTATCGATGGAGATAGAACCACGGTTGTACTTGCCCAAGAACCAGCCCCACCACACATAACCCAGACTCATGCAGATTGTGCCCCTACCCAGTTGGACAGAGAACCAGCTACACCCCTTCTAACCCCAACCCCAGCAGATAGTAACCCAGTTCCCGTTGACACAGCACCGTCTCCACCACAGAGCACCAAAACACGATCAGTTAGTAAGGCAACTATAGTGCCCAAATCACGAGGACCACCACTCCGAACCCCAAGTCAACGCTTAAAGCAGAAGAAGAATTTTTCTCAGGTTAGGTTCCGTAGCTATGGTTCATACTACTTTGCTCTTGCATCACTGTATTTACTCATACCAACTAATTTCAAATTTGAAGGATGCAATTGAAACTCCAATGGCGCAACAGGTATGTTTTAAACCTGTTTCTTTAACATGTTTGCTGTTGTAACTTGCTCTATGTTGATTTCAGTTTCAATTGAATAAACAGTTATGTTCTCATGACATGCACATTACAAGTGTTGTTATTGTTGTGTAGTTTCCCACACTTATATTCTGTCTATGATGCTTTGCCTTAAATAGATATGATTCGAACTGTATCTATCTTGATTTGGCAACATAAACTAGAATGATATAGTCCATACAGTGACCATACTACATAGATATATGTTTGTTTCATGTTGTTATCATGTCCACCTTACTACTGAACTAGTTTACCAAAATGAGTTTCGTATACTACATTGTAAACCTGTGATGTGTTTGTTTGTTTCCCTTTTAGAACGCGGATAAACTATTGGAGAAGAGTACCCCGTTATGCAATGGTAAAGGAAGTAATGCAGATAAGGTTCAAGATAGTGAGACATCCCTGTTGTTCTCCAAGAAAGCTGATAAAAACTATATTGAAGACACTGAGACAACCCCAAAGTCCTGTCTTGATGTAGTGTTCGAGCATTGGCTACTATCTGCTGGCACCAGCTCTTGAACTCGCTGCTGAATCAGTTAAACTTCTTGAATCTCAACTTCAAGTTGAAAGACATCGATCGAGATGTTATGCGACGTGAAGCGAAGGACCGAGGAAGTCCCCGCAGAATTCAGATGCATACTTTACGGTGCAACGACAAGTCTTTGGAGGATTTAAGCGCCAAACAAGAGAAAGTTAATAAGCTTGCTAAGCATCTTGCCAGCATTATGGGTACCCAGGATATTGTTTCTTGAGCTCTTCTGAAGTGGTTTTAGTTCTGGACTTGTTTTGCTGCAGCGTTTATATGCTGCTTTATTCCCTATATTTGCACTTGTGGCGAACTTTGATGCCCAGTGGATGTAATATGTGTAATAGCCGTGATAACCTAGCGTATGTTGCTTGCTTATTTATTTGCATTGTCTTGTTTATTTGTTTTCTTGTAGCCAGTGCAGTTCTTTTTCTGCGGTTTGCTAGTGGCCGGAATAACCTATTTTTTTAAACTAGGCGACATTAACAATGGGCTACATATTTACTGTAGTTAACATGGGCCTCCTACGGGCCATAGAAACAATGGGCCTTCTAAGGCCCGTAGAAACAATGGGCCTTCTACGGGGCATAGAAACAATGGGCCTTCTACGGGTCGGATCATCAATGGGCCTTCTACGGGCCGTATGATCGGTTGGCCAAACATGGGCCAATAACAGACCACATTATGGTCGTAAATGGACTAGAGTTGAAATCGTCCGTTCATGGGCCGACCATAACGGGCCGTCGTTAATAGGGCGTATTTGATGACGCTATGAAAACGGCCCAACGTATTAACGGGCCACAAACGGGCCGACTGTAACCACGGGCTGTATTTGGCCCACAAGAAGAAAATGACAGTAACGGGCCGAAAGTAAACGAATGCTAGAAATGAGCCCAAGAATAAATGGGGCCTGAGAAGGCCGAAAGATAACATGGGCTGGAAATGGACCAACGGAATAATGGGCCATTAATGGGTACAAAGTGATACACTGTTCATTACAGGCCAGTTTTATCACGGGCCGTTAATGGTGTCGGATGTGGGGTTCCGGCAAAACCCTTAAGGTTCGAATTCTGGGGTGCGCGCGAAGTTCTTTCCCTCCTACCGATCTACGCCCTAGCTCGCTAATATCTTGCGGACGAACTCGACCAACTAGCAACACAGAAAGACACGAGATTTATACTGGTTCGGGCCACCGTTGTGGTGTAATACCCTACTCCAGTGTGTGGTGGATTGCCTCTTGGGCTGATAATGAACAGTACAAGGGGAAGAATAGCCTCCTGAGGTTGAAGTGTTCTTGTGCTTGTCGGACTTGTGTGGGTGAGGACTTGGTCCGATCTCGATCAGATGCCTCTACTATGGTAGCTAGTTCTACTTATATAGGCCCTGGTCCTCTCCCCAAATGTTGAGCGGGAAGAGAGCCAACAACGGCGGGCTAATTTGAAAGGGGACTGTCGGTGTCAAAACCGGCGGATCTCGGGTATGGGGTCCCGAACTGTGCGTCTAGGCGGATGGTAACAGGAGACAAGAGATACGATGTTTTTACCCAGGTTCGGGCCCTCTCGATGGAGTTAAAACCCTACTCCTGCTTGATTAATATTGATGATATGGGTAGTACAAGAGTAGACCTACCACGATATCAGAGAGGCTAAACCCTAGAAGCTAGCCTATGGTATGATTGTTGTTCGTCATATGGACTAAAACCCTCCGGTTTTATATAGACACCGGAGAGGGCTAGGGTTACACAGAGTCGGTTACAATGGGAGGAGATCTACATATCCGTATCGCCAAGCTTGCCTTCCAGGCCAAGGAAAGTCCCGTCCAGGACACGGGCTAAGTCTTCAATCTTGTATCTTCATAGTCTAGGAGTCCGCCAAAGGTTATAGTCCGCCATCCGGACACCCCTAATCCAGACTCCTCAAGAGTCCCTGAACCAGGCTTCAATGACGACGAGTCCGTAGCAGATTGTCTTCGGCATTGCAAGGCGGGTTCCTCCTCGAATACTTCATAGAAGATTTTGAACACAAGGATAGTGTCCGCTCTGCAAAATAAGTTCCACATACCACCGTAGAGAGAATAATATTTACACAAATCTAATCTGCTGACGTATTTCGCATTGTGACATCACACCATGGCCAAGCCTTTATTCGAATCGTTTTTACTGCCCCACCTCAGCGCGTTTAGCGAGGCGGTTTCCTTGGCACGTCTTGTCGAAGCAGAGATTGTGTCCCCTTATTCCGGGATTCTCATCAATACGGGCGCGGTAACCCAATCGTGCCGTTGGTATATTTCCTCAATCGAAGGCGAGTCCCAAACGGTCACGGGGAGGGCTCTTGGTATTCAACCTCCTTATAAAGAGACCAAGGCTCTACTCCTTTCTTTCAACCTCAATCGAATCCGCCTCTCGCCTCGAGTTCCAACACCCAAAGCTCCAGATTCAGGCGCTTCGAACCTTCGATGATGTCCGGCTCCAGCCTTCAACGCCGGTGGATGCCTTCCTCCGTTACGGAAGAAGATGTGCTAAAGCTGAGAGATGCCAGGTATCTAACCGGAGAAATCTCGCATAGGCTGACTGCTCAAGGGCAGGTTATTCCCACTCCCAAGCCTGGTGAGAGCGTGGTGTTCGCGTCTCATTTCCTTCGGGGGCTAGGCTTCTTGATGGACCCCTTCGTGAGGGGGCTCATGTTTTATTATGGGCTGGAATTTCACGACTTGACTCCGGAGTCCATCCTCCACATCTCATCGTTCATCGTCGTGTGCAAAGCCTTCCTCCGCATTACTCCTCACTTCGGATTGTGGCTTAAGACCTTCAAAGTAGAGCCAAAGATGATCGAGGGGCAGCACGCGGAGTGCGGAGGCGTTGTTATAAGCAAGAATGCTGACGCTCCATGGCCCGAGGGCTTTTTTCAAGAGGAGTTCAGCTTATGGCAACGAGAATGGTTTTATATCACAGCTCCCAGGGGCACCAAGTGGGTGGCACCACCTGCCTTTCGCTCGGGTCCCCCACCGCAGCTAGCGTCATGGGTCAATAAAGGATTTAACTCGGGGCCGTCCAAGGACGTGCCCTTGTTGCAGGGCCGCATTCGAGATCTCCTAGAAAGAGACATCAATTTGGTCGTAGTGACGCAGGTCATGCTGATTCGCCGCACCCTGCCCTGCAAACGTCGCCCCCTATGCTTGTGGGAGTTTAATCCGGAGGTACCACGAGCCCTCCAACATTTTACGGGCGTGACACCCATGAAGATGTACAAATTGTGATTCGGATCACAAGTAGTGTGTCCGGACTCGACCGAGGACGCAGGTCTGAGCTACAATCGCCCGGATACTCAAGTAAGTAGTCCTGTACCCGGACACACCATCCGTATGTTTATCATAAAATTGCCCTTAAAAGAGCTATCCCTTAAACAGGAGTGGATAGCGAAAGCAAAGCTAATCAGGTGTCCGGCCCCCCTCCCTGAGACCACGCCGGATCCCGTGTTAACCAGGATGCTGGAGGTTGCGCCTTTGGAAGAAGGCGGAGGGGGGAACAAGGAAGCTACCGCCTCCCCGAAGGAGGCTATTAGGAAAGGAGGAATCGAGAATCCCCCCATCCAGGGGAAGAAGAGGACCGCCTCTGAAGACCCAAAGACCATAGTCTCAAAGCGGGGGAAGAAATCTTCGCCAGAGGGTCCTGCGCCGGGAGATGCCTCGGCCGCACTGTGCCCCAAGGGGATCAGCCCTCCAGCGAGCCGTAAGTAGAGAGGGGAGTTTTAAAATAAGAGACATCCCTGTTCTATTTCTGAGGAAGATAACCGAATTTTTACCTTGTAGTTCGGATCTCAGCCCTTCTCAGTGAGCTCATCTTGTGGGATCTTCGTCCAGGAGATGATGGAGAGCGGAACGCCTCCCTCGCCATACCGCCTTTGCAGGAGGCGACCTTCGAGGTGTCGCCACGGAGGGTTTCTCCGAATCCGCAGGGCCGGAAAGCGATCATATGGCTCCCCAAAGCCCTCCGTGTCCGCCTTGAAAAAGGCCATCGGACGAGTCCGCACCATTCGTGCACGGCGGAGGAGTGAAGGATCTGCTCGGGCGAAGCGCCTATCTCGTAAGAACACCGTGCATTGATGGGCAGGGTGATTGAAAGGATTTCATCCGCGGAGAGTGGGTTGCACGAGGCCGTCAGGAGTTTACTGACAGGTTTTGAGGTACGCGAAATGATGTACCTCTTGACAGTTCTGCATATAAAAGATGTGCCCTGTATAGATAGTAGCCCGTGAGACTCGGTGCGTTGTCAAAAATGACGGTGCGCCGAGGATCATAATCCCAGGTATGATATGTCGCTTTTCCTATGTAGGTGGCGAAGTGTCCGGTGGCTAGCCGGGCTGATGAATTTGCCGAGCTAAAGCGGCAACTTGACGTGGCAGATGCCGACATCGCGCTTGTCAACAAGCGGCTTGACGAGTCCCAAGGTATGCGATTTCTCCGCGGACACCTGGTAAGGGGGCTTGATGTCCATGCCTTACAACATGTATGCTTGATGCAGATGGTGCCGCTGCCATGGAGAACCTTCGGGCGGAACTCGCCCGAGCCAAGGAGCAGGCCAGGAAAAGTGATGCGGCTTCCTTAAAGGCGGCCGGAGAGCTGAAAGCCGAACAGGCTGCTCACTGCCGAAGCAAGAAGGAAATGGCCGAGATGGCTGTGAAGCTGAAGAATGCTGTCGACCGCTGCAAGCTTCTTGAAAAAGAAGATCGGGCGAATGAAGGACTGGAGAAGGCCACTACCGAGGCTAAGGATGCTCGCTCTGCAATGAGAGCTATGAAGGAGGAGCTACGTCCAGCGGAGATATCGCTGCTGGAAAGCCCTTTATGTTGCGGATGAAGTTCGGGGATCCTAAATATGCTCAATTGGACTGGCTGTGGAGTGCGGCGGATACTTACCTGGACTTGGCGGCTAGTGCCGCGGACGCGGCCGAACACTTTCGAGATCAAAAGGATCACGAAGTGGAAAAGCTTTTTTGGTCGCATTTCCACAATCCAGAGCGCCCATTTCCATTAACCGATCGTTTGGCCGCATGGGCGGAGCTGAATAGGTTATCTGGACTCGCCATGAAGTATGTCGTGAGTCATCTGTGGCCGGAAAGGCCAGAGCCAAAGAGTTATTTTAGCTTGGTGCAGCAGTTCCTTGGTGCGGTGCCGCATATCAATGCAATGAAGAGGTCAGTGTGCATAGAGGGTGCGCGGATGGCCCTTGCCCGTGTCAAGACATACTGGGCAGAGATAAAGGCCACCGATGTTGCACCCCAAGATTCGGACGGGAGCCGAGTACCTGCCGAGCACTATTTTCAGGAAGTTCTGCAGGGTGCTCGTTTAATAGAAACGAAGTGCTCGAAGGATATTATGTTCGAATAACATGTATTATTGTAAAACGATGTTTCGAGGGAATATAAAAGCTTTTTATACTTGTGCCTTCCAGAATTAAAATACCTCCTGTGCGGCCGTTAATGTATATGTATATATAACCTTAAAGATGGCAGTCGTCGGCTTCAGCCCCCACGCATATAATGCGGGGTGTTATGAAAGCGATTTTCACACTTGATCCAACGCCTTGGTCCTATAAAGGAGGTGATAGCACAGCGAACTAGGCAACCGGACTATAATGCTTTATCACTTTCACTTAGCCATAGGAGTTTGACGGTGGGGCTACTATATAGCCCTCAGGGCACTGCGCCGCCTCAATTCGGGCGCGGCGTGTGCCTGGCCGAAACGCCCTTCGTTAATGCGGAGGAATCCTAAAGATTCCAGCGGGTCATCGAGTGGTTGACCAGTCTCACGCTATATCATGACGATCAGTTTTCGGCTTTCTCTCGAGGTGCTCGCTTTGGCGAACCGGGCACAATCGCAGAGTTCTCCGGTGCCGCTTTAGCCGATAGAGTGGAACGTAAGGCAGCAAAACACAGGAGCCGAGCAAACCCAATATTTGACCAAAGACATGATTCGGAGCTGATGCATATAAGGCCAAACTCGCGACGCCGAACACTCCCTAAGGTATTCGGTCTTTATGAAAACGGGCTGAAGAACACCCTTAGTAATAAGCCCCTGGTGTCCAGGTACGCGCAGAATTCTGATGTGGCCACATGCCAAGACACCAGCCTCCACCTCGGTTATAGCAAGAAACCGGGGATGTGTATCAACAAGAGACAGTAAAAAAGGTTTACGCAGGGTCTTAATCTGAAAAGAATCCTTGGAACGGGTCCCTACTGCACGTCTGCGCCTGTGTCTCCGTTGTGCCGTATCCTGGACGGGCGTAGCACGGTGTTCATCTGTAAAAGAGAGGAACTTAGTTGAAAGGGATCATGCGAAAATGTACGTTATATTAAATAAACAAAGTACAATTCAAAAAATGAATAAAATTGAGCTTTATTGTCTCTTGTTATATATGCGCGGAGCCCCTTGTACGGGGGTATGCGGCTAGTAAGCCCTTGTATGTTTACGCCGGACTCGTCTAGCCATGTCCGGGGTCTGAACGACCCGTTTAGGTGCTTTGATTAGTGAAGCCGGTTTAGTGTGTGGCTGTCAAAGCAGCCGCACAATCTTCCGCGCTCGAGGAACACTCGATGTTTCCCTTTAATGAGATGATGCCTCGCGGACCGGGCATTTTAAGTATAAGAGATGCATAATGCGGTACTGCGTTAAAGCGGGCGAAAGCTTCACGTCCCAATAGTGCTTGATAGCTACTTGTAAATGGGGCGATGTGGAAGGTTAGTTTTTCACGGCAGAAGTTGTCGGGTGAGCCGAACATAACTTCTAGCAGGAGAGAGCCCGTACAATGGGCATCTGGGCCTGGCATTACCCCTTGAAAGGAAGTGTTGCTATGGCGAATTGTTGTTGGGTCTATCCCCATTTTGCGGATTGTGTCCTGATATAGCAGGTTTAGATCACTGCCGCCGTCCATTAGGACTTGTGTGAAGTGGAGTCCGTTAATTATCAGATCTAATACCAAGGCAGTCCAGCCTGCGTTCCGGATACTTCTAGAGTAATCCTGTTGGTCGAAGGTGATTGGTTTTAACAACCAGTGGCGGGACTCCTCTGGGATAGGCCGTATGGCGCGTATCTTGATACGTCTCCAACGTATCTATAATTTTTTATTGCTCCATGCTACTTTATCTACTGTTTTAGGCAATATTGGGCTTTATTATCCACTTTTATATTACTTTTGGGACTAATCTATTAACCAGAGGCCCAGCCCAGATTTGTTGTTTTATGCCTATTTCAGTGTTTCAAGGAAAAGGAATATTAGACGGAGTCAAAACGGAACTAAATCAACTGGAGAAGTTATTTTGGAAGGAAACCCACGATGGACTTGGACCCCACGTCGGAGAAGATACGGAGGTGCTCACGAGGGTGGGGCGCGCCCCCCCGGGCGCCCCGCCTCGTGGGTCCCCCGTAGCTCCACCGACGCTCTCCTTTCACCCATATATACCGTCGCACCCTAAAACTTCCGAACAGAAGATAGATCAGAGTTCCACCGCCGCAAGCCTCCGTAACCACCAAAACCAATGGGACCCCTTCCGGTACCCCACGGAGGGGGGATCCATCTCCGTGGCCATCTTCATCATCCGGCACAATCCATGATGAGGAGGGAGTAGTTTACCCTCGGGGCTGAGGGTATGTACCAGTAGCTATGTGTTTTATCTCTCTCTCTCGTGTTCCTCTATGGCACGATCTTGATGTATCCCGAGCTTTGCTATTGTAGTTGGATCTTATGATGTTTCTCCCCCTCTACTCTCTTGTGATGAATTGAGTTTCCCCTTTGAGGTTATCTTATCGGATTGAGTCTTTTATGAGAACACTTGATGTATGTCTTGGTGATCAACTTGTGGGTTTCGTGACATTGGGAACCTATGCATAGGGGTTGGCACACGTTCTTGATTCTCCGGTAGAAACTTTGGGGCACTCTTTGAAGTACTTTTATGTTGGTTGGATAAATATGAGATTGTGTGATGCATATCGTATAATCATGCCCACGGATACTTGAGGTGACAATGGAGTATCTAGGTGACATTAGGGTTTTGGTTGATTTGTATCTTAAGGTGTTATTCTAGTATGAACTCTTTTATAGATTGATCCGAAAGAATAACTTTGTGGTGGTTTCGTACCCGACCATAATCTCTACTTTTGTTCTCCGCTATTAGTGTCTTTGGAGTGACTCTTTGTTGCATGTTGAGGGCTTGTCATATTATCTATCTATGTTATTATTGTTGAGAGAACTTACACTAGTGAAAGTATGAACCCTAGGCCTTGTTTCCTATCATTGCAATACCGTTTACGCTCACTTTTACCGTTAGTTACCTTGCTGTTTTTATATTTTCAGATTACGAAAACCTATATCTACCATCCATATTGCACTTGTATCACCATCTCTTCGCCGAACTAGTGCACCTATACAATTTGCTATTGTATTGGGTGTGTTGGGGACACAAGAGACTTTTTGTTATTTGGTTGCAGGGTTGTTTGAGAGAGACCATCTTCCTCCTACGCCTCTCGCGGATTGATAAACCTTAGGTCATCCACTTGAGGGAAATTTGCTACTGTCCTACAAACATGTGCACTTGCAGGCCCAACAACGTCTACAAGAAGAAGGTTGTGTAGTAGACATCATATCTCTATAGGCGCCACTATGTTTTTCCCTTTTGTCACGTGAAGTGAGTTTACTGTTTTGACTTCTTGTGGGAAATTCTTTTGTTTTCCGGTGCTCTGCTTATGGGGTTCATCATCGTCCTCGCTTGGTGTGTCGAGCCCCTTGTGTTCGGCGTTGAGTTTGCCGGATTGCTTGAAGACCCAACAATCTTTGTGGGCATGGTTTGCAGGCTTCCCGAGAGTATTGTGGATTTGGCATATCTTGTCCAAGATTTTGTTTAAGTTAGATAGCTCGTCCCTGTTATCCTTGAGGGGCAGCTTTTTCTGATTCTACCGAGAGCTTTTGAATCCGGCGTTGACTGCCGTGCTCTTCGGGTTGTTTCCCTTGGTCCGGCGCCGGTCCTTGTTGCGTCGCGGTTTCCCGTTTCCATCCCTAACTTCGGATGTACTTGGGTCGTTAGTGTAACGCCCCGGATTCGATGCGCCAAGTGTCTGCCAGTTATTCGCCGCCGTTGCCATGTCATTTGCTTGCGTGTTGCACTTTGCCATGTCATCATATGCATTTCATATCATGTCATCATGTGCATTTCATTTTGCATACGTGTTCGTCTCATGCATCCGAGCATTTTCCCGTTGTCCGTTTTGCAATCCGGCACTCCTATGTCTCCGGCGCCCCTTTTACCTCTTTTTCGTATGCGGGTGTTAACGGTCTCGGAATGATCCGAGGTTTATAGCGGCCTTGGTATAGCACCAGATGACCGCTGTCAAGTTTCGGATCATTTGGAGGTCGTTGGTACTCAACGGTTAACAGGGTAACCATAAAGCCCTCTTTGTGTGCAGCCCAACACCCTTCCAAACTGGCCCAAAACCCAGCAAACTCCCTCCATGCTCTCGGTCGTTCGATCACGATCGCGTGGCAAAACCGCACCTCATTTGGACTCTCCTAGCTCCCTCTACCTATATAAACACCTCCTCCAAAAATCGCAGTCCAAATCCCCGAAACCCTAAAATCCGTCCCGCGCCGCCGGTTCGTCCGCCGCCGCCCGGACGCGCGCCGCCGCCGCCCGCAGCAGTGGGAGGCCACCACGTCGCCTGCCCGCGCCTCCCGCCGCCCAGCAGCCTGCGAGCCACGGCCGCCCGCCTGCCCGACACATGAAACCCGCTCCGCGCCTCCGTCGCGCTGGCGCCGGCGCCGCCCGCCGCCGCGCCGCCCGTCCGCCGCCGCTGGATCCCGCCGCCGGCATCCTCGCCGCCATGCCTTCTTCTCCGCCTCGGCGCGGCGTCCGCGCCGCCCTCGGCCTCTGCCGCCTCGCCGTCGCCCCGCGCCGCGGCGCCTCGCGCCCGCGCCATCCGGTGAGCCCCGCCGCCTCGCCTCGCCCAGCCACAGGCCTCGCTGAACTCTGCCGGGCGCGCGCCGATGCCGTGCCGCGCCGCGCCTCCTCCGGATCCGTCGCCGGCGCCTTCCTCCGTCCGTCCGCCTCGGCTTCCGCGCCATCGCCGGAGCCGCCTCCACCTCGCCGGAGTTGAGGTGGGATCAGATCCACCAGCACACTGAACCAAACACCGTCCCGCGACCCGGATCCCTCCGTCCCGGGATCTCCTCGTCCCGGGTTGACTTTTCCCGGAGGTGATATTTCCACTAAGTCCCCGATATCTGCAGTTATTTTGTTGCATATTCATCATGCCATAACTTGCTGCATATTTCTCCGTTTCGTGCGTGTAATATGTCAAAATGTTCGTCTCGATGAGTAGATCATTTCATCTCATTGCATCATTTTCATTTGAGCTCATCTTGATGCCCGAAATGCTGTTGGAAGAGTGCTATGTGATGTTAGTTTCAGATTCTTATCAGAACATGCACTTTTGTCATTTTTGCCATGATTGATGTGTGCACCCTATGAACTTGAGTCCTACATGTGTTTTGTAATATGCCATGCCATCTTTCCAGGGGTGTATGCCATGTATTTTTGTGATCTCTGTGGTGACTAGCACAAGCATGCAAACTAGGTGTCATGATGTTGCTGATTTCAGCCCCTGCTTTGCTGATATTTTTATGCCATGTTAACTTGATGCTACCGAGAGATCCATGCTTATTTTGAGATACTTCAGTAAGGATGTTTTGTTATACATGTCTTGTTCTATCCATCCATGCCCTTGTTTGCAATTATGGAGTGCCATAGCTTGAGTCAATCGAGTTCTACTTTTGCTATAAAATGTTTCCTGGCAGATTGTTTACATGTTATTGAATTTTGCCAAGGTTGTTGTGGTTGATCCATGCACCCTATGATGTTGTTCTTGCCATTTATAGCTTCTATGCCATGTCTTCTACTGTTGGTTGCCTTGCCATGCCATGTAATGCTCTGTGGTGAGTGGTTTAAGCTCACCAACATGCCTACTTATCGTTGTTCCTGCCATGTATGAATCTGTAATATAACTTGCCATGTTTACATGGGTGCCATCATATCTTCTGATCCTTTTTGGCTCATGATCAGTAAGGGACTTTTGTTCTATGCATTTATTATATTCATGCCATGCCTTTGTTTTCCATGATAAGTTCCTGTAACATGCTGTTTGATAACTCTAAACATTGCAACCTGATGTTATTTCCTGATAAACCTGAAACTGTTATTATTTGCAATCTTGCCATGTCATTTTGAGCATGTTCTATTTGTTTCTGGAGATAGTTTAGTGTTCATGTTTTGTAATGCTTTACCTGTACATCATGCCCATGCCTTTTGTTTTCTTGTTGAGGTCTTGTAGCATGTTGTTTTGATGCTTGCAATATGCCTAGTTGCTGTTTTGGACAGATTGTTGTCATGACTTGTATAGAGTGTATGTGTTGAACCGTTGCTCCGTTTTGAGTGTGCTCTATATGAAACTTGCTTGTTTTTGCATGCAGTTTCATATTATCTTGTTGCATCCTTGTAAGTGCATCTAGTGCCCCTTAGTGATTTTGGTGTATTGAAGACTTACAGGTTAAGTAACTAATGCGTTTGTGAGTGTACACAGGTCTATAAGTCTATGAGGAGTTTGATAATTACAGAGTAAAAGTCGACCCTAAAAATGAAGTTCTTCAACTGAAGACTTTGATATTCTGAAGACTTTCTGAAGACTTTGAAAGTGAAGAAATTGGTGTGACCTTGAAGACTTGGTATTCATTTCAGGAACATGAAGCATGAAGACTTTTGTTTTCGTAGTTTCATTTTCTCTTTCTTGAGTCATAGGAAACACCGTCTCGTTAAAGGGGTCGAGGAAATACTAAGGAAAAATTTCCATGTGATGCTCAACTCAAAATCCTACACCTACCAATCCCTTGAGTGAAGCTTTTGGAAATCTCATACAGATTCGGTCAATTTCTTGAAAGGATGAGGCGAAACTCTTCAGTCATTTGAGAATTTGTTCGGCGAGGAGTTAGGAATTCGCCAGTCGAATTGCCTACAAATGAGGAACATGATATATACGAGGAATTTGATGTTCAAATTTCCGGCCGTTCTTTGTGTTCCACCTGTCCCAAATATCTTATCCACCTAACGGTCATATCATTGAAGGGCATTTATGTCTTATCATGTCGGGCTGCTCCTAGGCTATAAATAGCCGCCCCTACAACCACTAGTTGGTTGGCTGCTCCGAAGAACTTGACACTTGTCATTTGAGAGCAACCCATCCTCCGAGGAATTTGGCGAAAATCATCAAGTGAGGAAAACCCAAAACCAAACCCCAACAAACCCAAAGTGATTGAGCATCATTGAAGAAATTGATCTTGCGTGGATCCGGCGCTTGTTACCTTTGAAGACTGTGCTTCTTCCAGACGGTTAGGCGTCAAGGTCTAGAGCATCAAGAGGAATTGTGGATCGCCGAGTGACCAAGTCTGTGAAGGTTTGGAAGTCGCTGAAGACTTACCACGAGTGATTGGACGAGGTGCATGTGACCTTAGTTCAAGGAGAATACGGTGAGGACTTGGTGTCTGAGCTGCGTGCTCGGTGTTGGGTGTCCGGGCTGTGTGTCCTCGAGTTTAAATACTCGGCCGCTCCAACCAGACGTATAACCGAGACAGCAGTTGGAACTGGTCTACCAAATCATTGTCTTCACCAACCTAACTGGTTCTATTTCCTCAACCCTTTCATTTCCTCATTTTCGTGTTGAGTGTTTGTTCATATATGTGTTTGAAGACTTTGGTGAAGACTTTCTCAATTTCCTCAGTTCAATTTCTTGATCTGTTTGTCTTCATCTTGTGTTATCCTGTGATTACGCTTTACGTACTCCGTGATTGTCTTCATTTCATCATGATGACAATGCTTGTAATCTGTTATGCTTACTTCGAGTACTTATTCGCTGCAAGTATTTCTTCGCTAAGGAATTTCCTCACCGCAAATTCCTCGGTGAAGAATTCATAAAATCGCCTATTCACCCCCTCTAGTCGATATAACACACTTTCAATTGGTATCGAGCAAGGTACTCCCTTGTTACGTGTGATTTTAGTTTAACCACGGAGTTTTAGTTATGTCGACCGCAGGTATGATCAAGGTCTCGGCAGGGTGTCCTACCTTGATGGGACGGACTACCCCTCTTGGAAGAACAAAATGCGAATGCATCTTGAAGCAATTGACAACGATCTACGGTATGTTGTGACAAAAGGTGTTTCCTCGGTCACACCTTCTACGAATGATGCTGATGTGAAGAGATTCAAGCAACTCGATTCTCAAGCGAAGAATATCATATGTGGCCATCGAGCAAAGGTCAATATGGAAGAGTGGTGCTTTGGAATCTGCCAAACTCATCAGGACGGGCTGTCCAAAGTAAATGAAGGTGTCTCAACTCAGCGTGACTCTCGAGTTGATGTTCTTGGAATCTCTTCAACCGCTTCAAAAGACTCGACAATGAAAATGTTCAACAAACCTTGATCGCCTCTTGACATCTCAAATGAGCTTCAAGCCTTTGGGTGCCACCGACATCACCGACCATGAGGTGGTGAAGAAATTGCTAAGATCGCGATTCCTCATTTGATACTCGCGCGATGATACAAGAACGAGCTGATTACAAGTCTCTTGATCCTGCCGATATCCTCGAAGGCTAAATACTCACGAGTTCGACTTCTCAAAAAGAGATCTCTATGGTTACGGCTATGGAAAAACACGTGCCACGAAGGCCAAGGCTGTGTCCGAATCTGAAAGTGAAGACTACGGTAGTAGCCTTGGAGATCTGAAGAATTTGGCGAGAGCTAGCGCTTGCGCCGTGAAGAAATTCAGAAATTCTCAAGGCGTGGTCGCTTTGGAAAATCCTCAAGAAGCGGTGATTCCTCATCTAGTGACTATAAGAAGACTTTGTCACAAATGCAAGAAACCTGGTCACTATATCCAAGATTGTCCTCGATGGGAAAAGGAATTAAGGAAGAAGAAACACAAGGATTACGATTACGATGGCGTGAAGAAGAAGAAGAAATCATCGAAATCTTCATCATCAAAATCCTCAAAACCTTCTTCTCACAAGAAGAGCAGCTCCAAAAGGCTCGAGCATTCATTGGCAAGAAATGGACTCGAAGATGAATCTAAGGAAAATGAGGAAGAGGAGGAGTCGAAGAATCCGAATCTGGTGTGGCTAGTCGGCTCTTGCTCTCGCTTATGTTAGCAAGTCCATCTTCAACATGAAGAAACCGACTCGCCGACAAGCCCGATGAGGAAAATGATGACTACGCTCCACCTATTGCTTCATGGCAAAAGGTGCCAAGGTACTCAATTTCACCTCCTCTGAATCTAGTGAAAATGAATCGATGAGGATCTCAAGCCCAGCTACTCTAAACTTTCTAAGATTGCTATAAAACAACAAAGGGCTTTTGAAAAGGTTCAAAACATGCTAGATAAGAGTGATGATATGTTAGGTGAAGAAATGGATCGCACTCAAGCCACGATTGAAAATCTTGAGAGACTTGAGTCTAGGCTTGACAACCTTCAAGGTCATCATAACACTCTCTTATCGATCATGAGAAACTTTCTTATGAATTTCTTCAAAGAAAGCAAGATCTTGAGAAGCTAAGAGCGATTTATGAAGATCTTGAAGGAGCGCGATTCATTACTTGCTCAACAAATCAGCGCTTCTCAAGAAGAATTTGTTCCTCCATGCTTAAAGTGCATTGAGCGTGAATCGCTAATTCTTCACTGAATGTTCAAATGCTTCAACTGTTACAAATTCTTCACCTGCCTCTGCTATCACTAATTCCTCATCGAGAACATTGCTAGTATCCTTGACGATGCGGGGTGAAGGAATTGTACATAGCGAGGCATGTACAAAAGCCTCAAAGGGCATCGAGACTCTTTGTGATGTGCTTAAAAGCAGATCCTCAACGGGAACCCTAGGAAAGAGGTATTGCCTTTGAGAGGAAACTCAATGCTGATGGAGCGTCTTTGGAAGCCTGAGCAGTATCCCAAAACCTCATGGGTTGCTGCAAAGGGACCTCCAGTTGATCCATCTACCTTATCTGGTTTTACATGTGAATTTCCTCATTCTGCTGATGAGTCATTCGACTCAAATTATAAACTGTTCAAAAATCAGAATGGTGAAGTATTTGCTAGATATGTTGGCACTAACTGCAGGAACGGTTCCCCTATGAAGAAAATCTGGGTTCCCAAGAAGTGCCTTGAAAGTCTTCAGGTGAATGTCCTCATGACACCACCTGTGAAGAATAGGAACCCCAGATCAAATTCTTCATATGGACCAAATTCTTCATATGGATCCAAGTCCTCATACGGACCAAATTCTTCACGTGGATCAAATTCCTCAAAAGGATTAAAGTCCTCATATGATTATCATCGTGCTAACAACTCTGTTTTGCAGGGTAGAGCTAAGGGCTATGAATATGTGCATTATTCTTCAAACCAATATGTTCATAAGTCCTCGAAGAATTTCTCTGCTTATTCATATGCTTACCTAACCCCTCTTATGTGAAGCGAAATGGTTTGGCCTCTATGCCACCATTCTCATATGGAGCTTCAGAGTGATGAACTCTTTGCCACCCCTTGAGATGTGGGTGGTGAAGAAAAAGAACTAATCTCTTCTGCGAGGGTCAGGTCTCGGGCGTGCCTCAACGTCTGAAGAATTTCTTCTGGGCCTGACAAAATTGCACGAAAGGGCGCAGGCTAATCATGATGAAATGAACTTTCATTTCACACGTCCTCATCTTGCTTATCGATTGATCTTGGTGATGAAATTCATCGATGAACTTGATATCATATTCTTCAGCGATGAAGTATATGAGATCGTAAGTTATACTAATTCATCTGCAGGATGATCAACCCAAAACCACCGAGTGGGTTCTCGATAGTGGATGTACAAATCACATGATTTGGTGACAAGAATCTATTGATGGATGCTCCTTATCACCGTCACATCTGAAGCATATCATCTTCTTGACAAAGGCAAAAGTCGGTATTGGGTCTTGGTAAGGTTGCTATCTCTAAGGACATGCACATGGACAAAGTCATGCTTGTTGAGTCCTTAGGATATAACCTCATGTCGATCTCAATGCTTTGTGATCTTGATATGGTTGTTATCTTTGGCAAATATCGTTGTGTTGTGATTATGGAAGCTGACAATTCCAAAGTCTTCGAAGGCTTTAGGAGAGGAGACTTGTATATTGTTGACTTCTCCACAGGTCCACAACCAGCCATGTGCCTACTTGCAAAAGCTTCAGAAGGCTGGCTATGGCATCGACGACTTAGTCACGCAGGCATGAGGAATTTACTGCAGCTTGCGAAGAAGAAGCATGTCATTGGCATTGAAAATGTCAAATTCCTCAAGGATCACTTATGCGAACTGTGAAGCTGGAAAAATGACCAAGGCCAAGCATCCAGTGAAGACTATCATGACCACTACTCGTCCCTTGAATTGCTTCACATGGACCTCTTTGGTCCCAATCATTACTCAGTTGTCATTAATGAAGCATCACTATATGGCTTTGTTATTGTTGATGATTACTCTCGTTACACATGGGTACACATTGTTACTTACAAAAATCAAGTGCAGGAAATCTTCAAGCGATTTTCCTCGAGGGCTTCAACCAACTTTGGTGTGAAGATCAAGCACATCGGGAGTGACAATGGAACTGAGTTCAAGAATTCGGTCTTGATGACTATCTTGATGAACTTGGTATTACTCATGAGTTATCTGCTCCCTATACTCCTCAGCAAAATGGCGTAGTGGGCGCAAGAACAGAACTCTGGTTGAGATGGCTCGCACTATGCTTGATGAATACAAAACACCTAGTCGTTTACGGATTGAAGCAATTGACCTGCGTGCCACATCATCAACAGTATATCTTCACAAATTCTTCAAGAAGACTGCCTATGAACTCCTCAACGACAAGAAACCCAATGTAAGTTATTTCAAAGTCTTGATTGCTAAATGCTGGATTAGAGATCCTCACCACACCTCTAAATTTGCAAAGCACATGAGGGTTTTATGCTTGGTTACGGAAAGGACTCGCACACCTCTGAGTCTTCAACATCACTCAACACAAGATTGTTGACCTTGTAGATGTCGGTTCGATGAAACTAATGGCTCGCAAAAGAGCACTTACCTTCTGTGTTAGGCGAACCAGCACCGAGGACTCTATCGGGTTCAAGGCAAGCGAGGATGTCATTCCCTCTTGAAGAAACTGCTGAAGAATTCATTCCTGTACGCGAAGAACGTCAAGCTGATGCACCTGAAGATAATGCTGAAGAAAATGGTGCTGAGGAAAATGATCAAATTCCTCGAAGACAACCAGCTCATCCTCGCGTTGCAAAAGAAGTACAAGTGGAGAAGATCATCGATGACATTAAAGCGCCAGGTCCTCTCACTCGCTCAAAAGCTTCACATTTATCTAACTTTTGTGGGCACTATGCTTTTGTCTCTATCACAGAGCCCACTAAGGTAGATGAAGCATTTCTGGAGCCGGAGTGGATTCAGGCCATGCAAGAAGAATTACATCAGTTCGAGCTCAACAACGTCTGGAACTGGTCAAACGTCCAGATCCTCGCAAGCATAATATCATTGGCACAAAGTGGATCTATCGCAACAAGCAAGATGAAAATGGTCTTGTGGTGAGGAATAAGGCACGACTAGTAGCTCAAGGCTACACGCAGTTGAAGGAATTGACTTGATGAAACTTTTGCACTGTCGCTAGACTTAAGTCTATTAGCATATTACTCGCCTATGCTAACCATCACAATATCACTTTATATCAAATGGATGTGAAAAGTGCATTCCTCAATGGTAAGCTTGAGGAAGAAGTATATGTTGCTCAACCCCGGTTTTGAAGATCCAAAGAATCGACAAAGTCTTGAGACTCAATAAGGCCCTCTATGGCCTCAAGCAAGCCCCTCGGGCGTGGTATGATACATTGAAGGAATTCTTTGTGAAGAATGGCTTCACACCGGTTCACTCGATCCTACTCTCTTTACTAAATCTTATGATGGTGAACTTTTGTGTGCCAAATATATGTTGATGATATTATCTTTGGCTGTCTTGACCAACGTTATAGTGATGAATTTGCCTATATGATGAGTGAAGAATATCAAATGTCTATGATGGGAGAATTGAAATTCTTCTTAGGTCTTCAAATTAAATCAACAACACAATGGCATATTCATATCTCGGAGAAATACCTCAAAGATGTCCTGAAGAAATTGGCATGCAAGATTGCAAAGGTGTCAAAATTCCTATGCCCACAAATGGCCATCTATGCCTTGATGAAAATGGTATTGACTTGATCACAAGGTATACCGCTCCATGATTGGTTCTTTATTATACTTATGTGCATCTAGGCAGATATAATGCTTAGTGTTTGCATGTGTGCCCGATTTCAAGCTACAGAAGGAATCACACCATAAGGCTGTGAAGCATATTCTTGATATCTAGCTCACACACCAACACTAGGATTATGGTACCCCAAGGGCTCTACTTTTGATCTCATTGGATATTCGACTCGACTATCTTTGGTGATCGTGTGGATCGCAAGTCAACATCTGGTACTTGTCATTTCCTCGGACGATCTTTGGTCTGTTGGTCCTCGAAGAAAGCGAACTGCGTATCACATCCCTGCGGAAGCTGAATACATTGTTGCTGGCTCGTGTTGTGCTCAATTACTATGGATGAAGCAAACCCTCAAGGACTACGGCATCAACGTGAAGAATGTGCCTCTCTATTGTGACAATGAGAGTGCCATCAAGATTGCTCACAACCCTGTTCAGCACTCGAAGACAAAGCACATTCAAATTCGTCATCATTTTCTTCGTGATCATGTGTTGAAGGCGACATCTCCATCGAGCACGTGAAGGCGAAGAACAGCTAGCTGATATCTTCACTAAGCCCTTGGATGAGAAGAGATTTAGCAAGTTGCGGTGTGAGCTAAATATCTTAGAATCTTGAATGTTCTTTGAAAAGGCACACATCCTAACACTTATGCAAAAGTGATGACTTAGATGTGCAACACATGAAGAAGCGTTTTCTTCAATCAATGAAGAATAACACTCTAAGTGTGAAGAAATTAATGAAGAATTTGATTCTCGAGAACCCTATGACAATTATGCTGCGGTGTCTGAAATCATCATTCTTATCTGATTGGGTCACGCCACCACCAAAGTTGAAAATCTTCAATTTGAGTTTTTCCTCGAGTTTTGAAATTCTTGAGTTTTCAAATTCTTCAACTTTGCAAAATCTTCTTTGTTTCCGTCGTCTTTCTTCATTGGATATATATATATATATATATATATATATATATATATATATATATATATATATATATATATATATATATATATATATATATATATATATGGGTTTATGTCCTCTCTGACATTCACTTATGGCTATTTCTTCAAGTCACTTTTACGCTAAGTGAATGTGATCGGACCCTTCCCCCTCTATGCTATACTCAACCCAATCCATTCACAAATTCTTCATGTGCGTTCTACTTTGAAACTCGTTCAAAATCTTCACTGTATCCTGACAGCTGAAGAAATTGCGAACGGAACTTTTAAAACGAATCTTATCCAAACCTTCGCTTTTACCGCTCAAACCGTTCCGCATCCCACGATGCATTATTATATTCACCCACGATCGTACACGATCTCCACTACACAGTACGTGGGTGACACATGTCGTGAGAAGGAGAATGGTCAGGGGCATGTTCGTCCTAAATCTTCGGGCGATCCGTTTTTCACCGTGTCTATAAATACCCCTCTCCCCTTCCTCACTCTTTTACTCCGCTCGACCTCTCTCTCCCGCTCAAGCTCCTCAAAACCCTAGAGCCGCCGCTACTCCATCGTCGCCGGTGAGGAAAAGCTTCACTGCCTTGACCTCTTCGCCGACGTACTCACGCCGACCGTGGAAAATCTTCACTCCGCCGTCGCCGTAGCTGATTTCCTCTGCCAAGTTAGGGCGTGGAAGATCTGAACGGACGAACTTCCCAACTGTTCTTCTCAGTTCGTCGTGTTCCTCACTTCGGTTAATTAAAAGTAACTTTTATTACTCGCTTTGATTCTCAAATCTTCTTCAAATTCTTCAAAGGTGTTTATTCTTCAAATTCTTCACACATATGAACACCTCAAATCTCTTGATTCGTTTCTCTAAGCAATGATTTTCTTCAAGATTCCTCAATTGTGTGGATCCTCGATCTATACAACTCTGGAACCTAAGACAAAGAGCGCTTAGTGAAATTCTTCAAAACTCATCTGGTCAAAATCCTCAAAACTTGTTCTTTTGAAAAACCTTACGAGAACATATGACCTCTCCAAATTCCTCGCACCTATACTCTGTTCACAGGTACAAATGTCGCTGCTGAATCCCTAGGTTCTCATCAACTTAACTCATTTGCAGCGTTCCTCGAAGAAAAACTGCACACTTCTTGAGAGAACTCAATTGTTCAATTTCCTCAAGCGAAGAAAATGGCGAATGATGTAAGAAGCCGCAGAAGGGAGGAAAGAAACACGAGGTTATGAAAGCGTTTGAAATCCACGAGGAAATATATGCTGACTCGCACACGGATGAAGAAAGCAAAAATCAGCGCAAGGTGCGTATTCAGAAGATTGAACGGAGATGGGCACGGGAATGGAAGGAATACAGATATGTAACTCCTAAGTACATGAAGAAATTTGCTCTAAATCCTCCATGCCCAAGAGCTCCTTTGGCACCTGGCCAAGTAGCTGATCCCACAAGCATCAAACGAGGTGAGGACTTTCCTGATGAATGGGCTAAACGTCAAGCAAAATTGGCAAAGCAAGCAAAGGAGGCGGTGAAGAAATTCAATGATTACGCCTTGCATCTGCCCTTGAGGTCTCGGTCAAACCGAGGAAATCAATGCAAAAGAAGCCTGCTCATAAGCCAAGTGCTTCACCATCTGCGCCCTCACGGCCAAGTTCCTCGACAGCACCCTCCAAGCAATTTCCTCACACTGCTGCCGTTCCACCAAAGTCTTCAACAGCTCCGTCAAAACCTTCAGTTCCTGTGCACCTGGCTACTTGTCAAAGGACTGCTGGTTTCTCAATTGCCTCAGGCATTTCTGCAAGTTCCTCAGCTGCTCCCATTTCTTCATCTGGCCCGGCTCAGCTGAAGACCAAAGCAACAGCTGGACGAGGTCCTCGGCCTAGTCCAAGGAAGAAACAGGTTGTACTCCATGTGCCATCCGATGATGAGGCATCTGATGAAGAACTTGAAGAAATCATCAGAGACCGTCAAGTGAAGGCCGCTAGAGCCAAAGGTACATCTGTGCCACTGCTATTGGATCCGAAGAAAGTCCTCGACTTTATTGATCTACGCACAAGGATCTCAATACCCTCTGCTGATCTTCATCGACACTGGTCAAAGTCATCTGTTGACTCACTTCATCGCTGAAGAAAATGGAAGTTTGAGAAGGCGAGGGAAATCAAAAGGCTCAATCTGGAAGGAGAAGTTCTGAAGAAAAATGTTGTCAAGATGACACGAGGAGCTTCTCAAGTTCAAACTGAAATTCAAGACCTCGGCAAAACTTGATACCCACTATGCTGATTGGCAAGGAGTAAAGACTAGATTAAATCAACTGACGAAGAAATTCACAAGTGTTGCTGCCCAGTGCAACATGAAATTCCTCATTTGGAGCCTCGGCTCAGCCTCTTGAAGAAAATGCCAGCACCGCTGATGAACATCAACCTGCTGAAGAAAATGCTGATTCGGGCTGATGATCCCATCCCCTCTGAAGAAACTGCCGGGCACCCACTAGTGGTGCGCTGAAGAAATTACTCAAGACAGAGGCTGCATCGGTTGCTCTGAAGAAACTGCACCAAATTCCTCGGCTCCTCCTGCGCCAACTCCAACTCCAATTCTTCCATCCGCTTCGATGTGAAGAAAACCAAGGCTGCTGAACGAGCTCTTTGTGAAGAAAAGGAAAGCATCAGCTGCGTCAGATTCTTGATTGCGAAGAAAATGAAGCCAATGACCAGCTCATTCGAAAATCCAATTGATGTTGTTCCAATTTCCTCCATACCATCAAAGGAAGTTGTTCCTTTTGAGAAGACTATGAGATCCCAATCGGATCTGATGAAGAACATCAATCTGCTGCTTCGTCGGAGAAAATTGATGAAGAAATTGAAGTGGAAGCAATCCCTTCAACCCCAGTTATTTCCTCATCAGACTATGAAATTCCTCAAGCTGCTCTTTGAGGAAATTGAAAATGAAGATGTGGATATTGGATGCACCACTCCGGTGATAAATGGTGACTTTTGGGAAAGTCAGCATCCCAATACTCCTCTCTTCACCCGCTCCAACAAGTTCCTCACTCCCTGCACAAACAGTCCAAATGGACTCTGAAGAAAATCAACCCTTGGTTACATGCATGAAGAAATTCCAGCCACTAGTCTTGATGAAACTGCTTCTTTGCTAATCCTCGGGCGCACTGTTGAGGAACAAGAAATTCCTCGACTGAAGAACTGAACTTGTGATTCTGAGGTGGTGATGCAACTCATCGACACCCTCTGCCCAAGCAAAAGAATCCGTTCTCAACCAAGCAAAAGTTCAAGGCTGAAGTTTCTTTGCCGAGCATGTGTTCTTCATGAATATAATCCCTATGATTACGCTCGAATTAGGAAGAGGCGCTTACGGACTGCCACCAAGCCAACTTCTATTCCTCGGTGCTTTTCAACAAGGATAAAATCTTGATCATGCTCATATTCCTCATGTGGATATGGAGTCGCTGCCGAGCTTTGAGCCAGTCCTCGGTGTTCTTCACGACGTAGGACTTCTAAACTTCTGACCGATATTTGTGGACTGGAATGAAGAGCTAATTCTTGAGTTCTATGCAACCTGCACATCACGGAGACGCGAAGACGTAAATTCATGGGTCTTAGATTGGATGACTGAAAACACTCACTACAAGGCACCGACAAGTGAATTGCTTCGTGCCCTACCACTCGATCCTCCGCTTGATGGTGCACGTCGTATCTCTGAAGAAAAAGAACTTTTAAATCACTATATGCAAGTCTTGATGAAGCCTTTGAAGCCAAGGCAGGCCCCAAGAACCAAATTCCTCGTCAAGGAATTATTATATGTGCCTCGGACAGTCTATCGAATTCTGACAAAGACTATGAGTCCTATCAAAGGCCACGACTCGAACGATGAAGAAGTCGTTGGCATCATGAAGAATATGCTTTTCAACATCATCCATGGCGTTCCCGTAAATTTCCATGATTTCTTCATGAGGACTCGGCTAACATTGCCATGTCACCTTTTGAGCTGAAGCCTTATGCGCCTTGGATTATGAGATTCATCGGTCAAGGTCTTCACTAAATTACAAGGCGATACTTTGAACCACTGCAGCTACACCCCGATTGAAGTCCTCAAGCGGACAGTTACCTCGGTGATGAAAAGGGCAAGGCTCTGCTGTGATAGATGAAGGCATTCGTCCATTGGATGGACAGCCAAAGCGACATCCTACTCCACCAATGATGACTACGCCACACATGACTCAAAGACAAATACCTCGGTCAAGCAAAGTCCTCAAGCTCGCACCTGTGGTGATGGTGATCGTGAATTACTCCTCAGTCTTCATCAGAAGGTTGATCGCAATCATAAGTGGGTCAAGCGTCAGTTTGGTACTCTTCTTTACAACATGACCTCCACACACAATGCAGTGAAGAAAAACCACTACTACCTTCATGAAACCTTCAAGTGCACCTGGGTTGTTCTTTCACATGTCTCTGATGAAGAAGAACTGACTTCAATGGGACTCAAGGAAGAATTTGGTGGTCTGCACCTCCTCCGAAGAAATTCAAGAAGGTCAAAGTTCCTTCCTTAGTGGCCAGCTCCTATTCTTCATCTCGCGACACTGATGAAAATGAAGATTTGGAAGACACTGCTGCTGGTCCTACTTCAACAACCGACCCCAACAATGCTGGCGCTCCATCTTCAACTTGAAATTCTTCACGAGCGTTAGTCCTCAGTTTCGATCCTTTTGGTCATTTCATGACAAAGGGGGAGAAATTTGAGTTAGTCTTCAAGCGGTTCTAGTTTTTGTCTATATACAGTATTTTATTAAGTTACAACTCTCGTTCTTCTGAAACCTTTTATTGGATCGAGTTGTAATCTTAAACCCGATGGTGCTTTGATACTTTTGATGCATTATGCTCTTGCTCTATGCTCGATTCTGATAGTTATGCTCGATTCTCGTGAGCTCCTTGAAAATCTTCATAGCAAATCAATTTGGCCTTTGGGCTCTGATACTCTTGATGCATTACCTTGCATAACATCAAGCACCATATTTCATCATGCATTTCAAATTCTTCATACTATATGTTAAATGCGTGTATGAATTACAAGATATAGGGGGAGATCTCCATGATCTTATTCTTCAAATGTGCATTGCCTCAAAAGCAAATTCCTCACTATGCACATCTTCAGGGGGAGTTCTTCTATATCTTGCAATCAAATTCCTCATTATCGATATTTACACTTCATATGTTTATCCCGTTGAAAACTTAACCTATATTGTCATCAATCACCAAAAGGGGAGATTGTAAGTGCATCTAGTGCCCTTAGTGATTTTGGTGTATTGAAGACTTATAGGTTAAGTAACTAATCGTTTGTGAGTGTACACAGGTCTATAAGTCTATGAGGAGTTTGATAATTACAGTAAAAGTCGACCCTAAAATGAAGTTCTTCAACTGAAGACTTTGATATTCGAAGACTTTACGAAGACTTTGAAAGTGAAGAAATTGGTGTGACCTTGAAGACTTGGTATTCATTTGAGGAACATGAAGCATGAAGACTTTTGTTTTCGTAGTTTCATTTTCTCTTTCTTGAGTCATAGGAAACACCGTCTTTGTTAAAGGGAAATTCGAGGAAATACTAAGGAAAAATTTCCATGTGATGCTCAACTCAAAATCCTACACCTACCAATCCCTTGAGTGAAGCTTTTGGAAATCTCATACAGATTCAGTCAATTTCTTGATGGATGTAGAGGCGAAACTCTTACGCTTTCATTGAGAATTTATTCGATCGAGGAGTTAAATTCGCCGATCTGAATTGCCTACGATGAGAACATGATGTACGAGGAATTTGATGTTCAAATTTCCGACCGTTGTTATCTTGCTTGCGCAGCTGTCCCAAATATCTTATCCACCTAACGGTCATATCATTGAAGGGCATTTATGTCTTATCATGTCGGGCTGCTCCCTAGGCTATAAATAGCCGCCCCTACAACCACTAGTTGGTTGGCTGCTCGAGAGAACTTGACACTTGTCATTTGAGAGCAACCCATCCTCCGAGGAATTTGGCGAAAATCATCAAGTGAGGAAAAACCCAAAACCAAACCCCAACAAACCCAAAGTGATTGAGCATCATGAAGAAATTGATCTGCGTGGATTCGGCGCTTGTTACCTTTGAAGACTGTGCTTCTTCCAGACGGTTAGGCGTCAAGGTCTAGAACATCAAGAGGAATTGTGGATCGCCAGTGACCAAGTTTGTGAAGGTTTGGAAGTCGCTGAAGACTTACCACGAGTGATTGGGCGAGTGCATGTGACCTTAGTTCAAGGAGAATCTGGTGAGGACTTGGTGTCACGATGTCACGCCAATATGCGACCCTATCCAAAAGGAACTCGATGGTCCCACCAGAGATAGACCCGCATATTGAAGCGCTTTTGCAAGGTGGATATCATTACATCAACTTTATATAATACATAGGGATACATACATAAGGCGCAAATGCCACAAGAATACATCAACATCATATACAAGAACAACATCCGACTACGGATGAAACATAAGCGAAGCTCAAGCGACATCCACCCTGCTAGCCCGGGCTGCCGACACTGGAACCTATCCCCGATCGAAGAAGAATCGGAAGAAGAACTCCAAACAAGCAAACATCGCGCTCGCGTCATGATCATCGCAAACCTGTACACTGGCCCGGTGGTGTAGTAAGCTGTGAGCCACGAGGACTCAGCAATCCCATTACCATGGGTATCAAGACTAGCAAAGCTTAAAGGGAAAGGAAGGGGTAAAGTGGTGAGGTTGCAGCAGCGGCTAAGCATATATGGTGGCTAACATACGCAAATGAGGCGAGGAGAGAAACAAAGGGCGGTCGTCAACTAGTAATGATCAAGAAGTGATCCGAACTCCTACTTACGTCAAACATAACCCGAAACCGTGTTCTCCTTCGATCAACCCGAAAAGAGACACTCACAGTTCACGCTACGGTTGGTGTATTTTAATTAAGATCAACCGGGTTTTCTACAACGGACATTAACAAATTCCCATCTGCCACATAACCGCGGGCACGGCTTTGAAAGTTCAAACCCTGCAGGGTGTCCCAACAACCCATGATAAGCTCTCGCGATCAACGAAGAATAGACCTTCTCCCGGGAAGACCGATCAGTCTCGGAATCCGGCTACAAGACATTCACAGCAATAAAACAAGACCAGCAAGACCGCCCGATCGCCGACGATCCCGATAGGAGCTGCACATATTTCGTTCTCGGGGCAACACGGATGAGACAGGCTACGAGTAAAACCAACCCTCGAGTTGCCCCAAAGGTGGCCCATGGTGCGGCTCGGTTCGGCCAGCACTTAGAGAAGCACTGGTCGGGGGCTAAATAAAGATGACCCTCGAAGCGACTCCCAAGGGAAAAGTAGGTGGTGGTGAGGCAAATGATAAAACCAATGTTGGGCCTTGCGGAAAAGTCTTATTCAAAGCGAACTGTCAAGGAGGTCCCATAAATCACCCGACCGCGTTAGGGGCGCACAATCCGGGAACATAATACCGATATAGCGGAAACTAGAGGCGGCAAGAGTGGAACAAAACACCAGGCATAAGGCCGAGCCTTCCACCCTTTACCAAGTATATAGATGCATTAATTAAATAAGATATATTGTGATATCCCAACAAGTAAACATGTTCCAACAAGGAACAACATCTCCATGTTCAACAAGGAACAAACTTCATCTTCACCTGCAACTAACAACGCTATAAGAGGGCTGAGCAAAGCGGTAACATAGCCAAACAACGGTTTGCTAGGAAGGGTGCAAAAGGTTAGAGGCGACATGGCAATTGGGATGGCTTGAGCAACAGGTAATAGGTAGCGCAGCATAGCGATAGAAACGAAGCAACTAGCATAGCAATGATAGTAGTGAGATCCAGGGTAGCGGTCATCTTGCCTGAAATCCGCAAGGAAGAAGAACGAGTCCATGAAGAAGATGAAGCGGATCCATGAAGAAGATGAGCGGATGAAGCCAACCAAGCGTGAGCGAGCGAATCCTCACGATCGCATAGCATAGCAGGAACTAACAAGAAGAGCACACAACATAGTAAACACATCACACATGAACAAGACATGATGCACAACCAAGCATGATGCATGACAAAGCTACATGAAGCTACTCATGGCAAGGGATGATGCAAACAAGAACAACACATCAAGACAAGTTTAAATGAGGCCGGAAACAACAAAGAACCATTCCGGTAAGTCCTCATATGCATATTTCGAAATTGGTCCAGATCTGAATAAACCTTATGTTCAAGTTGTTAAACAGCAATTTAATATGCACCACGATGATCTACGAAATTCTAGTCAAGTTACATATAAAGTTCATTAGATTCGAGACTCGGCCTAGAAGATATGAGCAAAACAAGATAAACATGGCATTGATGCAAAATGCATACAAACATCAAGCAAACACCTCAAAACAAAGGATCCAACATGATAATATGAAACTACATGCAAAATCAAGCAAGTTTCATATAGAGCACACTCAAAAGCAGACAGCGGATCAACACATACACTCTATACAAGTTTAAAGGACAAGCTGTCCAAAACAGCAACTAGGCATATTGCAAGCATCAAAACAACATGCTACAGGACCTCAACATAAAAACAAAAGGCATGGGCATGATCTACAGGTAAAGCATTACAAAACATGAGAACTGAGCTACCTCCAGAAATGACTAGAACATGCTCAAAAACACATGGCAAGATTGCAACTAATAACAGTTTCAGGCATTGGCAGAAATAACATCAGGTTGTAATGTTTAGAGCTATGAAACAACATGTTACAGGAACTTACCAAGGCAAAAAAAGGCATGGCATGAATCTACTCAAATCATATAACAAAAGTCCTTTAGTGACCATAAGCCAAAAAGGATTAGAAAATATAGTAACACACATGTCAATATTGAAAGTCTCGTCAACAGATTCAGCAACATGGCATGTCAAAAACTGATAACGAGAGGGCATGTTTACAAGCTCAATGCACTCACTACAGAGCCTCAAATGATAAACTAAGCATACATACATCAAGAATACATGACATAGAAGACATACAAGGCAAGAACAATAACATAGCATATATGGATCAACCACAACAAGCTTGGCAAAATTGAATAACATGTATACAATCTGCCAGGAAACATTTGATAGCAAAAGTAGAGCTCGATTGACTCAAGCTAGACTACTCCATAATTGCAAACAAGGGCATGGATAGATAGATAAATACATGCTTAACAAAACATCCTTACTGAAGTATCTCAAAATATGCATGGATCTCTCGGTAGCATCAAGTAAACATGGCATCAAAATAACAGCAAACAGGGCTGAAATCAGCAACAACAAGACACCTAGTTTGCATGCTTGTGCTAGTCACCACATAGATCACAAAAATACATGGCATATACCCCTGCAAATAAGACATGGCATATTGCAAAACACATGTAGGACTCAAGTCCATAGGATGCACACATCAATCATGGCAAAAATGACAAAAGTGCAAGTTCTGTTAAGAAACAGAAACTAACATCACATAGCACTCTTGCAACAGCATTTCGGGCATCAAGATGAGCTCAAATGAAAATGATGCAATGAGATGAAATGATCTACTCTTCGAGACGAACATTTTTACGTATTATACGCGCAAAACGGAGCTACATGCACAGAGATAGGATGCAACGAAAATGCAACAAAATATCACATATGCTCGGGACTTAGAAGAATTTTAGAGGGAGGGGAAAAAGGTCAACCGAGGCACGGACTTTGAGGATCGCCGGATCTTCGCCGGAGGTGCGGTAGAGGCGGCCGGAGTGGGAGGGGTCGGATCAGTCGCTCCTCGACCGGATCTGGCGGAGAAGGCCGAGGCGGTGAGGCGCGGACTCCGTGGCGTGGTGAGGCCGGCATGATCAGAGGCAGCGAGGCGGGCAGCGGAGCTCAGGCTCCAGCGAGCTCCGGCAAGAGAAGGAAGCGGCCGGAGGAAAGGAGGCGGCGACGTCTGGCGGAGGCGGCCGGCCTCGGCCAGGCGAGGCCGGCCAGGCGGGGGGCGGCCGAGGCGTGAGGCGGCCAGCCGTGATCGCCGGCAGCAGCAATGGCGGAGGCGGAGGCGAGGCAGGCTGTGAGGCGTATGAGCCGCTGGGCAGGCCTACCCAGGCCCGTGGGCCATGTGTGCGGGCCTTGGGGGCCACGTGGTGGTGGGGAGAGAGGCGGACGGCGGCGGACATGTCCGTCGGCGGGGAAGAAACGTCCGTGGTGAGGAAAAATCTAGGGTTAGGGAAGAATTGATCCATGAATTTGGGGAGACACATATATATAGGTAGAGGAGCTAGGAGAGTCCAAATGAGGTGCGGTTTTCGACCCTTGATCGTGATCGAGCGACCGAGAGCATGGAGGGAGTTTGCTGGGTTTTGGGCCACTTAGAAAGGGAGTTGGGCTGCAACAAAGAGGCTTTGCGGTTACCGGTTAACCGTTGGAGTACTAAGCGACCTCCGAATGATCGAAACTTGACAGGCGGTCTACGGTGCTATACCAAGGCCGCTTGACAAACCTCGGGGCATTCGAAACGTTGACACCGGACATGAAAAGAGGTAAAAGGGGCGCGGGAGACATAGGAGTGCGGATTGCAAAAGCGGACAACGGGAAAATGCTCGGATGCATGAGACGAACACGTATGCAAAATGAAATGCACATGGTGACATGATATGAAATGCATATGATGACATGGCAAAGTGCAACACGCAAGCACATGACATGGCAAAGACAGCGAAAAACTGGCAGACACCTGGCGCATCGAATCCGGGGCGTTACAACACTCCTCCACTAACAAGAGATCTCGTCCCGAGATCTTAGGACCGAGACGGAAGAGAAAAGGGATGAGGTGAAACATGAACTCAAGAGAATAAGCAAAGAATCGAGAACACTCGAGAAGAAGAGAGAAATGACGAGAATGACGAGAATTGAAGGCTCACGGAATCAGATGAAGACATGACACGAAACCTCCGGAAAGAATTGAAAGAATTGAATGAAAATTCTTAGAAGGAAGGATTGAACGGAGTTGTTGAAAAAAAATCACCACCGAAAAGAAATAGATTGTTGTGGACTTATGGATAACCTCTCAAAATTATGAGGTGAACGCCGACCACAAACGGAAAAGATTAAATAGCTGAGAAGAACGAAGAAATGCAAAACTCCACTTCAAAAGAATACGGAGAATTAATTGCACTTCGAGACGCGAGAAGAAAAGATACTTGAACTCCACCAACAAAATCTTGATGAACTCTTGAAGAAAGAAATAAATCATGAAAATCCACCATGAAGAACTCCGGTAACAAAAGGATGGTGAGATAGAATGAAGGATGAAAGAATAAGATGAGCTTTGCGATGAATTTGATGGAGGATTCCGACGAAATGGCTGAGGAAATTGAACTCCGGATAAGAAAAGATGAAAAGACTAGGAACTAGAATTTATTCCTCAAGAACAAACTCCGAAGGAAGGGATTAATCAGCTTGGATGAAATAAGAATAAGATTTATTGTATGCTTATCCTTCATCAAATTAAATTGATGACAAGCAACGGATTTCACATCTTACTTATTCTTCTTGAAAAAGGATTGAGAAGTGACAGCACAGAACTTGAGAAAATCTTCATGAACCACCGGTAGGATTGGAAAGAACGAATGAATTAATATGATAACCGAAGAAAAAGAATCTTGAACGAACCACCGTAAGAAATTAAGAATGGTGATGACGAGAATGAATCGCTGGAAGACTTAGAAGAACAAATATGCTCGAGGGATTTAGATGCAAAGAACAAAGAGATCACGAACTGATTGAAGAATACTTGAGCGAAGCACCTGAAGAATATTGAGACGAGCGAAGAACACGGATATAGAATAATTGGAGAGCGACTTTGAGAACTTGGAGCGAAGAAATCTTCGAAAAGATGGCCTCCGGATTATCGAGAGGAAAGCAACTCTGAAACACTCGGACGGATGAAAAGAATTACCTGTTGGAAACAATTAGATAGGATAACATCGAGCTAGAACCATGAATCTCCGGGAGAACGGACAAGATTTAGGGAAAACTCTACTTCGGTCTTCAAATGACGACGAGAAACACCACCAAAATTAATGAGGTTCTCCGGAAGAATGAAAAACAAAGACGTTGAGCCAACAATGAAAAGAATTGAAAGCGATCTTGGAGAAAGCATGTGACTGATGAAATTCATTCTTACGTCACACTTGAAAAAATTGGGAATAGCTCGGGAAATAGAAGAATCGGTAAGATCACGGGAAAAGACACATGGGTTAGGGCCTTGAAGAAAAACACCGTTGGAAAGGGATGTTAAGCAGATAGATGATGCACCGGAAGAACTGAAATATTAGAATGAGGTGACAACCTCGAATTAATTCAAACACAGACAAATCTCCTGAGATGTCTGCCGAACTCCGGAATGATAAACTGGCGAGAGGCGAACGAGCAGGGAAAAACACTTGAGCCGAGAGAAAAAAATATGATCAACATCGAACAACTTGAATTGAGTCCACCGGAAAAGAAAGAGATGAAGAATGACGAACGAGACGAGGCTCCACCGGTTGAAATAATTAAGGGAAGACTCCACATGAATGAAATTGACGGTCGAAACAGACTCAAACTCCGGGAAGAAAAAGGGTGGTAGGGCGGGAAAACAAAGGCAACTTGGAAGGGGAAAACGGCGAATAACTTGAAAAGACAACACCGGATGAAATCATTGAGGAATGAAAACAAAGACTTCACACGAGTAGGATGGATACTCGATTACGGACTCCGGTTCCGAGAAGAAGAAGGGAGGGCGGGTGGGAAAAACAATAAGGACAACTTCGGACAGGAAAACAACAACGTCAGAGGAAGAACTGAGGATTGAACTTGGCAAAGATGAAGATGGTCGAGTCAACTTGACGAGAAATGCACCGGATGGAAAGAGCAGAGGAACAACGATCGGAAAACCAACTGCGTGATCCTAAAGAAAATTTTGAAGGGAAGAGGAGTAATTCAAAACACCTCGTCAAGATTCCTCACCGAGGCGGCGAAGGGCAGAGGAGTAAAAGAATTCCTACTCTCCGATATAACTAGACTCGAAAACAGTTTTCTTCTAGACTCAACAACGGCCAAACTACACGATCAAACAAGGGGCTCCTAAGGTTGGTCGAGGCTCGATACCAACTTATCACGCCCAATATGCGACCCTATCCAAAAGGAACTCGATGGTCCCACCAAGATAGACCCGCATATTGAAGCGCTTTTGCAAGGTGGATATCATTACATCAACTTTATATAATACATAGGGATACATACATAAGGCGCAAATGCCACAAGAATACATCAACATCATATACAAGAACAACATCCGACTACGGATGAAACATAAGCGAAGCTCAAGCGACATCCACCACTGCTAGCCCAGGCTGCCGACACTGGAACCTATCCCCGATCGAAGAAGAATCGGAAGAAGAACTCCAAACAAGCAAACATCGGCGCTCGCGTCATGATCATCGCAAACCTGTACACTGCAACTGGTGGTGTACTAAGCTGTGAGCCACGAGGACTCAGCAATCCCATTACCATGGGTATCAAGACTAACAAAGCTTAAAGGGAAAGGAAGGGGTAAAGTGGTGAGGTTGCAGCAGCGGCTAAGCATATATGGTGGCTAACATACACGCAAATGAGGCGAGGAGAGAAACAAAGGCAGTCGTCAACTAGTAATGATCAAGAAGTGATCCTGAACTCCTACTTACGTCAAACATAACCCGAAACCGTGTTCTCCTTTCGATCAACCCGAAAAGAGACACTCACGATTCGCTTACGGTTGGTGTATTTTAATTAAGATCAACCGGGTTTTCTACAACGGACATTAACAAATTCCCATCGCCACATAACGCATGGCACGGCTTTGAAAGTTCAAACCCTGCAGGGTGTCCCAACAACCCATGATAAGCTCTCGCGATCAATGAAGAATAGACCTTCTCCCGGGAAGACCGATCAGTCTGGAATCCGGCTACAAGACATTCACAGCAATAAAACAAGACCAGCAAGACCGCCCGATCGCCGACGATCCCGATAGGAGCTGCACATATCTCGTTCTCGGGCAACACGGATGAGACAGGCTCTGAGTAAAACCAACCTCAGGTTGCCCCAAAATTGGCCCATGATGGCTCGGTTGGACCAGCACTTAGAAAGCACTGGTCGGGGGCTAAATAAAGATGACCCTCGAGAGAAGCGACTCCCAAGGGAAAAGTAGGTGGTGGTGAGGCAAATGATAAAACCAATGTTGGGCCTTGCGGAAAAGTCTTATTCAAAGCGAACTGTCAAGGAGGTCCCATAAATCACCCGACCGCGTTAGGGGCGCACAATCCGGGAACATAATACCGATATGGCGGAAACTAGAGGCGGCAAGAGTGGAACAAAACACCAGGCATAAGGCGAGCCTTCCACCCTTTACCAAGTATATAGATGCATTAATTAAATAAGATATATTGTGATATCCCAACAAGTAAACATGTTCCAACAAGGAACAACATCTCCATGTTCAACAAGGAACAAACTTCATCTTCACCTGCAACTAACAACGCTATAAGAGGGCTGAGCAAAGCGGTAACATAGCCAAACAACGGTTTGCTAGGAAGGGTGCAAAAGGTTAGAGGCTGACATGGCAATTGGGATGGCTTGAGCAACAGGTAATAGGTAGCGCAGCATAGCGATAGAAACGAAGCAACTAGCATAGCAATGATAGTAGTGAGATCCAGGGTAGCGGTCATCTTGCCTGAAATCCATAAGGAAGAAGAGCGAGTCCATGAAGAAGATGAGCGGATCCATGAAGAAGATGAGCGGATGAAGCCGAACCAAGCGTGAGCGAGCGAATCCTCACGATCATAGCATAGCAGGAACTAACAAGAAGAGCACACAACATAGTAAACACATCACACATGAACAAGACATGATGCACAACCAAGCATGATGCATGACAAAGCTACATGAAGCTACTCATGGCAAGGGATGATGCAAACAAGAACAACACATCAAGACAAGTTTAAATGAGGCCGGAAACAACAAAGAACCATTCCGGTAAGTCCTCATATGCATATTTCGAAATTGGTCCAGATCTGAATAAACCTTATGTTCAAGTTGTTAAACAGCAATTTAATATGCACCACGATGATCTACACGAAATTCTAGTCAAGTTACATATAAAGTTCATTAGATTCGGAGCTACGGCCTAGAAGATATGAGCAAAACAAGATAAACATGGCATTGATGCAAAATGCATACAAACATCAAGCAAACACCTCAAAACAAAGGATCCAACATGATAATATGAAACTACATGCAAAATCAAGCAAGTTTCATATAGAGCACACTCAAAACGGAGCAACGGATCAACACATACACTCTATACAAGTTTAAAGGACAAGCTGTCCAAAACAGCAACTAGGCATATTGCAAGCATCAAAACAACATGCTACAGGACCTCAACATAAAAACAAAAGGCATGGGCATGATCTACAGGTAAAGCATTACAAAACATGAGAACTGAGCTACCTCCAGAAATGACTAGAACATGCTCAAAAACACATGGCAAGATTGCAACTAATAACAGTTTCAGGCATTGGCAGAAATAACATCAGGTTGTAATGTTTAGAGCCATGAAACAACATGTTACAGGAACTTAACAAGGCAAAAAAAGGCATGGCATGAATCTACTCAAAGCATATAACAAAAGTCCTTTAGTGACCATAAGCCAAAAAGGATAAGAAAATATAGTAACACACATGTCAATATTGAAAGTCTCGTCAACAGATTCAGCAACATGGCATGTCAAAAACTGATAACGAGAGGGCATGTTTACAAGCTCAATGCACTCACTACAGAGCCTCAAATGATAAACTAAGCATACATACATCAAGAAGACATGACATAGAAGACATACAAGGCAAGAACAATAACATAGCATATATGGATCAACCACAACAAGCTTGGCAAAATTGAATAACATGTATACAATCTGCCAGGAAACATTTGATAGCAAAAGTAGAGCTCGATTGACTCAAGCTAGACTACTCCATAATTGCAAACAAGGGCATGGATGGATAGAGCAATACATGCTCAACAAAACATCCTTACTGAAGTATCTCAAAATATGCATGGATCTCTCGGTAGCATCAAGTAAACATGGCATCAAAATAACTGCAAACAGGGCTGAAATCAGCAACAACAAGACACCTAGTTTGCATGCTTGTGCTAGTCACCACATAGATCATACAAATACATGGCATATACCCCTGGAAAGAAGACATGGCATATTGCAAAACACATGTAGGACTCAAGTCCATAGGATGCACACATCAATCATGGCAAAAATGACAAAAGTGCAAGTTCTGTTAAGAAACAGAAACTAACATCACATAGCACTCTTGCAACAGCATTTCGGGCATCAAGATGAGCTCAAATGAAAATGATGCAATGAGGTGAAATGATCTACTCTTCGAGACGAACATTTTTACATATTATCGCATAAAAGCAGACTACATGCACAGAGATAGGATGCAACGAAAATGCAACAAAATATCACATATGCTCGGGACTTAGAAGAATTTTAGAGGGAGGAAAAAGGTCAACCGAGGCCACGGACTTTGAGATCGCGGATCTTCGCGGAGAGTGCAGTAGAGGCGGCGGAGTGGGAGGAGGGTCGGATCCAGTCGCTCCTCGACCGGATCTGGCCGGAGAAGGCCGAGGCGGTGAGGGCGGACCGGCGAGCCGTGGCCATGGCCTTGATCGGCGAGCGGGCAGGCGGGCGGAGCTCAGGCTCGCGAGCTCGAGGCGGGCGAGGCTTGGCCGGAGAAGAGGAGGCGCGACGTCTGTGGAGGAGGCGGCCGGCCTCGGGCGGCAGCCGAGGGCAGGCAGGGGGCCAGGGGGGAGGGCCAGGCAGTATGCGGCGACGGCCGGGCGGAGGGGCGGCGTGTGGCCAGGGGCGGCCGGGCGTGAGTATGTGCTGGCCAGGGGCCTGGGCCTGGGCCAGGCCTTGTTGGCCATGCGCGCGAGAGGGCCCACGTGTGTGGGAGAGAGGCGGACGGCGGCGGACATGTCCGTCGGTGGGGAAGAAACGTCCGTGGTGAGGAAAAATCTAGGGTTAGGGAAGAATTGATCCGCGAATTTCGGGGGGAGACACATATATATAGGTAGAGGGAGCTAGGAGAGTCCAAATGAGGTGCGGTTTTCGGCCACGCGATCGTGATCGAACGACCGAGAGCATGGAGGGGAGTTTGCTGGGTTTTGGGCCACTTAGAAAGGGGAGTTGGGCTGCAACAAAAGAGGCTTTTGCGGTTACCCGGTTAACCGTTGGAGTACTAAATGACCTCCGAATGATCCGAAACTTGACAGGCGGTCTACCGGTGCTATACCAAGGCCGCTTGACAAACCTCGGGGCATTCCGAGAACGTTTGACACCCGGACATGAAAAGAGGTAAAAGGGGGCGCCGGGAGACATAGGAGTGCGGATTGCAAAAGCGGACAACGGGAAAATGCTCGGATGCATGAGGCGAACACGTATGCAAAATGAAATGCACATGGTGACATGATATGAAATGCATATGATGACATGGCAAAGTGCAACACGCAAGCACATGACATGGCAAAGACAATGAAAAACTGGCGGACACAGGCGCATCGAATCCAGGCGTTACACACGAGCTGCGTGCTTAGTAGTGGGTGTGCGGGATGTGTGTCCTCGAGTTTAAATACTCAGCCGCTCAACCAGGCGTACAAGCGAGGGCGATGGTTGGAACTGGTCTACCAAATCATTGTCTTCACCAACCTAATCGGTTCTATTTCCTCAACCCTTTCATTTCCTCATTCTTTGTGTTGAGTGTTTGTTCATATCTGTGTTTGAAGACTTTGGTGAAGACTTTCTCAATTTCCTTAGTTCAATTTCTTTAGTCTGTTTGTCTTCATCTTGTGTTATCCTGTGATTACGCTTTACGTACTCGTGATTGTCTTCATTTCATCATGATGACAATGCTTGTAATCTGTTATGCTTACTTCGAGTACTTATTCATTGCAAGTATTTCTTAGCTAAGGAATTTCCTCACCGGCAAATTCCTCAGTGAAGAATTCATAAAAATAGCCTATTCACCCCCCCTCTAGTCGATATAACGCACTTTCAATCCTTGTTTTGAGGTGCTTGCTTGATGTTTGGGTGCATTTTGCATCAATGCCATGTTTGTCTTGTTTGGCTCATATCTTCTAGACCGTAGCTCCGAATCTAATGAACTTTATATGTAACTTGACTAGAATTTCGTGTAGATCATCATGGTGCATCTTAACTTGCTGTTTAACAACTTGAACATAAGGTTTATTCAGACCTGGACCAATTTTGAAATTTGCATATGAGGACTTACCGGAATTGTTATATGTTGTTTCGGCCTCATTTAAACTTGCTTTCTTTGTGTTGGTCTTGTATGCATCATCTTTTGCCATGAGTAGCTTCATGTAACCGTCATGCATAATACTTAGTTGAGCATCATGTCTTGTTCATGTGTGGTGTGTTTACCATGTTGTGTGCTTCTTCTTGTTAGTTCTGTTGCGTTGCGATCGTGAGGATTCGTTCGTCTCGCTTGGTTCGCTTCATCCGTTCATCTTCTTCATGGACTCGTTCTTCTTCCTTGCAGGATTTCAGGCAAGATGACGCTGCCCGGATCTCACTACTATCATTGCTATGCTAGTTGCTTCGTTCTATCGCTATGTTGCGCTACCTATTACCTGTTTATCAAGCCATCCCAAATTGCCATGTCAGCCTCTAACCTTTTGCACCCTTCCTAGCAAACCGTTGTTTGGCTATGTTACCGCTTTGCTCAGCCCCTCTTATAGCGTTGTTAGTTGCGGTGAAGATGAAGTTTGTTCCTTGTTGGAACATGGAGATGTTGTTCCTTGTTGGAACATGTTTACTTGTTGGGATATCACAATATATCTTATTTAATTAATGCATCTATATACTTGGTAAAGGGTGGAAGGCTCGGCCTTATGCCCCGTGTTTTGTTCACTCTTACCGCCCTAGTTTCCGTCATATCGGTGTTATGTTCCCGGATTTTGCGTCCCTAACGCGGTCGGGTGATTTATGGGACCCCTTGACAGTTCGCTTTGAATAAGACTCCTCAAAGAAGGCCCAACATTGGTTTTACCATTTGCCTCACCTATGCCCTTTTTCCCTTGGGTTTCGGGCCCGAGGGTCATCTTTATTTTAGCCCCCGGACCAGTGCTCCTTCGAGTCTGGCCCGAACTAGAGCCCTCTGCGCCCCTCAAGGCAACTTGAGGTCTGGTTTTAGTTGTCTGACTGCTCATCGGGTGTGCCACGTGAACGAGTGCGTCGACTCCTATCGGGATTTGTCGGCACATCCGGCGGCTTTGCTGGTCTTGTTTTATTCTTGTCGAAATGTCTTGTGGCAGGATTCCAAGACTGATCGGGTCTTCCCGGGAGAAGGAATATCCTTCGTTGATCGCGAGAGCTTATCATGGGCTAAGTTGGGACACCTGCGAGGTATAAACTTTCGAGAGCCGTGCCCGCTGTTATGTGGCAGATGGGAATTTGTTAATGTCGGTTGTAGAAAACCGAAGTTGATCTTAATTAAAATACACCAACCGTGTGCGTAACCGTGAGTGTCTCTTTTCGGGGTTGATCGAGAGGAGAACACGGTTTCTGGGTTATGTCTGACGTAAGTAGGAGTTCAGGATCACTTCTTGATCATCACTAGTTGACGACCGTTCCTTTGTTTCTCTTCTCGCTCTCATTTGCGTATGTTAGCCACCATATATGCTTAGTCGCTGCTGCAACCTCACCACTTTGCCCCTTCCTTTCCCTTTGAGCTTTGCTAGTCTTGATACCCATGGTAATGGGATTGCTGAGTCCTCGTGGCTCCTGATTACTACACCACCGATTGCAGTACAGGTTTGCGATGCTCATGGCCAAGAGCGATGTTTGCGTGTGTTGGAGTTCTTCTTCCGCTTCTTCTTCATTCAGGGATAGGTTCGGTCGGCAGCCCAGGCTAGCAGTGGTGGATGTCGTTTGAGCTTTGTTTATGTTTCATCCGTAGTCGGATGTTGATCTTGTATATGATGTTGATGTATTCTTGTGGCATCATGCCTTATGTATGTATCCCACTATTATGTAATGTTGATGTAATGATATCCACCTTGCAAAAGCGTTCCAATATGCGGGTCTATCCTTGGTGGGACCGTCGAGTTCCTTTGGATAGGGTCGATATTGGGCGTGACGATTAATCTTGCATCTTGCCAACCAGCTATCCTCTCCTCGCAAAAGCGGGTCATGAGGCTTGTTAATGCGGCCATTGTTCTTGGCTTTTCTTGGCGAGGTGTCTGGCGAGCCATTAGTCTCGAGCAGCTGTGTTTGAAAGCTGCTAAGGCTTCAACGTCATTTGGACGATCGACTATCTGGTTCTTTTTAGTAAGAAATCTGTTCCAGAGTTTCGGGCTGACTCTCCGGGTTGTTGAGTTATATGACTTAAATCGTCTGCATCCGGAGGTCGGACATAGGTCCCTTGAAAATTTGCCCGAAAAGCATCCTCGAGCTCTTCCCAACTTCCAATGGTGTTTTCGGGAAGGCTTTTAAGCCAATGCCGGGCTGGCCCTTTGAGCTTGAGGGGTAAGTATTTTATGGCGTGGAGATCATCTCCTCTAGCCATGTGTATGTGGAGGATGTAATCCTCAATCCAGACTCCAGGGTCTGTTGTTCCGTCGTATGCCTCTATGTTTACGGGCTTGAATCCCGCTGGAAATTCATGATCCAGCACCTCATCGGTGAAACATAGGGGGTGTGCGGCACCCCTATATTTGGGTGTACCGTGATGTTCGGATACTTGATGCGTTGCATTGCTTACTAGAGCTTGCTTTATTGGCCCATAGATAGATCTGGCTGGGACATCTTTTTGATGCAAATCCTTGTGCGGAACGCGTGCCGGCTTGTGTGCGGCGCCATTTGCCGCACTATGTTGGCCATGGGGTCATTTATCCGACCGGGTGGCTTCCTTATTTTTTGATTGCGGAGGCTCTAAGGCCTCTTCATCAAATTCCGGCAGTAATTTTCGCTTCGGATAGCTCTTTGTGCAGCGACTGTCGTCGTATTTGTCTGCGGTGTTGAGTACTTTGCTCCATCTAATTCTGAGTGCATCTTCCGCTGTTTTGAGCTTCGTTTACGCTTTTTTCAGGCTACAGCGATGGCGATGAGCCTTTTTGGAAGTTCTTCTACTCTCATAATATGTCGGCGTGAGGTCGTCCGGACTATTATCTTCACCGGGACGGGTTGTTCATCAAGTTGCCCTGTTGGACGGTTGCTCGATGGCATGTTAAATGCGTCCGCGGTTCGCCACGCTCTATGGCTGGAGTCTCAGTATGGCTCTTTGTCTCTCTCGAGGTGGGGTTTGGGGTGGCGCTTGCGCCGCTTTGATCGCCGAGGGAATGATCCTCGTTCGTCCCTTTGTTCCGTCGTCGTTCCTTTTAGGTGTGTCCACCATGTATACATCATGGGATGAGGTGGTTGTCCAGTGCCCTATAGGCGCTGGTTCCTATTCGTCTCCTACATCGTCGTCCATACCGTCGATGTCTTCGGAGTCGAAGTCGAGCATGTCGGTTAAATCATCGACAGTGGCTACGAAGTGGGTGGTGGGTGGGATTTCAATTTCTTCGTCGTCCGCATCCCAACCTTGCGACCATAGTCCGCCGGGCTCTCGATAAAGAGAGACTTTAGTGAATTCAGAATGTCACCGAAGGGCGAGTCTTTGAAAGATGTCCGCGGCGGTGAACTCCATGATCGGCCCAATCGGATTTGATTGGCGATGGCGCGGAAGGTTGAGTCCGGAGGGGAGTCCGGCACCTTGAGTCTAAACTTTGCAAAGGACAAGGCTGGTGTTATTTCGATCGCCGTAGAGATTGCAGCCCCGGCGGTGTCCAGCCACTCGTCCTCGATTAGTGCGATCGGCTCCGAGCTGAGGGTCGGGCGGACAATGCGCGCCTCGAGGCTTTGTTCGCGGTAGAGCTAGATCATGCCCATCGTGGCCATCTTGGCAGCGCTTCGGCTGTGGCTCGAACCCGTCGAAGATCAAGTCTCCGCGACGTCGATCGTGTAGTTCAAACTTCAAATCTGACACGATGGCTAGGGGCATAGCTTCGATCTGCTCCGGATGGCCTGCTTAATTGCCCATGATGCAAAATCGCGAATCTGAAGATCTGTCCGGGAGAAAAATCTCACCTGGACCGCGTCCTTGTTGATGATCGGAGGAGCCATCGGGCCTAAAGATGACAAACAGAGGAACTCTCAATGAAAGCACCAATGTCGATTGTCAAAACCGGCGGATCTCGGTAGGGGTCCCGAACTGTGCATCTAGGTGGATGGTAACGGAGACAAGGGACACGATGTTTTACCAGTGTTGGGCCCTCTTGATGGAGGTAAAACCCTACTCTGCTTGATTAAAATTGATGATATGGGTAGTACAAGAGTAGACCTACCACGAGATCAGAGAGGCTAAACCCTAGAAGCTAGCCTATGGTATGATTGTTGTTCGGCCTACGGACTAAAACCCTCCGGTTTTATATAGACACCGGAGAGGGCAAGGGTTACACAGAGTCGGTTACAATGGGAGGAGATCTACATATCCGTATCGCCAAGCTTGCCTTCCACGCCAAGGAAAGTCCCGTCCGGACACGGAACGAAGTCTTCAATCTTGTATCTTCATAGTCCAGGAGTCCGGCCAAAGGTTATAGTCCGGCCATCCGGACACCCCCTAATCCAGGACTCCCTCGGGGACAGCTAGTACAAGCTATCCTGACAAAAGTGGTCTTCGCCTGCAAAAGGCTCTGGTGGTGACGCCGTCTTGGGCTCCATGGTGACCTCTGTCTTTCCGTCCTGCTGGTCTTGGTCTCGTTGCACCGATATGGAAACCTTTGCCTGATGCCTCGGTACTCCGCGCCTGCGCTTGCTTCCTTAGCACCAAAGAGGAAACAAGGACGCTGCGCACGCTGGCACCCGCCTGGTGTCGATCGTCATGGCTCACATCACGAGAGGCTCACGAGGTTTGCCCCGCCTTGATATCTCCGCTCCTCGCGAGGCAGCCTGGTGAGGCCGCTCCTGAGGAGGTCTTGCGTCGTCCGCCTCGCGAGGGTCTCGAATGCTTTGTTGATGAAGATGGGCCGTACAGGCCTACTAGCATAGCCACGTCATGGGCCGCAGGAAGGCAGGTCTGGGGACCCCCGTTCCCAGAACACCGGCAGTAGCCCCCGGGCCCAAGGTGCGCTCGGCCTTGGCTTCGAGGCGAAGCCGAAGGTCAAGTACGGAGCGCCGCGGACCCCAAAAGCCTGCGGCCTTGGTTGACGCGTGGCGGTTGATTGGACATGGGCGTCTCCACTTCCCCAGGCTGCCTTTGAATCCGCCTAGCTATGCGGCCCCCGCATCCTACATAGTTATTCGTCCTTCGCCCACGCCTGGCTCCCCCAATCTCTCTGCTTCTTCAAAACTCTGCTCCTCCCTTCCAATCTGACCTGCGCTCGCCTGCTTCATCGACATGGCGCCGAAACAGGATGACAAGGGGAAGAAACCTTTGTCTTCGCCAAGTGCGCCTCCGCCCTTGAGCCTGCGCTCGGCCGATCTCGGGTGCTCAACGACGAGGCCATGGACAAGTGCGCCCCATGCTTGCCTCCAGTTTCAACGAGTGGGGGGAGACGGTGGCTTGGCCTGCGTCTCGCACTCGCATTGCCTGGGCAGCCATTGAGGTCCCAATCTTCATAGATGCCCTCTGGGCTGGCCTGATTCCTCCCTTTTCCGCCTTCTTCAACGCGGTGCTCGAGAATTATCAGATCCACATGCTGCATCTCGACCCCCAATCTGTGACTCTTCTCGCCGTCTTCGCCTTTGTATGTGAAGCCATGGTGGGCATCGCTCCTTCTGTGGCCCTCCTCCGCCATTTCTTCTCATTGCATCTGACCGACCCCCGGCAGAGCTCGGGGTGCGTGATCTTCCAAGCTGTGGCCGCGACAGCGGGCGCAGGGGTTGACTTTGAGCTTCCTCCATCCACGAGCGAGTTTCAGACACGTTGGGTGTTTGTCGACGCCGGTGTGCTCAGCCCTCTGCTCCATGCTCCACTAGGGCCCACTGTTCCCAACTCCAGTTGGGGCCACTAGAGGCTAGCGAGCCCCCGTCTCGCCCCCATCTGGCTCAGGCTGAGGAGGTTGAAGGACCGCGGCGTGACAACGCCTATGGTGGTGAAGGAGTCCGTCAAGCGCCGAGTTGCTCTGCTTCAGCGCCATTCCTGCCTGATGTGGGCCTTGCTCAGCAGTCAGGACCATATGAGGTTTCAGGAGAAGGGGCTTCCTCTTACGACGTGGCAAATGGTGCTTACGGTCCTGACGGGTGTCCCTTTGCTGGACGACATGCCCAGGAAGAGTTGTCTGTTGTACCGCTGCGAGAAGAAAGCCGCATTTGCCGCGAGCATGCCCTCCTTTGATGAGTGGGGGTTGCGCCTGATTGGCCTGGTGGGGCCCCACGAGAACCCCGTCGATGTGGTCCCCTTACTCGCCGCTGGTGCCGAGCTCGCCCCGAGTGAGGGTGCAGGAGGGCGAGCTCCGATGGAGATCAGTGGCCCAAGCGTTGAGGAGCACATGCCGCGTGGTGATCCTGGGGCGTCGTCCTCGGGAGCTCAGGATCCCTCCCCTGGGGCGTCGGTTGCTAAGGCGATGCAGCATGCGGTTCCCGAGGTCAAAGCCCCGGAAGCCTTGGAAGTCGTGGTGAGGCAGCATCCGACTGCTCACCGCAGCTGGGCAACCCTGAAGTTGTCCCTCCAAGCTCTTCCTCGGCCTTGCCCCGCGCTGGTCGCCACGTCCAACGCTTCGGTCGGCTTTGCGTGGACTTCGAGGAGCTCCGCAAGAGGAAAGGATCCCCGAGCGGCAACAACATCTCCGGGCCGTTGAAGCGGCAAAAGTACTTCGCTATCGATGAGTAAGTACTGCACCATGCAATTTCTTGATTGCTGCTTTCTTTCCTGACGCTAGCTCTTCAGGACCCCTTCTGTCAGGACCGCTGGGTCCCTCGTGAAGCAATCCTCGCCTTCCTCGGCACCCCCGTTGGCCTTGTGCACCCGAGCCTGCATGTCGCGCCCGGAGCCGGGTCGGTTGAGGGGGTGCGCTTGCCTTCATGGAGCCTCGAATCTGCGACCTCGTTGCCCTTCCTGCACGGTCTGGCTTGTAGCCTGGCGGGTGTTCCCCGTTCTCCTCCTTTGGTTATGGACATCAGCTGGTTGGGCTCGGCCTTCAGCTCCTTCTCAAGCGGCGGACCCCGACTGGCTAGGGCCCCCCGCAAGGACTGCTTGGTGCCTGGGGCAGCTCCAACCCCCAGCCCCCTGCCGAGAGGTGGCGCGTCGGTTGATGTCCCGCCTACAGCCCCCGGGGTGGAGGATGAGGTGAGCCGTGCGTTCGAGTCCAAGCGCGGGCGAAGCGTCGTTCGCCATGAGCTCTTCCAGGAGGCGATGGGCGCGATGAGCCTTCTTGGTGAAGAACTCGCGGGTGTCGACTCGCGTCTTGAAGCGGAAGATCTCTGGCTGGCGGAGGAGTGGCACAAGCTGAGGGTGGCTGTCAACCTGGGCCGCTACCAGCGTGACCTTGACAATGCCAAAGCCGAGGCGTCCCTCAAGATTTCCCGCGAAGCTTGCTCTCGAGCCTTGGAGGAGGCTCGCGAGGCTGACCGCCGTCGTGAGGCTGCGGAGAAGCGCGCGTGGGAGCTCTAGGCTTGGAGTGCGTCCCTCGAGCAGCAGGTGGAGGCGCGCAGAGCCGCCCTTGCGTCGCTGAGGGGGACGCCTGCCAAGGAAGAGGAGGTCCGGAAGCACAGGCTCTGGAAGCCGTGGAGCGCAGCCTTGAGCTCGAGCAATTGGAGACGAGGGAGCATCAGGTTGCTCAAGCGGAAGATGCCGTCGGGCCTTGCGAGGCCAAGGTCCAGGAGGAAGTCGACCGCCAGGTGGCTCGGGTTCGCGCAAATCTGGAGGGTAGGTATGACTTGAAGTTGAAACTGGTGGGAACGGAGGATGCGGGCAGGGCCGTCGCTCTCAGGCCCAGGCTTGATGATGTATAAAGGCGCGCGAAGGTCGCGGCCGTCGCCCTGGCCGCGGCACAGGCGGGCTTGTCCTCCACCCGCGCCGAGCTGCTTTTGCTTCAGAAGCGGGTCGATGACGCCGAGGCCGTCGCGCGGCAAAACAGGGAGGAAGTGTTGGAGAGGCGGACGCTGGAGCGCGTTCACGCTCCCATGCTTCATGATCTTCGGAACAGGGCCAACTCTGCCCTGGGCCATGTCTGTGACGCGAACGCTCCCCATCCTCAGGTGAACGACTATGCCGGTCACCTCCGCTTCTTCACCGTGGAGGTGACACACCTGGAGGCTCGATCTGTCGAGGCTCGCAGGCTCGTGGAAGAGAGGAGTCGCGGCCTGCTCGAGCAAGCCTTCTCCAGTGTCTTCAGCCATCTCCTGAACGCCATCCCCGACTTCGACTTCAGCGCAGCCATCGCCCCCGTACCTACAGCCGTCCGGGATGACCTGGCGCGGTGGGTGGAGGATAACGTGGATGCGTTGGTCAGGGCCTTCACTTCAGAGGATGACGAGGTTGTGGTCGTCGCAGACGGAGGCGACGTGGTTGATGGTGGGGATGCCGGCGCTGGTGACGGTGGTGGCGGCGTCAATGATGGCGACAGCGACGCGAGTAGCGCGTCTGAAGACGACGCGGAGGATGAGGCGAGCGACATATCTGGCTAATCCCGTGTTTTCTTGTCGTTTCATCCTGTACTCAAAAACTCGGGCATTGCGCCTAAAGATTGTGAGAGAATTTTGGGAGGGGAAGCCCCTCATGTAAGCAAATCATGATTTCTACTCCTTTATGCCGAACCGAGGGTGCGTTTTGGTCAGTCATGAGTCCGGTGGCAAGTTTTGCCGCTGCGGCTTACCTTAGCTGGAGCATGCCCTGGATCGGGTTGTGAGGTCGAGAGTCGCCGCGGGGCTCCGGAAGGGCCTTCCGACCTGCCCGAGAGGGCCTCGCGAGGTTCCTGCGCCAATAGTGGTGCCAGCGCGTGTGCTACGCGTGCTGTGCCCAGCCCCGCTCGCGAGGGGCCCGCAAGGGGGAGGCGACGATCGTGCACTTCGTGACAAAGCAAAAGCCGGACGGCAATAAATCGCTCGAACGAGAAAAGGTGCCCCAGCGCATCAAAGAAAACTCAACTTCAACTTAAATCCAAATCCAGAAAGCCAGGCTATAGAAGAAGAGATCCAAAGCAAATGGCGCGTCCGGCACCTAGTCTAGTCTTGGTCTTGAGTCTTCTCACCAGCGTGGAGCTAAGTGCTGCCACTAGGCGTGGGAGGAGCCCGGGGCTGAGGCGGCACCCTGAGACTCCGGGCGTGTACAACCCCACTCATTATTACGTGAGAGTGTCACGGCGGCGAGCTTCACGAGCCTTGGGCCTTCTTCACAGAAAGCCTTGCTTCATATCGCCAGGCGAGGGCCCCGCCTTGCGCCACCCTCGACCACCTTTGAGCCGACTGGCAACCTGGACGACACAAAGGGCGGAAAGGGGACGCCAGCAGTGCCCTCGGCGACCACGGGTCCTCTGCCGGGGGAAGGCTAGCCGGCACCTACCCAGCAAAGGGCCTACCTCCGGGTGTTTCTTGGCTTCGCGTGACGTGGGGAGGGGCCTTGCTCCTAGCTTCCCCCGCGTGGCCCCCAGTGTGCTTCCCCCGGCGGGAGGGACGCTGCTGCGCCGGGGTCGTCGACCGACGCCGTGACCTGATTCACTTGCAGCCCACGGTTAGTGTAAGCCTGCTCCTGAGAGATTAGTGGTACCCTGTAGTTGTTGTTGCTGGCGCGGTCGTCGCAGTTCTCCGTCGGCTCTTGGAAGGCTTCAACTACTGGCGTCCCTTCTTCCCAATCTTCTCCGAGGAACGAGCCGGGGTCGTCCTCCGGTGCGTACTCCTGGTCCATCATGCGGGGCACGTAGGCTTCCGGGGCCGTCACCCCGAACACCTCGCCGTAGTGCCCCACACTCCATGTTGCCCGCCCAGCGCGGCATCCCGCAGGGACCATGGGAGGGGATGCCTGTGCCCATGTTTGCCGCGGGCGGCATGGGGACGGTGGAGCCCCCGGCGCCGCCAGCGTCTTTGGTGTTGGCGAAGCCCCAGCGCTTTGACGGCAGCGTGGTTGCGACGAGGCCCGCCGTGGGACCCCATAGTGGCCTGAGGAGGAAGCTGATAGCAGAAAGGTGGCGCTCCCGAAGCCGCCACATCCAGCAGCTCAGCGACGCGTTCCGGCAGTGCATCCCGGCCGCTTTCCATCATCCGGCATCACAGTAGCTCCCGCGCCACCGTGAGCGCTGCCCGCATGTTCGCCTGCTCCCGCCATGTGTGTGGCGCCGTTGCTGCGGCGTGTCTTGCTGCCCTTGCAGCGGCTCGCACTTGCCGTGGAGTGAGGGTGGACGACGCATGGCCGTGCCGCCCATGCCCTGCAGTGTTGGGCGGCGCTCACGCCGCCTGGAGTGCGTGGTCGAGGTCTTCATGGGCAGGTGACACCGTTCGGGCTGCTGCCAAGCGGCCTGAGTCGGTCGGCTTGATTGCCGGGCATCGGTAGCGGGCGTCGGTGGATCGATTGTCGGGGAAGAAGCTCCGGCGCACCCCTACTTGGCCCGCTAAATGTCGGATGTGGGGTTCCGGCAAAACCCTTAAGGTTCGAACTCTGGGGTGCGCGCGAAGTTATTTCCCTCCTACCGATCTACGCCCTAGCTCGCTGAGATCTTGCGGATGAACTCGACCAACTAGCAACACAGAAAGACACGAGATTTATACTGGTTCGGGCCACCGTTGTGGTGTAATACCCTACTCCAGTGTGTGGTGGATTGCCTCTTGGGCTGATGATGAACAGTATAAGGGGAAGAATAGCCTCCTGAGGTTGAGGTGTTCTTGTGCTTGTCGGACTTGTGTGGGTGATGACTTGGTCCGGTCTCGATCAGATGCCTCTACTGTGGTGGCTAGTTCTACTTATATAGGCCCTGGTCCTCTCCCCAAATGTTGAGCGGGAAGGGAGCCAACAACGGTGGGCTAATTTGAAAGGGGACAGCTAGTACAAGCTATCCTGACAAAAGTGGTCTTCGCCTGCAAAAGGCTCTGGTCGTGACGCCGTCTTGGGCTCCATGGTGACCTCTGTCTTGCCGTCCTGCTGGTCTTGGTCTCGTTGCGACGATATGGAAACCTTTGCCTGATGCCTCGGTACTCCGCACCTGCGCTTGCTTCCTTAGCACCAAAGAGGAAACAAGGATGCTGCGCGCGCTGGCGCCCGCCTGGTGTCGATCGTCATGGCTCACGTCACGAGAGGCTCGCGAGGTTTGCCCCGCCTTGATATCTCCGCTCCTCGCGAGGCAGCCTGGTGAAGCCGCTCCTGAGGAGGTCTTGCATCGTCCGCCTAGCGAGGCTTGGCCCCTCGCGAGGGTCTCGAATGCTTTGTTGATGTCATAGGAATGGGCCTTTGTTGGGCCGTGCCACATGTCGACGTATCATAGGCGCTTTGGGTCCAATGAGTGGATGACATATGTCCCAACGGTGTGAGCCGACACGTGTTTCCTCCAGCCAATGATGATTTTACACGTGGAAAATCCCCATTGGTCAGGGCTGTTAACGGGTTATCGGATCCAAAACCAGACCCGATAGCTTAACGACGTTCCGTTATGGTGGATGCCATGTGTCGGTCACCCTTGACGAAAGCACTTCTGGGACGCGCGATTTATCGTCATGGAAGTGGACACTTCCGTGATGATAATTTTGGTAATGTCATGGAACACTTGTACGACAGCACAGGTATGACTATCTTGATTCTGTCATAAATTTGTCATGGATGTACATGCATGAGAGAAAACGTGACCTACTGTGACAAACATGTATCATCACGGAAGTGTATTTTTTTGTAGTGAATGGGGCCTCATGGACATGGCCCAGAACGAGCTGGCTGCGGCGGTTGTTGTCACCGCTCTCGTCCCCGCTCCCATCCCCGCGCCCGCGCCAGCGACCATCCCCGTAGCATTGACGGGCTGGTCGTCGAGCACTATCGCAGAGCTGGAAGCCGCGGGCGCCGGAGGTCTCCGCGGACCAGCGAGCTCGTGTACATGCGGCGCCCGTGCCGTGCGCGGCGCACCCTCCACCCACCGTGGCGCCCCTCCTGGCGCTTGGCTGCACCCGCCGTGGTCGTGCCCGTGCCCGTGCGCGCGCCCCCCTCGGTGGCATGGGATGCTGCCGTCGACCGCTACCTCTCAGCGGCGCCAGTTGCTATCCTCCCACGCCCCGCCCGTCGATCGCGCGACGACATGATGTTTGATTTATAAGTGAAGAACATTTTGTGCTGCCTTGAAGACTTCAACAACGGCGTCCCAGAGGACGACAACGACAACGACGGCGCGGCACGCCGCCTCCGCCGCCACTGGAAATAGTTTTTTTGGGGTTTAATACTGTATCTTGAATTCTCGATCATATGAATATAAATTTGCAGTGTGACTGAATGAAAGATATGCTTTGAACGAACTTGCGTTTTTCTCTCTTAATGTACAGACTTATCAAACAGTTTTCTTTTGAAAAAAAGTCAATGGTTTTTAAATATAAAACACTCATCGCAAACGTTTTAGTTAGAACACCCGGATGCAAACCGACAGCTTTCCGAGGAAGCCAAGGGAAAATGTGTCGGGCAGGATTTCTGCATCCCTTCAACGCAAATGGTTCTTTTGCATGACCCATGTGCGAACACGTACAAACAATTGGGTAAGATTTGCATATCTGTCATTTTGGGTATGTTGCCATTTGTCAATCTGAAAAGATTGACATTCGTTTATCTAGTAACATTGCCATTTGTCAACCTTGTAACACTGCGATTTGTCAAAATATGCAGCTAAAAATTACTAGCACTATCTAATTGTTGCAACTAAAATCACTAGCACTGTTCATATGGACACCACTAGCAAGCGTGAGTTTATGGACGCATATGCAAATGTACAATTGATTACATACAACAAGTCATCAGTCCACAACGACAACGAGGATACACGTTGGATTATAGATCATTTCCAACAAAACATTCTAGTAAAGTTTTTCTCACACAACAAATAACAAAGTGATGAAATGAACTTCAACTCAACCACTCGTCGGCGTTGGAAACGCTTGCTTTGAACCGGAAGTGATTCTCTAGGAAGGGCCAACTACTGTCAATCTTGAGACCAACACAGGACTGATCATCCAGGCTGAAGCGGCCTATGTCAGGACCCATATTGGGATGGTAGGGAAGCATAGCAATGTCCGAGGTATAGATACAGTTGCTTCTCATAAATGGTAGTAACATTGTGTCAACAGCAGCTGGATCGCCTTCCACCATCATTGGATAGTTTGTCCAAGGAAGAGCGAGTTTCCTCCAAGACTTTCAATACTGAACCAGGGAGAAGGTGTTGGCGCTAGTACACTAGTATCCATCCCGAATACCCTGCAACGGATGTTGGAATAGGTCCGGAGAGTGAGACCATGCGAGACAACACCTGCTTCCTTAGTAACATCAGCCTTGCCCTTTATACAGACAAGAAGAAGAGGTGATCCATCGGAATAAGTTGCCAGGCGCCACTGAGTATATGGGTCTAGCTCGTGATCATCAGCATCGTCATCTCCCCCTTGGTTAGAAAAAATTAAAATTATAGGTGGTGGAATGTTCACAGGACCTTGGAAACACAAGAAGGTTAATTAATTAGTAAAGGGAAACTAGCTAACCCGCATGCATGTGGATGAAACTATTATAATTATGGTGGAAGACAAACGTACCGAAAGCATGATGATTCCATGCAAAAACAGTGCCACGAGTGGTGGCAGCAAACACAAGACCCTCGTATTGAATTGCATAACAGTACTCATCCGTGTATAGAAATTGATTTTTGAGCAGTATCCATCAAGGCATGGAAGTAAGGAAGGCAACAAGCTTGTCGAAGATAGCAATAACTTCATAGTTCGAGTAATCCCAATAGCGGCTGGGAACTCGACAAATTGCTATCTTTCGTAGACGACAATCACCATGATCGTATTTGAACTCACGTCGAATACTGGTGTACTCAACCTCTGGGCAGTTGTCTGAGATTTTTGGAAGTGGAACCCGGTGACGAGTGTACACATTCACAAGTTCCCACTCACAGTTGTACCCAATGTAAACAACCCAATATCCATTTGCGCCTGCCCAAGCCTTGCCTCAAGCAATGGCATCTTAACATCATACGTATCATTATCAAGCAGCATCAACTTGCACAAGGCGAGGCTTCCTCGTCTCCCGCCCGATCGGCGAGGTCACGGCGAAGAAGATAGGGGAGATCAAACCACTCCTGGACCCTTGGGTTCCTTGTAATGATGTTATTAGTTGAGTCAAGAATGGTCTTGAACGAACCTGCCATGCTAGCCGAGGTGATGACGTTGCACCGATCAATGAGTTCCTCCACCACGTCATCATTTAGATCGGGGCAAGAATAACGTGGTCGTTTCCGGCCTGTTCCCTCCATGGAGAAGATGATCGAACAATGGCAGAAGTAAGGGTGAAGGAGGAGAGAAAAAGAGCGTGCGACAATAGTTCCGAATCGAGAGGGAAAGGCGAAGAGGCGGTGGACGGTTGCCACGGTACACGAAGAGGCGCCTGGGGAGCGAACAGTTGCCACAGAGGTCACACACTGACGACAAGGGCCGAGTGGACCGCATGCGTATATCATACACACCTTGATCTGGTTGACCGTTTCATTTGTGTTGCCAAATCACAAACAGTTCATCCGAGTGAACCATATGTTGTATATCGCACACACCGTCATCTGGCTGACCGTTTCTTTTGTTTTGCCTAATCACAAACAGTTCATCCGAGTGAACCGTATGCTGTGTATTGCACACGCCTTCATCTGGCTGCCCGTTTCTTTTGTTCCTCCTCATCGCAAACAGTTAATTGAACTGAACCGTATGCCCTTCATCACATACACAACTAAAACCTGAACCGTGTTTGATGCATCCTCCATCGCAAACGTTTTATAAATTTCTGACGGTTTTCATACAACATCGTTTGTGATTATTGCATCGCACACAGTTTCTCGAAGGGTCTCTGATCGCAGTGTCGCGTTAGTAGCATCCTGCAGTAGTGACACATCAATTGTTCCTAGCCGTGTGTGGCGCCCCCCCTCCATAGTTACACACCTCGGTCGTATCGTCGTAGTGCTTAGGCAAATTCCTGCGCCTGTAACTTCATCATCACCGTCGCCACGTCGTTGTGCTGACGGAACTCTCCCTCGTCCTCAACTGGATCAAGAGCTCGAGGGACATCATCGTGTTGAACGTGTGCCGAACACGGAGGTGCCGTACGTTCGGTACTTGGATATGTTGGATCGTGAAGATGTTCGACTACATCAACCGCGTTACTAAACGATTCCACTTTCGGTCTACGAGGGTATGTAGACACACTCTCCCCGCTCGTTGCTATGTGTCTCCTAGATAGATCTTGCGTGATCATAGGTAAATTTTTTGAAATACTACGTTCCCCAACAGCGGGCTAGTAGCGGATTGAGATCCGCGTAGCGGAATGTGAATAGCGGGCGATATTGTGAGCGCTATGTCCGCGTAGTGGCTTTGTAAAAACACTAGATTAATATGAATATTTCAATATCATTAACAAAAATTAATGACATTCATTTTAAGCAATAGCGGTCGCTATTGTGGATGTAATAGTGGTCACTATCTTCGCTACTCCCTCCATTTTTATATACAAGGCCATAATCAAAATTACAATTTGTAGCTATATAAGGCCACTAACGCTAACCGAGGCAAAATTGATGGGTTTGCCTCGTACTAGCAACCGAGGACATTAATATCTCTTGCATGCATGTGGTGTGAAAAGGTTGATTTGCATGCACAACATTAATTAACCAATGAGGAGTGAGTAGGTTGGCTTGTCTAGTGTTGAAAAGAGAACTACATATTAATTAACACCTCAAACGAGGAGAAAAGCTAGCTTGCAACATTGGTTTGGGTAGGCATTAATTTTTACCTCGGTATCTGTAATATGGGTTTGTGGCCTTGTATACAAAAACGGAGGGAGTATTCGAAACTATGACGAAATATGATATTATTATTGGGATGATGCCTCCCTATTCACCCCAATCAAACAGGGTGACCGAACGGAAAAACATAGTCTAAAAGATTTGACTAATGCCATGTTAGATACGTCGGATTTATCCAAGGCATGGTGGCAGAAACTATATTGACATCATGTCATGTCTTGAATAAAGTTCCCACAAAAGATAATGAGATCACTCGCTATGAGCAATGGGAGAAGGGAAGAACAACACTCTGTTACTCACGCATCTGGGGTTGTTTGGCGAAATTCAACGTGTTGATCCAGAAAAGCGTATGCTTGGGCCAAAGACTGTGGACTATGTTAATTTGGGCTACGCTAAGAATATCATTGGCTATAGATTTTAGTGGTAAAATCTGAGGCACCTGACATGAAGGTCGGTGCGATTATGGAGTCTAAAGATGCTACATTCTTTGAGGATATTTTTCCTAGAGAGATATGCAAAGGAATTCTATACATGAATTTGAGGAGACTCCTGAGCCTGTCATTCTGATGAAATACTCCGAACAAACACATCATGAAAATCATGTGAAGGAAGATAATGAAGCTCTTGGTACGGGCAAAAGATAGAGAACTGCAAAATCATTTGGTGATGATTTGCTCGAGTACATCATGGACGATACTCCCACTTCTACCTGCAATTTTTAGGTTGAATTTGGAGCAAAACCAGCTTTACCTAGTCATTTGTTTAAAGAAAGGTTCGGAGCTTCTTCAGGAAAAAATCTGACCTGAACTTGTAGCTTTACGTATGTATGATCTATCACTTTACTGAGTTTTTCCCCATGATAAGCTTTTCTCGAGAATTCGAGGGATTTTATATGTGTTTGTGATTGATCTGCTTTATCACAAGAAACAATTTATTTATGAATCATGAATTTATTGCTATGTATCATATATTGATCTAGTCTTTTGGGTTACCAAAGATTGGTTTGTTGAAAGCCAGAAGTGGATGAAAAGCCAAGAAAAAAATATAAAGGGTGAAACATTGGACGAAGGGGTGATAGGAAGAAAGTGAAAGATGAAATGTTACATTCTTTCTTAGTATATATAGATAATGCATTAAACATGTAGATTGTGCTTGGTTAAAAAAAACTCCAACTATTCAATCGAAGGAAATGCAAAGAAAAGTGAGATTTATTGGAAGATGTAAGCAAAGAGTACAACAACCTATGGGGATCCGCGCGCTTATAGCTAAAAAAATATCGCCTCCATTGCGAAGGCTATCTTGAAAAGAAGGGGCAAGATCCGCCCCAGGGGGTTTTGTAAAACTTAATGTTGATGTACCTTTTGATCAAGATCTAGCCACTGTTGGGGCGGTACTGAGGGATGGCAAAGAAAAATTCATTGCAGGAGGAAATAAGAAGATAGATTGGCGTGTGGATGTCATGACAGCTGAAGCTCTGGCTCTCAGATTCAGTCTTTCCCTTGCGCAAAGAGCGGGACGTAATCATATGGTTATAAATTCTGATAATTTGGAGGTCATTGAAACCATGGAGAATGGAGGAAAATCTACGGGAGCGGCGGCGGCGACAGTTTTTTTATGATTGTTATCATTTTGCTAGTGATTTTTCTATTTGTAGGTTCGAGCATTATAGTAGAGAAGCAAATATGTTTGCTCATGAGCTCACTAGGTTGGTTAGATTTTCTCAGACTTATGATTTGCTTAAGGAGCCTTTAGATGATTTTTTGGTATCCGACATTTCGGTGTAGGTAGCCCTGGCTAACCTTGTCAACATTACCTTTAGACGCACATCTATTCCCCCTGGAGCGGGACCAATGGGAGGAGTTTCTTAAGTGTGTAGCTCTACACTCATCCTCACTTGAACAAGACTCAGTTAGTTGGCAACTTTGACCCAATGGTTTGTTCTCGGCCAAATCCCTCTATAAAGCCATCGTGGCCACCCCAGGGCCAGAGGAACTAAACATCATGTGGTAGTTGGAATTGCCTTTAAAGATTAAGATATTCCTATGGCAACTGGTCTGTAGCCACCTTTCTTCGGGAGTAGATGATATTCCTATGGCAGCTGGACCTAGTGATGGAATTTGGCCCTTGTGTGCAGTTCCAGAGGACTCCAACCACATATTTGTCTCTTGCCCCGCGACTTGATTCCTCTGGAGCTGTCTTCAGGAGGTTGCGAGTGGCAGATGGTACCATGACAATCTCCCGGATATGTTTCGTGATGTCCTCGATTTTCAACCAACCATGCGGCCCTCCCTTTGGGTGGTCTTGGGCACCCTTACCTGGATTCTATGGAACATTCGCAATAAGTTGTGATTGAACATGTGATTCCATTTCATGCGACTAACACGATATACAAGCTGTGTGGCTTCTTACAGCTACGGAGGCCGCTTAGCAAGCGGCGCTATTAGGACAACATCGATAGGATCATCGTCGGGTTTCGTTCCACCGCCACATCTTACCCCCCGACTCCACCGACTCCTCCGGAGCCTGACTAGCTTTATTGATTTATGTAGGGGTCTGTTGTGCTGTACCCCCAACAAGACTATTATTTTTCCTTCTCACACTTTGAACCCTCCCTCCCGAGCCGCTCCGGAGGCCAAAACCTAGCCCCGCGAGCGCCCCTTCCTTGCTCTCTCCTGGCCGTTGCCGGCGCCGGCGGCGGTGGCGGCGCCTGGCCGTCGAAGGCGGCGGGCAAGTTCGGCACGCCCCAACGAGCCTCCCTCGCGTGGGGGAGTGGCGTTAAGCGGGCGGCGCAGCAGATCTTACCGTTCCGGTGGTGGGCGGCGAGGAGCGCACGGCGAGGCGGAGCACGGCCGACGGCGTGGTGGGGTGGAGTTGGTGCACGGCAATCCTCCTAGGTCTGTCTGGTGGGCGTTGCAGGCGGCACGCCCAAGTCATGGACGCGGCAGATCTCTGCCAGATGGCTGCGCAAGTGGCAGTCGGGACCTGCTGCAGTGGACAGGGCGCGCAGCTTGCCTCCTGCGACCGCCGGCTCCAGTGGTGGCACCGTGGGAGGGAGAGCTCGGCGCAGGTCGGATTTGGGCAGGGTGCCCGGGCCTGCGGCCCCCTGCGGGGAGCTCGATGTGGTGGAGATGCTCTCTGTTCGGGGGTTCCAGAGCCGCTGTCGTGGTGTGGCTGCCGCCAGGAGTGGGCGTGTGCAGTTGCTGCTGCAGTTCTGTTGGCCTCTGGCCGTGTTGGTGTTGGGTGTTGGCTGGATTGGATCTTCATCGGCCGTGCGGGAGGTGGTTCTTGGAGTGCGTGTCCTTGGCTGTGCAGGGCGTCGGTGTTCTGCAACATTAGTCATGATGGCGAGGTGCTGCGGCGGCGGCGATTTGACCCATTACAGACATGTTGGCCTCATTCTTTGCAAGGGGTGGGAGGTGGGCGACGGATGAAAATCCTGTCCGTCTTCGGTCGGTGCTGGCGATGACGGCGTATGTGGGTGTCGTTCCCCTCCTTGGAGGCATCGCTGTGTGTGTCGGCATCTCCCCTCCTTGTTTGGTTTGTAGTCTCCAGGCGAAAGCCTAGGTCTTGGACAGGCGATGGTGGCGTCTTGGCGTCGCTCCTCCGTTGGGAGCATCGTGGATGGAGAGTTGGCCTGGAGGCTTGGTGATGTGGTTCTTGGGTGCGTGCTGCTGGTCCGAGTAGAGGACCTTGGGCGCTATGTACGCCAATGTCGGCGAGTCCAAGACGGTGGCTTTCTGGGGACCTGAGTCCCGCCACCCACCTGCCGTTTCCTTTTCGGCATCAAGGGTGGTTGGTGCGTCGACAAGGGAAGTCCGGTTGAAATTGTTGCTCTTTGTTGTGACCGGCGTTGGTCGAGACGCGGCTCCGATGCTCTGGTCTGACAAGCTCCTTTGCGTTGTGTTGTAATGTGTGTGGTGGCTTTTCTTGGGATTAGCTTGGATGTGGTGTTGTTCCTACACTTGTTGTTCGCAGCAAGTTGTAGCTTTTTGTAATTGTTTTCTGCCTTCTACTCCCTCCGTTCCTAAATAATTGTCTTTCTAGAGATTTCAACAAATGACTACATACAAAGCAAAATGAGTGAATGTACACTCTAAAACATGTCTACATACATCCGTATGTTGTAATCCATTTGAGATGGCTAGAAAGACAATTATTTGAGAACGGAGGGAGTATAAAATTATGGTACATCATTGGTGTACTCTCGAAAAAAAAAATCTTGAACTCTTGGGATGCTGAACTTGTTGTCGGGAGCGTTTCTTCACCTTTTTTCGTCTCATAAATATTTTGTACGTTGTCATCTCAGGAGTTTCGTATGTCGTTTGCTTTAGAAAAAAAAGGAAAAAAATAATGTGTGCAAAGACTAACTTGAACCATGGTGTCCCAGAGAAAGTCACGCATGCACAACCATCAAACCAAGCTAATGTCTTTGCTGGGCAACCGGAAGTTCCACCTATTATTGCTGACGGCGGTAGCTCGCCTCGCTTCGAAAGGATGATGTCCCATATATTTTTATTCTTTTGTTTGTAATTTCTATTTCTACTTTTTCTTTTATGTTTTTTTTCATTTTCCTTTTTCCTATTTAGGTTTGTAAAGTATTCATCGCATTATAAAAAATCATGTACTTTAAAAATGTTAAACATGTATAAATTTTTTTTTGATATACAAGAAAGATCTACAGTGTGTATAAAAAATAGTGATCAAAACATGTATTTGCAGAAAATGTTAATCATGTATTTAAATAATGTTAAACATACATAAAAATGTTTCAGAAGTATATGGAAATTGTACAATATGTATGAAAAAGGGACATCAAAATATATATTTCATGAAATTTTAACCATGTATTTTTAAATAACTTGTATAATCAATATTTCATATGTACGCAAAAGATTTACAATATGCAGAAAAACTAGACATCAAAACATATATATGAAAAGATGTTAATCATATTATAAAAAATTTAAACATGTAAGTATAAAAGTATGTACAATGTGTATTACAAAATGTAGACATGTGTTGAAAAAAAGTAGACATCAAACGCTTATTTCAAAAAAATATTTTCAAAAATGTTAAACATGTATAAAAAATGTTCCTGATATGTACAAACAAATGTATAACCTGTAAGAAAAAACATAGAAAGTAAAACTTATATTAAAATAATGTTAACCATGTATTTAGAAAATGTTAAACGTATGCAATAAAAATGTCCGTTATGTATAAGAAAAATGTACATTATGCGTATAAAAAGTAGGCAAGTGTTGAAAAAATAAAATGATAAAAACCAACTCTACGCCCAAGAGGAGCACATGTTGGACCCCCATCATCCATCTCCGCTCTGTCCTTGCCTCAATGAATCGCACCGTCGCGGACATCTCATGTACGTGCGATGTGATCAGACACCATCCATATCGGATTGATTGCTAATTAGTATTGTATGTGAAGACATCTTCTAAGGAAGGCCTATATATATCCTTTGGCTCAAGCTTCAGTGGAGGCAATCGTAACATCTCGACCTGCCGTCAATATTGATACTACCGTGTACCTCCCGCTAGATGTTCAAATACAGACATATGCGCTAATTATCGTGACAATTTTCATTTTTCGATAAAAGTTCTCATTGATAACCTAGAATCGTCAAGGAGCCGTGTCCAAGGCGGTAGCATTAGATAGGCGGGTGTGGACGTGTATAAGGTGCGTGCATGCACAAGACATAGCATCACATCTTCACCAACTACCGCATCAATTAGCCGACTCCTGCACCGATGCGCTTCTGTCTTAGGCGCCATCGGGCAGGAGCCCACCTCATTTGCCCCACTACCGTCGCTGGGTGGCATCATCCAGATGCTGGTGTGTCGCGCCAGTGAATGTTCTAAAGGACACGATAATTTTCTCTCCCGTTGATACGCACGGGCATATGTCCTATCTATACCTTTTTTATAACTAATAAAAGAACTAGGTATTCTTGGTCCGTTATGCTATTTTGCAGAAAACTCTTTCATGTTTCTATATTCAACCCGCAGTTCACTTCTACGTTAGATTTTCACTTTTTCCATAAAACCCCTTGATGTTTCTGGAAATCAACCGTAGACCAATTTATGTCAGATTTTTGCTATTGCAGGAAACCCCCTGATATTTGGGTGAATCAACATGTAGTACATATCAATTATTTTAAAAAAATCCATATCTTTTGAACTATAACTCTAAATTTAATATTGCAGGAAACCCCCTGATATTTGGGTTAATCAACCTGTAGTACATATCAATTATTTAAAAAAATCCATAACTTTTGAACTATAACTGTAAATTTAACATGTTATATATGGAATTTGATTAGAAAAATGTGTAGAATCTGAATATGATGTTATTTTACCTCATAACCATTTTTAAAAATTATATTCAGAGTGCAACCTTAATCAATTACGCAGCATTCGTATTTCTTTTATACCGGTGCCGAATCAGATTGAAAAATAAACACCTCAGCAAAAACCGGAATGAGAGACAAAAAACATCTATAACACACATGACGCCTTGCAAAAACCTCATGGAAAAAATAGATTTATCATCTTATGTCGATAGGGACGTCTTTGACAACATTCAAATGTGTTGTCATTGTGTGAACACTGAGGTCACTGTCGGCGAGAGTTTGAAGTAAGATAAGTGGGAACACATATGGGATGTCATGTGTTGAAATAAAAGACGTGGACCAATTGGAGTCTGGAGCCATGGTTATTAGGTGAGGAAAGTGATATTTTTTTTCACCCGTTGCAACGCACGGGCTGTTTTGTTAGTAATATTTTAATACTCCCTCCGTTCCTAAATAATTGTCTTTCTGGAGATTTTAACAAGTGACTACATACGGAGCAAAATGAGTGAATCTACCCTTTAAAACATGTCTACATATATCCGAATGTTGTAGTCCATTTGAGATGGCTAGAAAGATAAATATTTAGGAACGGAGGGAGTATATAAATAAAGCAGACTAAAACCTTCAAGCCTTTCCTGTTAAAAAAAATTAGAGCTGGCCTAGCAAACTGCAGCGACTCCCGCTTCGATCACCGACAAGTAACGCAGTCTTTCTGATCTGGTCTTCCAAAAGTCGTCAAGTCCACCACCCGTCTTCTTCCCGACGTTGAATATAAATACCTCCTCCTCCTCCTCCTCCCCGTGCAGGGAGTGCACGCTTCAGCAACTCAAAAACGCCGCCTCGTCAATCCCACATTCCACCTCCCCTCCCGTTTCCGCCCGCAACTCGCCTCCTCCACCCAAACCCTAAGCCTCAAGCCCACCGCCACGCTCCCCCTCCCGCTCCCGCTCGCGCTCTGCGGCAATTCCGCGAACACCTCGCGCGCATCTCCTCCGAGCCGGGCAACTTCTTCGAGTGCCCCGGCGATGGCGAACCACGAGGCCGCGGAGGCCGCGTCCATCCGCAACGAGGCCCGGGAGGTTCTAAACCTCCACTACGACGGCCAGCACGAGGCTGCGATGGCCCGCGCCGAGTGCTCGCCGCCGTGCACCGGGCTCATGATGCGCCTCAACCTCGCCGGCTTGATCCATCGCCACGCCTTCCTCGTCGCATGAACGACAGCGAGGCGCCCACAGCGACGACGAAGACGACGACGAGAACGCGTCCGCGCTGGAGAAGTACCACCGCCAGGCAGTGGTAATCTAGAAATAAAAAATCAGGTATTTGGATACACATCATGTAATATATCACCAAACTTCTGAATGAGAAATCCACATTAATAATGAAGTGAAAACATAAATATAATAGTCACACAAAATGTAATTTTAAAGTGAACTTAATATATAATATATCAATATCTATTTCATAGACCAAATAAAGTTAAGACTTGACAACAAAAGATAAATAACTAGCCTTGCATAGAGGCAAACTCGCAATGTTGTCAACAAAAGTAAAGCTATCCATACCTAGATATCACCAGGTGTGATCTTGCAACTTCTTCCACCACAGTCAAAAAAATCTCTCATTTGTTCATTTTTGCCAAAACAAATACATACAATCACCCTTCGTAGAGGCAACCTCGCCATGTTGCCAAAGTCCTAGAAGGCACTACAAGATAGAAAATGGTTTTGTAATTAAGTTGTGAGATATGAATATATTAAATCTTGAAAGCTTGCAAGAATAGAGATGGTCAGATGGAACATACGGACATTGCACTAAAGAAAATCACGAGGCAAATACCCTTTCCGAGACCTCATTGCAGTAAATTCTATTCCTCTTATTTAATGAATGAGGCAAATCTTTTGCCTCTTTTCAAAAAATAAAATAAAATATTGGTATCATCAACTGAGTTGAATAACTCCTGTTTGGTCTAACATATCATCAAGTCATTGAACCATTCATTATTTCCGGTTGGCAATGTTAGGCGGTGGTTTTGCCTCAACTTCTATTTACGGTTGCACACCATTCACATTTTCAGTGCTTGCTCTATTCACCAAAAACCTCCTCATCTTAGTTGTCACACAAGTTAATAAGAACATGAGCTACAATAAGTAACAACAGTACGATCTTTAGAAAAATAGTATAGTACAGAACTACTTACACATAAAACTACATGTATTGTATCAAAATTCCTTAAAGCCGTCAACGAAACATTACCTAAATTTAAGCCCTAAATCTATTGGTTCATTGCAGATTGCCAAATGACTTTTCAGATTTAAAGAAATCAACAAACACATTAATATGAAAACTGTTTCTGGAGGCATGTAGTAGTACTGTAGAACTAATTAACACTTTAACTAACAGCATAGCACAGAGGAGCGCAAAGCTGCTGCTGTTTTGAGATTCTACATGAGGTCTTGGTTGTGCTTCAATCCCAATTCTTGACCTGTTATTCAGATATGACTAGATAAGGGATCCCTAGCACCTAGCCCTAATTTCCATGGAGAATTCTTAGCCAAGGAACTGTGCCAAAGATGAGATCATGAAAGGAAGGAGTAGGCTTGCCTTGCCTGGGCGCAGGACGTCCGCTCGCCGCCTAGGGCAGTAGGGCTCTAGGCTAACCACCGCCCCTGTCGTGGTTTTTAGAACAAACCACAACGTACGTACTTTTTTTTGAGACACGCATCGTACGTACATGTATTCCCTCGGGTCGTGAACTGTTGGCTGGGCTGCGGAGTCTCTTGTACGGTTATCTATTGGGCTGTGAACCATTGAGAAACGAAGGCCCAAATTGTTTTTGCCCAGGTAAAGCAAGCTACTGAACAGCTTTAGGCCTTTGTTAATCGATCGAGCGCTGCTGTCGGGGAGCCAGCGAGCCCGGGCAAGTGCCCAGGGTGGCCGGGCGGTGCCTCCGCCACTGCCGCCAGGCCGCCCTCGACGCCTGCTCCGCCGCTGCGCGGCTCGCCCCCGGCTGCGTCGTCACCAACTCCGACCATGCCGACGCGCTCGCCGACTGTCGTCGCTTCGAGGACGCGCAGAAGGAGTTTCTCCGCATGCTCGACACGGTCGCCAACAACGACCAAGCCGACCCGGCGCTGTACAACGTGGTGTACGACATGAGCGGGGACTCGAGCTCGAAGGAGAGAAGGCGCGACGTCGTGAAGAGCGCCAGCATCGCCATGGAGCGCTTCGCGAAAAGAATCAACCACAGGATTCTGCCGAGTTAATTGCACGTTGGTACCACACTTGCTCACCTACTCACGAATCAGTATCACTACTCGTGCATGTCGCAGTTCAGTACCAACTCAGGGCCTAAGTGATGCAAAACGGTCTAAGCTGCGTATAAAGACGTATTAACGGCGTATCTGACCGCTGGGACCCGCTGTCAGGGGCTGATGTGGCATGCTCTTTTACAAATAGAACCCTTACCTTGTATTTAATCACGCACATCTACTCCGGCGACAGCTACTCCGTCCTGCTCACCACCGACCAGGACCCGTCGTCCAACTACTGGGTCAGCATCGGCGTGCGCGGCCGGACGCCCAAGACGGCCCCGGCACTGGCCCTGCTCAATTACCGCCCCAACCGCGGGTTCAAGCTGCCGGCCATCGCGCCGCCGGTGACCCCGGCGTGGAACGACACCGCGCACAGCAAGGCGTTCACGAACCAGATCAAAGCCCGCGCCGGCACGCCCCAGCCGCCGGCGACGTCGGACCGCCGCATCGAGCTGCTCAACACGCAGAACAAGCTGGACAGGCACATCAAGTGGTCCATCAACAACGTGTCCCTGGTGCTCCCGGCGACGCCGTACCTGGGCTCCCTGAAGCTGGGGCTCAAGACGGCGCTGGCCGCCGCGCGGCCGGCGGACACGTTCGGGCGCGCCTACGACGTGACGCGGCCGCCGCACAACCCAAACACGACGACGGGGGACAACGTCTACGTGCTCCGCCACAACACCACGGTGGACGTGGTGCTCCAGAACGCCAACGCGCTGCAGCACAACGTCAGCGAGGTGCTGATACAATCCTCAACTCCCTCTGTTCGATCTACATATCAGTTCACCACATATCTGGGTACAATTGACGAATTTGATAGCAGCAAGAAAGGGGATCGGGGAGCGAGAGCCAGGAGATGGGAAAGAAGATAACGCCACAGGCGGCCGGTTCGGGGTTCCGTTTTTTCCTCCCTCTCCACTCCACACGCACAAGCTTAAATAGCTAGGTCACTTGCTCCAACTTGGGCCATCGTATCGGCTGTTGGGCCTCCTCTCCCGCCTGGGCCGTCCTTGTGCTGGTTCCTGCTGGACAGGCCGGTCTTGGGCAGTAGTAAGGCCCGTGACATTTCCTCCCCCTTTAGCCTGAGCTTGCCCCCAAGCCAGGGCTCGCGGAAAACGCGCCTGCAGGGGAATGACATCCTCCCACGACGACAGAGAGTCGGGAAAGCTGACCATTTCACCGGCGCTTTGTTCCATGTAGCGCGCCCGCACAGACCGTGTGGCCGATCCAGAGCTTCTCGGGGACTTGAAGCAGGCGGTCTTCGCCCGGCAGAGGCAGCTCCCCAGAATGGTTGTTGTAGGAGGATCGCCGCTCGCGGTGGGAGACGTGAACCACCGGATGGATCTTAGCGCTCCCAAGAAGGCCAACTTATAGGCCACCTCGCCGACACGTAAAGACACAAAGCGGACCAAAGTAGCGAAGGCAAGCTTATGGTTAGCGCGAGTACCACCGAGGATCGGGCATAGGGTGCAGCTTTAGATAGACCCATCTTTAACCGCAAAGGTCTGTCCGAACGGTGGCGATCGCCTTGTCCTTCATCCATTGTCGGGCCCGATTCAAGTGTTGCGCAGACAAGCCAACATAGTGGCGCGCCCACAGGTCCATTCGCCAACTCGGCATGGTGCATCGCTATGTTGGAAATCCCAAAGAACCGCGGTTTGTGTCCATACAACACTTCAAACGGAGTGGATTTGAGAGTAGAATGGTGCAGTATTGTACCAAAACTTCGGCCAAGGAGATCGGTCGACCCACTTACTTGGGCGATTGTGCACGAAGCAACAAGGTACAACTCCATGCATTGGTTCACTCGCTCCGTGGTGCCGCCTGTTTGAGGGTGTCTTGCCGAGGAAATGTTCAGGAGATATGTGCCGCCTTGCACAATTCTTGCCAAATTTTCTTTGGTGAAGATTCGATCACGGTCAAACACCATTGCATCCGGAGGACCATGCAATTTGAACACATTGTCCATGTAGGCCTTGGCTACCAAGGGTGAGAAAGGATGCCGCAGGGTATGAAATGAGCATAAGCGCGTTAGCTTGTCCACCACCACCGAATAGAGTTAAATCCCTTGGATGTAGGCAACCCTTCCACAAAATCAAGTGTGACCATCTCCCATGCTTGTTTTGGAACAGGCGTGGTGAAGTAACCCAGGTACTTGACATGCTCTCGTTTGGCTTGCTTGCAAAGCGGCACACGCTGCTACGTGACGCCTTCACTGCTCGCTTCATTCGAGGCCAAGCAAAGTTTTGTTTAAAGCATGTAAGTAGCACGGACACCCGAAAGTGTCCTCCGATTGCTCCGAATGGAGTTCGCCAATACTTGTTGTTGCACCATTGGATTGTTCCCGATCCACACGCGCCTTTGTAACGGATAAGCCCTCCATGCACTTGAAAGGAGCCACCTGGCTGCTGTTGAACCGACGCTGCTGCCAATATCTTGGTACATTGAGGGTCTTGAGTGTAGCTGCGTTCACATCCTCCAACCAGCTAGGAACATGCACCGAGATTGCACAAACGGCAGCTTCGGGCGACGGATAAGGCATCGGCCGCTGATTAAGAGCCCCTTCGGTATTCAATACGGTAGTTCAGTCCCGAAGCTTGGTCGGGGCCTTTTGCTGCCACGGAGTAGTCAACCGTTGCTCGTCCAGACAGATGATGCGATGATCGGGCGGATCACAAACTCCGAGGTTTGCAAATAAGAACGCCGGCCTTCGACAGCCATGAGTACAGCCGGACTCTCTTTTTCATAGGTAGAAAGCGACTGAAGTCGCGGACCAAGGGTTTGACTTAGAACGCCGGCGGTGTTGGTCCTGCATCAACACAGCCCCAATACCCTTGTCCGAAGCATCTGTTTCCACCACGAAGGGCTTAGAGAAATTTGGCAATGCCAAAACCGAGCCGAGGTCAAGGCTTTTTCAATGCTGCGAAAAGATTCCTCATGGGTAGATGTCCAACGGAAAACCACTCCTTTCTTGAGCAACTCACCAACGGACGGCTGATCGAGACCAAAATGACGCACAAACTTCCGTAGTACCCTGCCAAACCGAGGAACTGGCGCACTTCTTTTGCTGTTTTTGGACTCGCCACTTCGCACCTTGTCAATATTAGTTGGGTCAGTTTGCACCCCTTGGCGCTAACGATATGCCCCAAGTACTTCAATCGATCGCTCGCAAATGTGCACTTGCTCATTTTGACTTTCATTTGATTCTCTTTCAAGATTTGAAATCATCGACCGCAGGAGGGTGACGTGCTCTTCCGAGTTTTGTTGTGAACTAAGATGTCGTCTATGAAGACGAGCACCCTTTTCGCAGTGCATGGAGCAAACATGTTGTTCATCCCCGTCTCGAACGTTGCGGGCCACGGTCACTCCATACGGCATGACCTTGAACTCAAAATGACCATGGTGGGTTTGAAAGGCAGTCTTTGCTTCATCCGAAGGTCTCATCCGAATTTGATGGTATCCCGACCGGAGGTCCAGACTAGTGAACCATTTTGATCCTTGTAGCTCGTCCAACAACTCATCGATCACGGGCAGGGGGTAGCGATTCTTCACTGTGATTGCATTCAAATGCCTGAAATCAATACAAAAGCGCCATTCTCCGTCTTTTTTCTGCACTAACAACACCGGCGATGAGAACGGGCTGCGACTGATCTGAATGATCCCTTGCGCCAACATGTCAGCTACTTGAGCCTCAATCTCATCCTTTTGCGCGGACTGTACCGGTACGGCCTAATGTTGACAGGTGCCGCCCCTGGTAGCAGGTCAATAGCGTGGTCAAACGAACGATGAGGAGGTAATCCGCGTGGTTCCTCAAAAAGTTCCGAGAACTCTGCAAGCAATCCTTGCACCACCATCGGTATTTTTGATGAATCACCCTCTGGTTTCACAGAACAGAGTTGTACCAACGCAAACACTGCCTCTTGAGCCTGCAACAGTTGCAACTGAACCTTAGAAATGCTCGGGCATTGATGGGCATCCGCAGACACCCCTTGCAGCTAAATAAACTGCCCTTGATGCTGAAAAATCATGCGTTTGGCACCCCAATCGATGTTCATCAATCCACATGATTCCAGCCAATCCATCCCAAGTATCATATCATAGCTGCCCAATGGAAACAATTTGAGAGTTGACTGGAATGCATGTCCTTGGATGTAGTACTCACACCCCGGTACCTCAGTATTGCAAACTGTCACAGCCCCATCAGCAACTCTCACCCGCAGTGGCTTGGACATGGTCTGCACCTCTAACAGATCCTTGGCAATTTCTGAATTAATGAAACTGTGTGATGAACCGGAATCCACCAGCATCAAGAGAGATTTGCCTTGTAAGGTTCCCAACATACGGAAGGCCCTGGGCGACTCTGTTCCTGAAGTAGCAGCAACCGAGAGCAAACAAAGATCCTCCTCCTCTGAGTTGTCCTGAGACGCTGCTGATTCCGGCGACGCGGGCACGGTGAGCATGCCCACGAGCTCCTCCACAATATGCAATGGCACTGTGGCCGCACAGGTGTGCCCTTGCCCCCAACGCTCACCGCAAGTGAAACATAGGCCACGCGCTCTCCGGTATGCGCGCAGGGTCTTGAGCTTGTCGTCCACTGACGGCGCACCAATGGCGATGCGTGCACTATCCGGACTACGCCGACCATCTGGCGGGGGCGTGCCTGGTGAAGTGGGCGCTCCTTTTTGCCCACTGGATGAGGACGCCACCGTGACGGGCAGGGGGGGCCGCGCCGAGAAGCGCCCTGCGCGTGCCGTCGATGTCAGCCCACGAGCAGTCACTTGAGACTCCTGCTCCTGTCTCACCATCTCCACCGCTTCCTCCTGCAATTCAGCCGAGCAACCGCAGTATCCAAATCCTTGGGGCGATGAAGCATAACAGCAACTTTAATTTCAGAGTGCAATCCATCTATGAAGTGAGTGGTAAAAAACAAAGGATCCCAACTACCATGGTGTGCTAGTAAGCTATGCATAGCAACATTAAACTGCTCCGCATATTCCAACACCGACCCCGACTGTTTAAGCTTAGAAAACTTCCTAAGCAGCTGCTGAAACTCTGACGACCAAACTTCTCCAACACCGCAGCAACAAACTGGTCCCAATTGTGACTCGGACATGTGCTTGCGACCACTCCAACCAGAGTGCCGCCGCACCAGTGAAATTGACCACTGCAGATCGATCCCACAGACGGATCTACACCCCAATGCGAAACATGCTTCACAACGGATTTTCCACCCCGTGGATTTTCCCGTCAAATTCAGGACAGTCCACTGGTGTTTCCACTGCGCACCCCAGAGATCCGCGGCACTACCCAACTCGGAGGATTCGAATTGGAATGCTTGGAAAAGGCGTGCGAAAGCGTACCATTGGCGGGATCGGCGCTGGAAGGAGCCCCTCCCCAGCGCCGAGACCCGAGTAGGAGAAAGCTCGCGCGCCCATTGGCTGTGGTCGCCACCGCTGGTGGCTTGGTCGACAGCGGCACGACTTTTGCGAGGGCAACGATGTCGTCGCCCGTGCTTTGCGCTTTGCATCAACGCGATCTTGGATAGTTGCGTCCGGATGTCGCTGAGATCGTCCTGAAGTCGCCCCACCGCCGCGTCGACGCCCGGACGCCAGGCTGCGAGATCCTGGACGACTGGCTCGAGAGCAACCAGCGCCGGCTCCATCTTGGCGACCAGCGGCTCCATCTTCTCGACCGACGGCGCCATCCGGTCCAGCGTCTGCTGGATCGAGAGGAGAGCCTTGGCGATGCCGCTCCGCTCCGCTGCTGCGTCCTCCAACTGCTTCTGGACATCGAGCCCCGTCATGATCTCCTTGAGACTGCGAGTATGCGGCGCCAGATCGATCGCGCACGGGGAAGGAAAAATTTTGTGGTGGATTTTGGAGGCTCTGAATACCAGATGATACAATCCTCAACTCCCTCTGTTCGATCTACATATCAGTTCACCACATATCTGGGTACAATTGACGAATTTGGTAGCAGCAAGAAAGGGGATCGGGGAGCGAGAGCCAGGAGATGGGAAAGAAGATAACGCCACAGGCGGCGGTTCGAGGTTCCGTTTTTCCTCCTCTCCACTCCACACGCACAAGCTTAAATAGCTAGGTCACTTGCTCCAACTTGGGCCATCGTATCGGCTGTTGGGCCTCCTCTCCCGCCTGGGCCGTCCTTGTGCTGGTTCCTGCTGGACAGGCCGGTCTTGGGCAGTAGTAAGGCCCGTGACAGGTGCACCCGTGGCACCTGCACGGCCACGACTTCTGGGTGCTGGGGTACGGCGAGGGCGCGTACAGGGGCGACGCCGCCGACGCGGCGAGGCTGAACCTGGTGAACCCGCCGCTGCGGAACACGGCGGTGATCTTCCCGTACGAGTGGACGGCGCTGCGGTTCGTGGCGGACAACCCCGGGGTGTGGGCGTTCCACTGCCACATCGAGCCGCACCTCCACATGGGCATGGGGGTCATCTTCGCCGAGGCCATCGACCGCGTCAGCAAGGTGCCCAAGGAGGCCGTCTCCTGCGGCGCCACGGCCACCGCGCTCATGAACGGCGACCACCTCTGATCGTGAGTCACTCGTTTGGTTATCGTTCATCTTGAATTGCACGAGGTAAGGGTTTTATTTGTAAAAGAGCATGCCACATCAGCCCCTGACAGCGGGTCCCAGCGGTCAGATACGCCGTCAATACGTCTTTATACGCAGCTTAGACCATTTTGCATCATTTAGGCCCTGAGTTGATACTGAACTGCGACATGCACGAGTAATGGTACTGATTCATGAGTAGGTGAGCAAGTGTGGTACCAACGTGCAATTAACTCGATTCTGCCATTGGAGGCCGCCAAGTTATTGGACGCCAGCAATCTTGGCGGGCCTGCCGCCGATGAAGCGCGAGACCGTGCAAAGCTTCTCGCCGAGACCTACCCCTACTCGCCGCGCGCCCAGCTACTCCGCGCAGACATCGACTTGGCACCAGTCCGCGCCCTCGATCCGCAATGGACAGGAAGCAGCTTCTGCGCGCGCGCCACCACCGTGTCTCAAGCGGCAGAAAACTTCGACCACTCGCTCATGGTTGCCTTGTTCCACGCCAAGCTCTTGTTCGTCCTGGATAACTTTGATGCTGCGGAGAGAGAGTGCCGCCGGGCACTTCGCATCGAGACGCCGAATGACCCCAAGTGGGATGACATACCTCCCATGGCTGCTCTTGGGGCAGATTCTGATGCCAGAGTATCTTATGTCAAGAAGCAGCTCCGTGTCTTGCTCAAGCAGATCATAGTTGTGGCTGCACTATACTGGTCCTCCATGAAGAATGCACCGCAGGGCCAACGCGTTGTATCAGTGACGGTTGACACGCTGCATGCGCACTATGATGGAATCGACAAGTCGGCAGCAAAGACCATTTCTGATGCAACGCGCTTTCTCAAGAATCAGGAGTCATGGAGTTTCTGGATTTGCCTCAATTCCCGTTGTGATGGCAAGAAGTTTTCGGACACTAGTTCGCTCTGGCAACACATGTGCAGCAAGCACCGAGATGAGCTCTGGGGGAAGCTGCAGTCACTTATAGACCCAGAATATTATGAGAATACATCACAGGATGATCACTCGTTGGTTGGGATAACTCTCAACCGCCAGTCTGACACCTTCCTTTTACCAAGGGTGCAGGATATGTTTGAATCCTTGCTGCTTTCACCATCTGTTGGAATACAGGCAGAGCCCTTCGCTGAAATGCGACAAAGGAAATGCAGAGAAGGATCTGAGATCCTTGGGAGCATCAGGGAGAAGCTGAGGATGTTGCCTAAAGATACACCTAGCACTGAGGTCTAGCACTTCTACATATGGCATGGTTTCAATTTAGCATTCTTCCTTAGTTTACTGTTCTGTTGATAGTGATGTTTATCACACTAATGATTGGCTTGCTTGTTGATTGCAGTTTCAGGAGTGCTGTTCTGGAATAGAGAAATTGTGGCTAAAGTTTCTTCAAGTTACTGTTGTGGACTATCGTGAAATCATTCTTCCCCTTGCGAGATCATACTAATGGGTCTGTTAACATCTGCAGTGATTAGTTTTTATAGTTATATATGCCCATTTCTTGGCTCAACTGCCCATATTGTGTGCTAACTGATAACCATCTTTGCAGATAGAATTGAAGAAACGGATTCCTTTTTATCTAAATCATCCTGGTACTAGGCGTATTGGATTTGCCGATGCCAATATTGATATTATATGCGGTAAAATTCCTGCTGCCCAATGAATTTGTGTTAACTCATGTCACATTGACTTCTCCAGGAGCTTTTTGTTCCTCTGCTGTCATAGCAAATAATTAAGTTATATCTCAGCGATCTAAACCGGGCACCCTAGTCTGCTTGTTTTATGCCTCCTTGATTCAGAGGAATTTCTATGTAGTTTATTAGTATTTCCATCCTTAGGAATTTTGAGTACTACTCCCTCCGTTCCAAAACAAGTGTCTTAACTTTGTACTAACTTTAATACAAAATTGTACTAAGGTTGAGACACTTATTTTGGGACGGGGGGAGCACTATATTAGAGGTTTTTTACAATGTAATATTATATTAGAAGTTATCTGGTATGTAGGCTTTGAATCCTTAGGATGTCCTCTTTTCCTATAGGCCACTTCGCACTCGGTTCCAAAGGAAAACTTCCGTTCAGTCTAACCTCTTGGAAAATACTTTTTTGAACTAACAAATACTCCCTCCGTCCGGAAATACTCGTCATCAAAATGGATAGAAGGGGATGTATCTAGACGTATTTTAGTTCTAGATACATATCTTTTTATCCATTTTGATGACGAGTATTTTCGGACGGAGGGAGTATGTTACTGCATGCTCTCTGTTTTACAATATAAAATATGCTCTGTTATGTCACTAATAGTTCTTACAATTTCATAATACAGGAACTTCTGTCCAATCTGTCAAGGAAATGGCAAGCACCTCCAATTCTCAACAAAGCCTTACTGTTTCCAACAAGAACAATGCTGATAAAGAATTGTCTATCTTGAGTGTAATCATACAGGTAAGAGACACTCGCATCTGGTCATGTGATCTTTTAACAACCAGCCTATAATTTTCTATGTATGTCTTCCTGTCATTGGGCAATCTGAAAAACCAGCCTACAATTTCCTTTGTATGTGTGCAGTCATTGTGCAATCTGAGGCATTTCAGAGATAAATTTCTGATGGAGCCACTTGTATGGATCCCGTCAGTTGAAAATCCCTGCATTGTACAGCAATTTTATGAAATCTTCTCTTCTTGGGAGAAAAACAACCACCACTTAACCGATGTTGTACTGGCTTGCATGAAGACTCGTCTCTGCAGAGTTGTAGATTGCAGCACTGAAAAGGTTAGACCATAATCACCATTGCATATATTTGCAAGACCGTTTAAACAAAAATTAATTGAAGTTAGATTACAAAGTGAAAGCAGAGTATGTAATCCAGTTCGGTGCTGATGCTACCTTCAATTTATTTTATTTGCATGTGTTCATTTCTTACTTTGTGGTCATTTTGGAGGTCTGGAACTGTTTTGAACAAAACATAGATGTGGTATCTTACACTCCACAGAGGGAAACAGTCCTAGTTCATACCAGAATTAACTTGTTTTTTCTTGTTATTTACTGTATATTTATTCATGCTGAATATTGATACCAAGTATATGCACTAGAATGGGCGAATTTAGGTACTCCCTCCGTAAAGAAATATAAGAGCGTTTAACGCTCTTATATTTCTTTAGGGAGGGAGTATGTTGTTATTGTAAGCTCTGTTGTGTTTTGCATCGCTGTTGTGTTTCTTTTACGTTGTGTGTAAAGTATTGACCTAAAAACAACTGCATTCTGCGTCTGTTCTATATGATCATGCACGCAATTAGTAATCCTGAATTCCTGGTGAATCAATTCCGCAGGTTGGGAATACTTTTGCTTCTGAGATTGTGGCCACAATTCTCATTGAATTGCATATGTCAGAAACCTGTTCGCGTTTTAGAGAAAACAAGGAGACCGAGAGACATGTAGTGAACCGAATCACGTGCGGAGATTGCAAATGCCCGACACATTATCTTTTTGGGATCAAATTCGATGCTCAAATCAGCTGTAGCTGTGGGAAGTCTGGCGGTGAATACCTGTATACCACACTTTTCCATAAACTTGATGTCAGTTCACCTCAAACAGCAAAGGTATGCTGTCTGCAATAGTTTTCTGCCTAGCCAACATTGTATAGGTGGATATTGACGCAAGAGTATTCTAGAAAATAGGAAATATTGACTAGAGGTTTTAATTGTCCTTGTACAGATCAAGTCCTTTGCAGAGCTTCCGGTTCTATTGGATGAACAGTTTCGCGAGGACAACAAATGCGACCATTGTGGAAGTCTGCAGAATATTGATCTCTTTCTTTCAAACACACCACACTTCTTTACAATAGGTAACGCTACTTGTCTCAAATTATAAGTTGACTTTTATTTTATTCATACATCATAGCTTGCAGTAGTTTACACCAACAAATATTCATCATGTTGGCAGTTTTGAACTGGCTGGGTGGCAGTGAAAGCCAGGACGCACTATCTGAAGTTCTGGCTGGCATCACGTCTCCCCTTGACACTGAGTTCTTTTGCAGAAGTGCTCATTCTGCAGCTATGTATGCTGTCACCTCCATGGTACGTGCACAGCAAACTATTCTATTTTCCTAAGTTGAATTGTTAATGGAAGTGAACAAATACTTCTATCATTTAATTCTCATGTTAAGGTAATCCTGAAATGAGAAAAGGCAATGAGCTATTTGTATTGGTTGACGTTCATGACCTTTTATAAGTTGTTTTGCTAATTATTTACTGTTCCTTGACTGTTACTGGAGGCCAAGTTGGTATTGTTCTAAGACTGAAGCAAGGTTCTTATTTTTGTGGAACAAAACGGATAAAGGTTAAATGGCGTTGTCACCTGGTTCAAGTTGCCTAGGTTACATTTTTTTTTTTGCGATGAAAAAGGAGTTTTATTCCAAATTGATAGAGTTACAGTCGTGAGGCAAAATATCCTCAATACATGGTGGTCCTAGATGCATCCACACAGCCGTGGTACACTCTACGCGACTACGTGGTTCAAGTTGCCTAGGTTACATTGACAAGGCATTTTGCTGCTATTTCTAAAGAAGTGGATAGAAGGTTTAAACTATGATACATCATATCTGAGTTGGTTCGTACTTGGAGTTGGAGAGATATTTGCAAGTTTTTGAATGGTCCTATCTGTGGCATATTTTTTCCTGCCTACTTCACTTATATCAAGATATTTAGAAGACTCGACAGAAGAATTTCAGCAAGAATCAATAGCTTGTGTGATCCTTATGTCGCTGAGTTCTTTTTATAAACGTTCCATTGATTGAACGGTTGAAGAAGTACCATATGTAGGTAAACTGGTTAGACCTTTTAAAGTCTGCTGCTCTCACAAGTATATTTTGCATTATTTTCCTTCCCTTTATAGCGAATAGGAAATGGCCTCATCAAATCACATGGAGTGGTTGCAGAACATCTGCTGGAGTAACCTTTTATATGCACACTTCCTATCTCTCTGTCTCTGTTTACTCTTCTGTTGCTTTGAGTATTAGTACAGGCCTATTGCAAGGTTGGTCTGGTTACTTAATTTGCCTGCTTACATATGGAAGCATAGTCACTCCTTGCAATCCAAACTCTTGCAGATCTGCTATGCTGATGACCGCTACGTCTGCTTTGCTCGCGACGAGGACAAGTGGGTCATTTATGGCTTCGAGACTGTCCAGGTAAGTTACTCGTGGCTCCTGGGTGTTGATCAAGGCCCTGTATTCTTTCTTGTAGCCATTTTATTCTTAACTTGCTGATTTGTTGGTGTGAACTTCCTGCATGCAGAGAGAAGATAGCTGGGAGCATTTGCTAGAACGTTTCAAGGACTGCAAGCTCCAGCCTGAAGTTCTATTTTTCGAGGTCATCAAGTAGACTGTTGTATAGCTCCTTTGCAGAATGCAAACCTCTGTCTGACGATCAGAGCCAACTCTGGGCCCAGTTTTTTTTGTTTCATTGCCACTATTTTGATGCTGTTTGGCTTGGTCACACTCTGACATCGAATACAGATAAATTCTTCAGAGATGGTATAAATTGTTCGAAAGAAGGGTGAATACATCATGTCCAAAATAAAGTAGGTGGTTGCGCTCGCGTCGCTCCCTGGGGGGCGGCTCGGGCGACCTAGCCGCCGCCGCCCCCGCTCCCCTTTCCTCCCTCGCTCCGCCCGCCACCGCCGGAGGAGGCCGACGGGCAAAGCCCACTCGGCGGACGGCGGTGGCGGGCCACCTCGTCGCGCGCCGCAAGTCTTCGCCCGACGGCGAAGGCTCGCATCCGGCGGCGGCTGCGTCGCCAGGCGCGGGCAAGCGGGCGGCGGCCCGGGCTCGGCGGCGGCGCTGTTTCCTCCTCTCCTCGTCGGGAGAGTGGGGCGGCGCGAGGCTGGCCATCTTCGATCCGTGCGGCGATTCGGTGGCGTCTGGCGTGCTCGTGGATCGGCCGTGAGGACGGCGAGCCGTGGCGTGCGATCTGGAGGTTTTGCCCTCTCCCTTTCATGCATCCCTTCCAGTCCCCGGTCGGTTTGGATCTTGCGGATCCACTTCCGGTGTGTTCGTGGAGCAGATCGGTGTCCGGGAAACCTTGGCTGCCTTAGGCTGACCGGCAGCGGCGACGCCGATTTTTGGCGCCGCTTTCCTCCTTGGGGGCGTTTGAGGGCACCATCTCCTCTCCAACCCATGTCCGGTGAAAGCCCAAGATCCGGCGCGGATCGGGCGTCGGGCGCCTTTGGCACCGTAACCTTGCTGGAGGCAACGCCAAGGACATTGGGATCGGATGGAAGGGTCTGCAGTGAGGGGTGGGGTGTACTGCCTCCCCTTCGGTGGAGCGGTGTTTCGTTCTACATATTCTTGGCGGCGGCTCTTGGCGGCATGGAGCAGCGGAGGCTTGGCGTCAGATGTGTGGTGACGGACACGCGCAGGAGGTCGACGCTGTCTGGCGTCGTGGTGGCGTCGGCGGCAGCGAGACGGCAAGGCCGTTATAACAAAGACAGCTCAAGATGGATATGTGGTAGGTGGTTGTGGCGGCCTCATACCCGGTGGGCGGCTGGTTGAGGAGCACGCCAGATGGTGGGTGCCCATACCGGCGGCGTTCAGGTTGGGACCTCGTGTCTTAGATGTTAGGTCAGGCTGCGAGTCTGTTTGGTATTAGGCGAGACCATCGGCGCCTTCATCAGTTAGATAGGAGTAGCGACAGAGGTTGCGAAGATGGTGGCTTTGGTCTTACTGTTGTACGACTTTGTAAGGTTTTGTGCTAATAATTAATAAAGTGGCCGTATGCATCGACCAGATGCAGAGGCCGGGGGTATTCCTCCTTTTCGAAAAAAAAAACTCGAAAGAAGGGCTTTATGATATTCGTCTGTGGAAGTTGGAACTGATGAGTGATGCATATCTTGGCTTCTAACGTCACATTTAATGGCACCACGCCATTTTCTCTTAAGTCATAATGTTGATAATGGCTAGCTGGGAGAAGTGACTTTGATGCATCACCGTCAGGAATCCGCTGTAGGCTGCTTTTATCTCCTTTCTCCGTTTTTTTTCTTTGTTACGGTAGGCTCTAGGCTTTTGTTGTCTGCTTATGGCCCTTTGGCCTTTGTTGTTTGTATTTGGCGTCGTCTTGAACTTTTCTCTCTAATACAAGGTGACGCTCATTTGGATGTGTGTTTGAGAGTTAAAATTGTTTTGGTTTTGTTTTTGAAAATGTTGACCCTTTTCACACATATGAGCATTGGGACTACGCACTGCAATTGATGCTATTATAATCTTGTTGGCGTTAGAAGTTGACGTAGGAGATAGTTTCTGAGAGAGGGGGTGGAACCGAAACAGGGGGAACCCTGATCACCGCCGCCGGTTCAGACGTCCTTCCACGTTGCACAGAAGCTCTGTAGTTCCGGCGCTGGCCAAAGAGAAGAAGAACCTTCTCTGCTGGCAATGTCAAAGCCCAACGCTCTTGTGTGAGGCTACTGACGGGACAGCCTCCAAAGGCAGGAGTGTTTCCATCCCCCGCGTATAGCTGGCTGCTGTCCGCAGCCGTTGTTCAGGTTATGATGCCACGGAAACGGGCGCAATCCCGCGCGGCAACCACCATGAGCCGTTGTGGCTCCCCTTTTCCATCCATCCGAAAGTGACCAGCATCCGCAGAGGGTGGTAATCAAACATTGGTTCACGCCGTGTTTTTGGGATGGGATTTGGTGAATGGAGCCCGGAACATATCTCGCCAGCCTCCCACCTGCAAGCTGTTAGCACCAATCTTGACAAAGATTGTCAATTGCTGTACACTTTTTTTTTGCGACTGAATTGCTGTACACTTGTACACGTGCACATTAGAGTAATTAGTATGACACGTACGGCCTGTGCACGTGTTTGCATTCCACTGGGAGTGGAGTGGGAGGGGACTCTTTTCTCTCTCGTACTGAAACATGCGGTTGCAGGACGATGGAAATGGTTAGCCTAAACAATGTTTAGTCTTCAATGTTAGTCAGGTGGGTTAAGTATTTGTCAAGATGGTGCTGTGGTGTAGTCGGTCATCACGTTAGTCTTACACACTAAAGGTCCCCAGTTCGAGCCTGGGCAGCACCAAATTATACTCATCATTTTGGGAAATTTTGTTCACACCTTCAGGAATTTCCATAGTTCAACGCTATTTTGTGAGCTTCTCTGTAAATATGGAGTGTAAATTATGACAGTTAGCTAAAATCTTCAGCCTTTTTGGCAACTTAGATGCCTGAAGTGTTTAATGTTGTGTTCTTTCCGCAGAGCAACGTGATTTCTGAAATTAGTGTCAGCCATGCTTTCTCTTGTCATTCGGTGTTAAGATTCAGACTGGATTATACGACTGTATATTACAACCGCTTGCCGGAAACATATAGAGGTTCCACTTTCATATCTGTTGGATTATGGATGGTCTTAGGTCCATAAGACAATAATCTCTGGTTAATCTCTAAGGCCCATGCATTTGTACGGAAAGTGTGGGAAGTTTAGTACCATACTGCTACAGTAAGAAAAAGATACCTCTTTATAAGGGCTGCTCCATCATTTGCTATTGGGAGCTTGGGAATAGGAGTTGTACACGCGCGCTCCTCCTCCTCCGCCGTCCGCCTCGACTTGACGCGTGTGCGCGCGCGCGGGGGGTTGCCGGAATGAGCGGAGCCGAAGCTTATTTTTGCCGCTCAGGAATTATTAATTAATTAACGAGTCGCTTAAGGAAGCGTCACTGTCCGAGACATTGGATTGTGGGTTGTTCGGTCGTGGGCCTAGCCCAGGCCCATCTACCTGACGGCCTATATTGGCTAGTGGAGTGAACCCTAACCCTAGTCGTCATCTACTATTCCTCTCACTGTGCTGCTTCCGGCGATCCCATCCCGATGACCGCGTGCACGATTGGTCGGGAGAGCAGGTGCCTCCGAACCTCGCTGCTCGAGATTCTCGCCGGAGAACGGCAATAAGGTTTTTGGGAGCGTCTCGACGCGATCGCTCCCGATCCGTCCCGTCTCTGTCGCCTCTGCTTCCACTACTTCCTCTACATCGACTCCATGGTCGACGATTTAAATCGCCAAGAAGAAGACCTTGGTCGATGTCGAGGCTCTTGCTATCATTGCCGTCGCGTTGGCACGCCAACCGGAGGGTATGACTCGCTCATCCCTGTTTGCTTGTTCATGTGCTAGCTGTATATATGCTGTTCATAGATGGTTCGGTTCTATGTACTGTACGTGCTCACATGCTTAGGTATCGGTATGAGATGCATATAGTATTTGCCATGTTTACTGTCTACTCATGGATTAGGTTAATCGAGAAAGTGCTAATATTTCCAACAATCCAAAAACCTTATTTTAGGCACTTTTCGACTCATGGCTTCGCCGCTACTTTGAAACCGGAAAAGTTTACTGGAACGCATTTTAAGCATTGGAAGACGAGGACTACCTTGTGACTCACAGCAATGAACGTGTTTTGGGTTGGTGGTGTGTCTCCCACGGTAACGATTGCTCCTGAACAGGAGAATGTGTTTAGGAAGGCAACCACCATCTTTGTGAGAGCCGTTCTTACTCTGATAGGAGACAAGCTAGTCGACGCATATCTCCATATGCGCGTTGCCAAGAATTTGTGGGATGCGCTCGAAGCTAAGTTCGGCGCAACCGATGCTGGAAGCGAGTTGTATGCTATGGAGCAGTTCCATGATTATAAAATGGTTGATAACCGTTCTGTATTGGACCGGGCCCATGAGATACAATGCATCGCTAAGGAGCTGGAGCTCCTGAAGTGTGAGTTACCGGACAAGTTTGTCGCGGGTTGCATTATTGCAAAACTCCCTCCTGGATGGAGGAAATTTGCTACTTCTCTCAAGCACTTGAGACGTGAATTCTCTGTTGAGGATGTCATCGGTCATCTAAGTGTTGAGTAGAACTCGAGAGCAAAGGACTCACACGTGAAAGGGGCAGAGGGTTCTTCTAGCGCCAATGTGGTGCAGAAGAACTTCCACAAGTTCAAGGGAAAGAACTATGTCCAGCAGAATACTACCTTCAAGAAGAAGGGTAAGAAGAAAGATAAGAAGAGAGATGGCTGCTTCACTTGTGGTTCAGAGGAACATTGGGCAAACAAGTGCCCAAACAAGTATAAGAAGCCAGGACAGGATGCAAAGTCTGTCAATGTGACTCTGAGCAACAATGATGCGGCATCAGGGTATGGTAATCTGTTTATCGTACTTTCAGTTTGTCAGTCCACCGGTTGGTGGGTTGACACTGGGGCCAATATTCATGTGTGTGTGCTGATGTCTTTGTTTTCTTCTTACCAGGTCACACGAGATTGTTCCGTCCTGATGGGGAACGGCTCGCATGCTTCTGTTCATGGTGTTGGCACGGTAGATCTGAAGTTTACTTCGAGAAAGATCGTGCAACTGAAGAACGTCAAAGATGTCCCCGCCGATCAAGAAGAATCTCGTTAGTGGCTCCCTTCTATGTAAAGAAGGGTTTAAGTTAGTATTTGAGTCTAACAAAGTAGTCGTATCTCGGTATGGACTATTTGTTGGAAAAGGATATGATTGTGGTGGTTTGTTCCGCCTTTTCCTGGAGGATTTCTGTAATAAAGTTGTGAACCAAATTCATTCTAATGTGAACGAATGTGAGGTTTGGCATTCACGTCTTTGTCACATAAATTTCGGTTGTATGACACGACTAGCTAAGATGAATCTAATCCCGAGTTTCACTTTAGCCAAAGGCTCTAAGTGCCATGCGTATGTGCAAGCAAAGCATCCTCGTAAGCCTCACAAGCCTACGAAGGAGAGACACCTGGCACCACTAGAGCTCATACATTCAGATCTCTGTGAGATGAATGGTGTGTTGACTAAAGGTGAAAAGAAATACTTCATGACTCTAATTGATGATTCCACTAGATTCTGTTATGTGTATTTGTTAAATACAGAGGATGAGGCTCTACACTACTTTAAAATCTATAAGGCTGAAGTTGAGAACCAACTTGAGAAGAAAATAAAACGAGTTCGGTCGGATCGTGGTGGAGAGTACTTTTCTAGTGAGTTTGATTTATTCTGTGCAGAACATGGTATTATTCATGAGAGGACGCCTCCCTATTCACCCCAGCCAAACGGGGTTGCCGAAGGGAAAAACCGTACTCTAACAGATTTGGCTAACGCCATGTTAGATACATCGGGTTTATCCAAGGCATGGTGGGGGAGGCTGTATTGACATCATGTCATGTCCTGAATAAAGTTCCCGCAAAGGATAATGAGACTACTCCCTATGAGCAATGGGAAAAGAAAAGAACTACACTCTCTTACTTGCGCACTTGGGGCTGTTTGGCGAAAGTCAATGTGCCAATCTCCAAAAAGCGTAAGCTTGGACCAAAGACTGTGGACTGCGTTAATTTGGGCTACGCTAAGAATAGCGTTGGCTATAGATTTCTAGTAGTGAAATCTGAGGTACCTGACCAGAAGGTTGGTAAAATCATAGAGTCTAAAGATGCTACATTCTTTGAGGATATTTTCCCCATGAGAGATATGCAAAGCACTTCTAGACTGGAATCTGATGAGACTCCTAAACCTGCCATTCCGACGGAATACTATGAACACAAAAGTGATGAAAGTTCCACGGAGGATGACGAGGAAGCTCCTGTTAGGAGCAAAAGACAAAGGACTGCAAAGTCTTTTGGTGATGATTTCCTCGTGTACCTCGTGGATGATGACACTCCCAGTTCCATTTCAGAAGCTTATGCATCTCCGGACGCTGACTACTGGAAGGATGTGGTCCGTAGCGAGATGGATTCCATCTTGGCAAACGGGACATGGGAGATCACTGATCGTCCTTATGGTTGCCAACCATTGAGATGTAAGTGGGTGTTCAAGAAGAAGCTTAGGCCTGATGGTTGATACGTCCATTTTGCATCATGCTTTTATATCGATATTTATTGCATTATGGGCTGTTATTACACATTATATCACAATACTTATGCCTATTCTCTCTTATTTTACAAGGTTTACATAAAGAGGGAGAATGCTGGCAGCTGGAATTCCGGGCTGGAAAAGGAGCAAATATTATAGACCTATTCTGCACAACTCCAAAAGTCCTGAAACTCCAGGGAAGTTATTTTTGGAAATAATAAAAAATATTGAGCGAAGAAAATACCAGAGGGGCCCCACACCCTGGCCACGAGGGTGGGGGCGCGCCCTACCCCCTGGGCGCGCCCCCTGCCTCGTGGGCCCCTTGGTGGCTCTCCGGTGCCCATCTTCTGCTATATGAAGTCTTTCGTCGGAGAAAAAATCATAAGCAAGCTTTCGGGACGAGACTCCGCCGCCACGAGGCGGAACCTTGGCGGAACCAATCTAGGGCTCTGGCGGAGCTATTCTGCCGGGGACACTTCCCTCCGGGAGGGGGAAATCATCGCCATCGTCATCACCAACACTCATCTCATCGGGAGGGGGCCAATCTCCATCAACATCTTCACCAGCACCATCTCCTCTAAAACCCTAGTTCATCTCTTGTATCCAATCTTTGTCTCTAAGTCTGGGATTGGTACCTGTAGGTTGCTAGTAGTGTTGATTACTCCTTGTAGTTGATGCTAGTTGGTTTATTTGGTGGAAGATCATATGTTCAGATCCATTATGCATATTAATACCCCTCTGATTATGAACATGAATATGCTTTGTGAGTAGTTACGTTTGTTCCTGAGGACATGGGAGAAGTCTTGGTATTAGTAGTCATGTGAATTTGGTATTCGTTCGATATTTTGATGAGATGTATGATCTCTCTCCTCTAGTGGTGTTATGTGAACGTCGACTACATGACACTTCACCATTGTTTGGGCCTAGAGGAAGGCATTGGGAAGTAATAAGTAGATGATGGGTTGCTAGAGTGACAGAAGCTTAAACCCTAGTTTATGCGTTGCTTCGTAAGGGGCTGATTTGGATCCATATGTTTCATGCTATGGTTAGGTTTACCTTAATACTTCTTTTGTAGTTGCGGATGCTTGCAATAGGAGTTAATCATAAGTGGGATGCTTGTCCAAGTAAGGACAACACCCAAGCACCGGTCCACCCACATATCAAATTATCAAAGTACCGAACGCGAATCATATGAACGTGATGAAAACTAGCTTGACGATGATTCCCATGTGTCCTCGGGAGCGCTTTTCTCCATATAAGAGTTTGTCCAGGCTTGTCCTTTGCTACAAAAAGGATTGGGCCATCCTGATGCACTTTATTTACACTTGTTATTTGTTACTTGTTACCAATTATCTTATCACAAAACTATCTGTTACCTATAATTTCAGTGCTTGCAGAGAATACCTTGCTGAAAACCACTTGTCATTTCCTTCTGCTCCTTGTTGGGTTCGACACTCTTACTTATTGAAAGGACTACGATAGATCCCCTATACTTCTGGGTCATCAAGACTTTTCTGGCACCGTTGCCGGGGATGGAACTTTACATCCCGATTTACACTTAATCTATGTGGATGAAGTTTGTGGATTATTGAAGCTTGCAGGTATGCCTGATGATGTTATCAAGAAGAAGGTCTTCACTTTATCTCTAAAGGGAGATGCATTGACATGGTATAGGCTATGTGATGATATGGGATCATGGGACTACAAACGGTTGAAATTAGAATTCCATCAGAAGTTTTATCCTATGCATCTTGTTCATCGTGATCGTAATTATATATATAATTTTTGGCCTCGCGAAGGAGAAAGCATCGCTCAAGCTTGGGGGAGGCTTAGGTCAATGTTATTTTCATGCCCCAATCATGAGCTCTCAAAAGAAATGATTATTCAAAAAATTTATGCTCGGCTTTCTGATAACAATCGCTCCATGCTTGATACTTATTGTACTGGTTCTTTTATGATGAAGACTATTGAATTCAAATGGAATTTATTGGAAAGAATTAAACGCAACTCTGAATATTGGGATCTCAATGAGGGTAAGGAGTCAGGTATAACACCTAAGTTTGATTGTGTTAAATCTTTTATGGATACCGATGTTTTCCGTAAATTTAGCACTAAATATGGACTTGACTCTGAGATAGTAGCTTCCTTTTGTGAATCTTTTGCTGCTCATGTTGATCTCCCTAAGGAGAAGTGGTTTAAATATCATCCTCCCATAGAAGTAAAAGTAGTTGAACCTATTAAAGTTGAAGAAAAGACTATCACTTATAATGATCCTATTGTTCCTATTGCTTATGTTGAGAAACCACCTTTCCCTGTTAGGATAAAGGATCATGCTAAAGCTTCAACTGTGGTTCGTAAAAGCAATATTAGAACCTATACACCCCCTGAGCAAGTTAAAGTTGAACCTAATATTGCTATTGTTAAAGATCTCTTGGCTGATAATATCGATGTGCATGTTATTTACTTCTGTGATGAGACTGCTAGAATTGCTAAACCCGGTGCTAAAGATAAACATAGACCTGTTGTAGGCATGCCTGTTATTTCTGTTAAAATAGGAGATCATTGTTATCATGGCTTGTGTGATATGGGTGCTAGTGCTAGTGCAATACCTATTTCCTTATACAAAGAAATTATGCATGATATTGCACCCGCTGAGTTAGAAGAATTGATGCCACCATTAAGCTTGCCAATAGAGATACTATTTCACCAATTGGGATTGTTAGATATGTTGAAGTCCTGTGTGGGAAAGCTAAATATCCTGCTGATTTTCTTGTTCTTGGTTCCCCACAAGACAACTTTTGTCCCATTATATTTGGTAGACCCTTCTTGAATACTGTTAATGCTAAGATAGACTGCGAAAAGGATGTTGTTACTATTGGTTTGGATGATATGTCTCATGAGTTTAATTTTTCTAAATTTCGTAGACAACCTCGTGATGAGGAATTGCCTAGTAAAGATGAAATTATTGGTATTGCTTCTATTGTCGTACCTCCTAGTGATCCTTTAGAACAATATTTGCTAGACCATGAAAATGATATGTTTATGAATGAAAGAAGGGAAATAGATGAAGTATTCTTTAAATAGGGACCTATTCTGAAACACAATTTACCTATTGAAATCCTAGGGGACCCTCCTCCACCCAAGGGTGATCCCGTGTTTGAACTTAAACCATTACCTGATACTCTTAAATATGCTTATCTAGATGAAAATAAGATATATCCTGTTATTATTAGTGCTAACCTTTCATAGCATGAAGAAGAGAAATTATTGAAAACTCTAAAGAAGCACCGTGCTGCTATTGGATATACTCTTGATGATCTTAAGGGCATTAGTCCCACTCTATACCAACACAAAATAAATTTGGAGAAAGATGCCAAACCAGTTATTGATCATCAACGACGGCTGAATCCTAAGACGAAAGAAGTGGTAAGAAAGGAAATAAATTTGGAGTGATGCGCTATTTGCAAGGTATTGTGAACTACGGGATTCACTATTCTGGGTACCCGATGGTACTTGAGGGGTATAGTGATTCCAACTGGATATCTGATGCTGATGAGATGAAAGCCACAAGTGGATATGTCTTCACACTTGGTGGTGGTGTTGTTTCCTGGAAGTCTTGCAAGCATACGATCTTAAGCAGATCGGCTATGGAAGCAGAACTCACAGCATTAGACACATCATCCATCGAAGCAGAATGGCTTCGAGAGCTTTTGATGGATTTTCCGGTGGTTGGTAAACCAGTCCCGGCTGTCCTTATGAACTGTGACAATCAAACAGTGATTGCCAAGGCTAAGAGTTCAAAGGACAACTTGAAATCCACAAAGCACATAAGAAGAAGATTAAGATCTGTCAGAAAGTCAAGAAAGTCCGGAGTAATAGCGTTGGATCATATCCAGGCGGCTAAGAATCTGGCAGACCCTTTTACGAAAGGGCTATCACGGATTGTGATAGAAATTGCATCGAGGGAGATGGGTATGAGACCCACGTAAGTTGCCATGGGGGTAACCCAACCTATGTGATCGGGGGTCCCGTGAATTAGGACCTGGGAAAACAATCCAGCGGTCAACTGAGGAGAGTATCCTTAATTAACCCACTCCGTTGGAGAAGCAATAATACTCTCAATTTTGTAAGGCAGGCTGACTTTTGTCTTAATGTGTTCCAAAGCTTATGTAAGCAAGATGCTAACCTACAGAGCATTTTTGGAGGAACACACCTATGTGAGCCCGACTGTTGGTCACAGTCTATGAGATTGGGTGATCTCTAGGAAGCTCCTGAGAAGGTACGGAGTATGACTAATAAGCTCCACCCGTGGGGTCTAGCCTTCGGCAGCCACGTATCAGTTGACAATAGGCAAAACTTCTACACGCCAAACTGACAATTCAAGGCATAGTCCATTGTTCAGTTGTGAAGAAGTCTAATCCTATTGCTCTAGGTGAAAGTTCAACTTAACAGTCTCCACTAAAAATTCTGGTATATCAAACATTGTTTGGAACAGTTGACAAACTTATGTGCCTCGAGATCTGGTGGGGGATTGTGGGATTATGGATGGGCTTAGGACCATATAAGACAATAATCCCTGGTTAATCTCTAAGGCCCATGCATGTGTACGGCAAGTGGTGGGAAGTGTGGGAAGTTTAGTACCATACTGCTACAGTAAGAAGAGCGAGACCTCTTTATAAGGGCTGCTCCATCACTTGCTATTGGGAGCTTGGGAATAGGAGCTGTACACGCGGGCTCCTCCTCCTCCGCCGCCCGCCTCGCCTCGCCTCATCACGACGTGCGCACGCCGCGGGTTGCTGGAATGAGCCGAGCCGAAGCTTATTTTTTCCGCTCAAGAATGGTTAATTAATTGTTAATTAATTAACGGGTCGCTTACGGAAGCGCCACTGTCTGAGACGTTGGATCGTGGGATGTTCGCGGACTCGGTCATGGGCCTGGCCCAGGCCCATCTACCTAACGGCCTATATAAGAAGGCACTGGCTAGTGGAGTGAACCCTAACTCAGTTCGCTCACTCGCTCTTGTACAACCCTAGCCGTCATCTACTATTCCTCTCACTGTGCTGCTTCCTGCGATCCCATCTCGACGACCGCGTGCACGGTTGGTCGGGAGAGAAGGTGCCTCCAGAACCCTGTCGTTCGAGATCCTGCCCGGGAGAACGGCAATAAGGTTTTTGAGGAGCGTCTCGACGCGACTGCTCCCGATCCATCCCCGTCTTTGTCCGCCTCTGCTTCCACTACTTCCTCTACATCGACTCCATGGCTGACGACGAAGTCGCCAAGAAGAAGGCCATGGCTGATGCCGAGGCTGCTACTACCGCCGCCGCGTTGGCCTGGCCAACCGGAGGGTATGGCTCGTTCATCCCCTGTTTGCTTGTTCATGTGCTAGCTGTATATATGATGTTCATAGATGGTTCGGTTCTATGTATTGTACGTGCTCACATGCTTAGGTATCGGTATGAGATGCATACCATATTTGCCATGTTTACTGTCTACTCGTGGATTAGATTAATCGAGAAAGTGCTAATATTTCCAACAATCCAAAAACCTTATTTTATGCACTTTTCAACTCATGGATTCGCCGCTACTCTGAAACCGGAAAAGTTTACTGGAACGCATTTTAAGCGTTGGCAGACGAGGACTACCTTGTGGCTCATGATACGTCTCCGTCGTATCTACTTTTCCAAACACTTTTGCCCTTGTTTTGGACTCTAACTTGTATGATTTGAATGGAACTAACCCGGACTGACGCTGTTTTCAGCAGAATTGGCATGGTGTTGTTTTATGTGCAAAAAACAAAAGTTCTCAGAATGACCTGAAACTCCACGGAATATCTTAGAATAAATAATAAAAAATCCTCGCCAAAGATGAAGACCAGGGGGGCCCACACCCTGTCCACGAGGGTGGGGGGCGTGCCCCTCCCCCTGGGCGCGCCGCCCTACCTCGTGGGCCCCTGGTGACCCTCCAACGCCAACTCCAACTCCATATATTGGCTTTCGGGGAGAAAAAAATCAGAGAAAAAGTTTCATCGCGTTTTACGATACGGAGCCGCCGCCAAGCCCTAATCTCTCTCGGGTGGGCTGATCTGGAGTCCGTTCGGGGCTCCGGAGAGGGGGATTCGTCGGCGTCGTCATCATCAACCATCCTCCATCACCAATTTCATGATGCTCACCGCCGTGCGTGAGTAATTGCATCATAGGCTTGCTGGACGGTGATGGGTTGGATGAGATTTATCATGTAATCGAGTTAGTTTTGTTATGGTTTGATCCCTAGTATCCATTATGTTCTGAGATTGATGTTGCTATGACTTTGCTATTCTTAATGCTTGTCACTAGGGCCCGAGTGCCATGATTTCAGATCTGAACCTATTATGTTTTCATGAATATATGTGTGTTCTTGATCCTATCTTGCAAGTCTATAGTCACCTACTATGTGTTATGATCCGCAACCCAAGTGACAATAATCGGGACCACTCCCGGTGATGACCAAAGTTTGAGGAGTTCATGTATTCACTATGTGCTAATGCTTTGTTCGGTTCTCTATTAAAAGGAGGCCTTAATATCCCTTAGTTTCCAATAGGACCCCACTTGCCACGGGAGGGTAGGACAAAAGATGTCATGCAAGTTCTTTTCCATAAGCACATATGACTATATCTGGAATACATGCCTACATTACATTGATGAACTGGAGCTAGTTACAGTGTCACCCTATGTTATGATCGTTACATGACGAACCGCATCCGCATAATTATCCATCACCGATCCGGTGCTACGAGTTTTCCATATCTTTGGTTTATGCTTATTTACTTTCCGTTACTCTGTTATCATCACTACAAAATACCAAAAACATTACTTTTGCTGTCTTTACTTTTGTTACCGTTACCACCACTATCATATTACTTTGCTACTAAACACTTTGCTGCAGATACTAAGTTTCCAGGTGCGGTTGAATTGACAACTCAGCTGCTAATACTTGAGAATATTCTTTGGCTCCTGTAGGACCTTGAAGTATGTCTAGAGGGGGGGTGATTAGACTACTTGAATAATAAAAACTTAACCTTTTCCCAATTTTAGAGTTTGGTAGATTTTAGCTATTTTAGGACAAGTCAAGCAATCATCACACAATTCAAGCAAGCATGCAAAGAGTGTATAGGCAGCGGAAATTAAAGCATGCAACTTGCAAGAAAGTAAGGGGAAGGGTTTGGAGGATTCAAACGCAATTGGAGACACGGATGTTTTTGGCGTGGTTCCGATAGGTGGTGCTATCGTACATCCACGTTGATGGATACTTCAACCCACGAAGGGTAACTGCCTTGAGTCCACGGAGGGCTCCACCCATGAAGGGTCCACGAAGAAGCAACCTTGTCTATCCCACCATGGCCGTCGCCCACGAAGGACTTGCCTCACTAGCGGTAGATCTTCATGAAGTAGGCGATCTCCTTGCCCTTACAAACTCCTTGTTTCAACTCCACAATCTTGTCGGAGGCTCCCAAGTGACACCTAGCCAATCTAGGAGACACCACTCTCCAAGAAGTAACAAATGGTGCGTTGATGATGAACTCCTTGCTCTTGTGCTTCAAATGATAGTCTCCCCAACTCTCAACTCTCTCTCATAGGATATGGATCTGGTGGAAAGAGGGTTTGAGTGGAAAGCAACTTGGGGAAGGCTAGAGATCAAGATTCATATGGTAGGAATGGAATATCTTGGCCTCAACACATGAGTAGGTGGTTCTCTCTCAGAAATGGTAAGTTGGAAGTGTAGGTTCGTTCTGATGGCTCTCTCCACGAATGAAGAGGAGGTGGAGGGGTATATATTGCCTCCACACAAAATCTAACCATTACACACAATTTACCAAACTCGGTGGGACCGAATCGTTAAACTCAGTCGGACCGATTTAGTAAACCTAGTGACCGTTAGTGATTTTCGGTGGGACTGACATGCATCTCGGTGAGGCCGATTCGGTTAGGGTTAGGGCATAACGTAATCTCGGTGAGACCGATTACACAAACTCAGTGAGACCGATTTGGTAATAAGCTTTCCAGAGAGTTGGTCAGGTAAACTCGGTGGGACCGATTTGCTCTTTTCGGTGAGACCGAAATGTTACAAAAAGGAAACATAGAGTTTACATTGCAATCTCGGTGGGACCGATCGCTCACTTGGTTAGACCAAAGCGTTACGAAGGGAAACAGAGAGATTATGACCCCATCTCGGTGAGACCGAGATCCCTATCGGTAAGACCGATTTGCTTAGGGTTTGTGGCAGTGGCTATGACTTTTGGAATCGGTGGCGCGGATAGAAAGAATCGGTGTGACCAATTTTGGCTTTAGGTTTAGGTCATTTGTGGATGTGGGAAAGTAGTTGAGGGTTTTGGAGCATATCACTAAGCACATGAAGCAAGAGGCTCATTAAGCAACACCTCATCCCTTCTTGATAGTATTGGATTTTCCTATAGACTCAATGTGATCTTGGATCACTAAAATGTAAAATGAAGAGTCTTGAGCTCTTGAGCTTGAGCCAATCCTTTGTCCTTAGTATTTTGAGGGATCCACTTTCATCGTCCATGCCATGCCATTCATTGAGCTTTCCTGAAATAATAGTCTTGGAATAGCATTAGCTCAATGAGCTATATGTTGTTATGAATTACCAAAACCACCTAGGGATAGTTGCACTTTCAATCTCCCCCTTTTTGGTAATTGATGACAACATATAGATCAAAGCTTCGACAAATGATAATAAAATTTAAATAACATCGTCGCTTTGAGAAGTATGTGATAAGGAAGAGCTCCCCCTAAATTTGTGCATAGTTTTAGATTTGCTTTGGACTGCAAATGCACAATGAATTAGGCTCATGGGTTACTCTTCCATGTCACATACATCTTGGTGGAGCGCTCAAAATAATAAACAATGAATACATGCACTCATCACCAAGCATAGTGAGTGATCACATAAGATAGATAGGATAATATCAAGCATGCATAAGTGTAGCTTATGATCAAACACATGATCATCAATGTCTCACAAGCATAGTATCTCAACCAAAAGCAAACAAAGATTGAAAAACAACCAAATAGAGCAAGAGAGAACAAAAGCAACACTCTCTCTCTCTCGAAGCCTATGATCTATACATTTTTCTCCCCCTTTGGCAACAAGTTACCAAAAAGTTCATAGAAAATGCATAGTGCTAGATCGACTCTCAGGCTTGATCTTCTGGTGGTGGAGTTTGGATAACGCCAAGGACGAAAGCTTCAGTTGAAGTAGATGGAGCTGGAGCTGATGTAGATGCTGGAGCTGGTGGCACTGAGGCTGTAGGTGGTGCAGATGAAGTTGCTCTTGTGTCAGGAACTGGCACAGCAGATGACCTCTGGGCTCTAGGCACTCTGGCAAATGCATCAGTTGTTGTTTTGCCCTTCCTCTCCTGCATGTCATCTTGTAGTTCCTCCACCGCAGATCAATCTCGCCACTTTCACATCTAAGTTATAGAACTTTTGTTCTATGATTCTCTCAAGCTCTCCTGATTTTGAGTGAGGGTGGCCAATCCCTTCTCAATCCTCGTGGTTGATGCTATTAAGTATCCGAGCTGCTCCTGCTTGTTCTTCAAGAAATACTCAGATGCCTCCTCTTGAGTTGGCATCTTGGCAGCCTTCTCCTCTTTGCCTTCTCCTTCTTCTCCTGAGCTTGAACTGATTGTGGATCATCTTCATTCATGACAACCTCATTGTCCTCAAAGTATGGATAAAGTGGAAAGTGTTCCTTATCCAACTGATATTTTCCTGTGCCCATCTTTGAGTTTATCAATTCTTGAATCTGAGGTGCATATCCACAGCTCCTCTTCTGATCTTCTGCAGTCCTCTTGATTGTTTCAATGATCAGGCTCATGACTTTGAACTTCTGTGGCAAATCAAACACATGCAACATGTTGATGGCATGCCCTCTGATCGTGTTATGGTCACCAGACTTGGGCAACAACGTGTGCCTCAGAATCCAATTTATGGTTGGCAACCCTGACAGCAGAAAGTGAACTGATCCAAACTTGTGAGTCTCTAATGCCTTGTCTGGGATTTCCTTGTACATGTGAGCCATTGAATTGTGACCCATCTTCTTCTTTGCATAAATGTCTAGGTCATCCTCATTCTCCTTGGGGGCATTGATCAGACTTGCCCATTCTTCAATAGTGGACGGGTACCTTGTACCTTCAGACATCCAAACTATTCTTCCATCTGGGTAAAAGTGTGTTGTGGAGTAGAACTGCATGATAAGCTCATCATTCCAGTTGGTGAACTTCATCCAACAAAATCTGCAACTCCACAAGAAATAAAGTTGTCTTGCACTCGAGGATAGTGCTGTTCATTTTCCTTGATGAATTTCAGTCAACCCACCTCATGTCACAGACTATGGGCTTCTTGTCCAAATGTAATTGTTTCATAGAAGTCCTGATGTTCCTTTGTGTGGAACTTGTAGTCAACAACAGTTCTTCTTCTTGAAGCATATGGATCTTCCATTCTCCACAGTCTCAGCCCTGAATCCTTCCTGATTCTCATGTCCTCAGCCACAGGATGGGCATCATTGTGGTTTGGTATCTTGGGCTTGAGCTTCCTCAGAACTTGTCCTTCTTCATCTTCCTCATCAGCTTCCTCAGGCACTAGGGCCTTGTTCTTCTCAGCAGCTGGAATACTCCTGGTATTCCTCTTTGGTGCAGACTTGGCCTTGGAGGCAGCTTTGGGTGCTTCCTTGGGCTTGGATGTGGCAGCCCTTGATCTAATAGCATCACCCATAAGCTTTGGTGCCTTTGGAGCTGGTGCAGCAAGCTCTTCTTCTTCCATCATGGAAGGTTGACCAACAACTCTGGCCATGGTCTTCTTGACCCTTTCCTTTCTTTTCTTCCCTTCTGCAGTAGCTGGTTCTTTGGGTTGGGTTTCCAAAGAAGCTTGTGTAGACACTCTGGCTTTGGACATTGGTTGTCTTCCTGCAGGCCTTTTGGTCTTCATGCCTGGCTTTGTATTCTTTGCTGAGCCATATTCCTTCTTGAGTACTACTTTCTTGGAGGTAGCCTCATCTTCTTCAGCTCTATAATCTTCATCCTCTGAATCTGAAGTTCTTTTCCTCCTTTGCCTAGTTGCAGCCTTAGGAAAATTGCTAGGAGTACTTCTACTCCCTTCATCTGAAGTTGAGGGACTAGTGCCCTCACTCAAGTCCATCTGCTCTTCTGACTTGTTCTGGCTGTCACTTTGATCAGACATACTGCAAAAGCTGACTGCTGACCCTATGAAGAGTTATAGATGAGATAGAAAAGATGAGCATCACAAAATGCAGAGGTTTTTGCAAAAGAATGACTCAAAAGTTCAGTCTTAGTTTTCCATAGAAAGCATTTCGGATCCACCGATTTTCAAACTCGGTGATACCGAAGCAGTTTTGGAACCTAAACTGATGATCTCGGTTGGACCGATTTTCAATTCGGTGGTACCGAGACTGCTAGGGTTTCACAGAATCCTCAAATCGGTTGCATCGATTAGTAATTCTCGGTCAGACCGAGAGTCACTAGTGCAATGGCATAGGCCAAATCGGTGAGGCCGAGTTTTTCAACTCGGTGGGTCCGAGATGGTTTCGGCGGAAACCTAACCCTAAAAATTTGAATCACATCTAATCTATGAACTACTTTGGCTGGATAGAAGAGTTTCAATCGTGGCAAGAACTAATATGAAAACAATGTGCCAGGAATCAGACGTGGATAGCACAAAGATTAAGTCCATACCCTAACTTGGCGGTGGACTTGCTACGGCGGCAATGGCGGGGACGAAATCCGTTGACGGCGGCGGAGACCAGCGACAGGAGGCTGCTGGCGACGAGGAGACGATCCGGAGACCACGATGGCAGAGCGAGCTGTTGCGCGGGCGAAGGGTTTCGGAGAAATTTCCAAAATTTTGCCCGTGGCTATATATAGCTCGACCCTGTCGGTGTGACCGAGTGGAACAACTCGGTGGCACCGAGATGCATAACTTGTGTTCGATTCAGCAAATCGGTGAGACCGAAAAGTTCAAATCGGTTGCACCGAGATTGAAATCTCAGATCAACTTGATGATCTTGGTAGGACCGAAATGGAAGGATCGGTCAGACCGAGAATCACTAAGAGGTTTTGGAAGTTTAAGTCTATGACGAATCGGGGACTCCGAGTGCTCCTCACACAGAGTGGTTCGAATCTGACTTGATCAAATTTTGTGATGTAGCATGAATAGAGTTTGAGACGAGAAAAGCATAGATAGCTAAAGAAGGTTCTTAGGCATTCTTGTCCATCCACTTGGCACAAAGAAAAGAATCCAAACAAACAAAACAACAAGTGGATGTCCTTGAATGAGTAAAATATGCACCAACATGCTCACACAATAAGATGGCAATTGAAATATGTGGCAAAGCATGCACAACCAATTTTAGCAACTATCAAGCAATTGGCGATGACTAGGTCATCTATATATGAGTATATTGACTTAGGAGTCAAATGAGAACATTTGATCATAGGTCATACTCATCGTTTAAGCTCAAGTGGGATTACCACTTTTACATAATGCACTAATGTGTTCACACCATTAGAGTTGCTTTGACTCAATTCTTAGAGTGAAGCTCCCCCTAGATGTGAGATCCCCCCTTAGAGGGATGAACTAACCTTGGGTTTTGTCGATGATGAATTCATGTAGGTGTTGAAGATGTAGATGCTCAATGTTGATGTAGATCATTAGGAGCAATCCTTTGGAGTGAGTTGCACTTCCAACTTGCCTACATGGGTTAGTCCCACAAGGAACAAACAAGAATATCCATAGACATAGAGTGATGCACACACAAGATGATGTCCATGAAAACATTAGGTTACCTTGTACCTTGCCTTACCAACATGAGGGTTTGTGACTCCTTGAACTAGTGCAAGATCTGAAAGTTGATTGCACTTGTTCTTGCCAAAATGATATGCGTGAAGAATGTTGGCGGAGTCACCCTCAAGAACTCTCTAGTTCTTCTTCTTCGGGATCCACATCATCTTGATGGGAATCCTTGGAGTTGTAGTTGTACTTTATGAAGTAGAACTTGACGTAGTCTTGGGAACCCACTTGAACGAGGCTTTAGGTGCTTCTTCAAATGCATCAATCTCTTCTTGAAGCTTGTCCTTGCCTTTGTTCTTGTGGTCTTGTGGTGGAAGATCATCTTGAGCTTGTGTCCCCTTGAAGGAAGTAGGATCATACTTCTCTTGTTGAGGAACAAACTTTGTCTTGGGGTATTGATCTTCTTCCCACTCAACTCCATTGGTGTTGAACTTTCATTCAAAACCAACACCTTGATTCTTCCGTGCCTTCCTTGCTTATGTACAATTTCCTCGAATTGCTTACTCCGGCAAGGCTCTTGTAAACACCTTTCTCTATAATTCCCTTCAATAAACTATTTTCTTGCTCAAGTGTAACTTGGCTAAGAGAATCATTAGTGGAATCAAGAGAACTACTAGAAGCAACAACATTGGATTTGACATTATTATTGTTACTACTAGAGGAAGTATCTTTCTTGTACTTGTTACTAGACTTGACTTGAGGCATGTAAGTAGATAAGATAAACGCTTGGCAATGTAAGAAGAACTTTTCTTGCGGAGATCATCATTGATTGCCTTTAAGAACTCATGCTCTTGCTCAAGATTGAGCTTTTCAAAGCGTAACTTCTCATGAGCCCTTAAAAGTTCTCGATGATCTTCGAAGATAGTTTCATGAGCCAACTTAAGAGTGTTTAGTTCTTTAGTTAGAAGCTCAATTTTATCCTTATCATTGTCATTCATTTGATTAGCATGATTAATTGACGTTTCATCATAGTATTCATCACTAGAGTTGTCAACAAGTAAATCATCATCCACAAGCAAGTCATCTTCATCACTATTAAAATCAACATACTGGATGTGTTACCTTTGGACCTTTGGCCATGAAGCATCTTCCAACACCTTCATTTGGTGAGTCAAATATGTCGAGGAGTTGGTTGACACAAGTGCTAGACCGGCAACACCTTCATCTTGAGTATATTCGGAGTCGGAGTGATAGCTTCTCTCGGAGTGATTGTCGGAGTCGGAGCCGGAAACCCATTCACCAACATGAGCTTGATGTCTTTGTTTTGTGTAGCTCCTTGATGACTTGTCCTTTCTTTCCGAATCCTTACTTCTCGGTGAGGGTCTTCGTTCGTAACGATCATCTCTACTCCTCCTCTCTCTTGGTGGTGATTCTTCTCTTTTGCTCCTTCTTCTTGGAGAATCTTCTCTTCTTTTGTAGGGTGCCGTACACTCATTGGAGTAGTGTCCGGGTCTCCCACAATTGTAGCAATTGCGCTCTCGACTAGAAGATCTCTTGTCATTGTAAGACCTTGACTTGGAGCTTCTTTCTTTGCTTCTACTTTTGTAGAATTTGTTGAAGTTCTTCACCATTAAGCTCAATTCTTCATTGAAGGTTGGTTTCTCACTTGATGATGTGGGGCTTCACTTGAGGCTTTGTAAGCACCACTTGACTTGTTGTGAAGTTCCTCCTTATCCTTGAGTGACATCTCATGAGCAACAATCCTTCCAATGACTTCCGTTGGCTTGAGATCTTTGTAGTTTGGCATCATTTGGATCAATGTGCACACGGTATCATACTTTCCATCCAATGCTCTTAGGATTTTCTTGATGATGAATTTGTCGGTCATCTCCTCACTCCCTAAGCCGGCAATCTCATTTGTGATAAGAGCAAGCCTAGAGTACATTTCAATGACACCTTCACCATCTTTCATTTTGAACTTGTCAAGCTGACTTTGGAGCACATCCAACTTGGATTCCTTGACGGATTCGGTACCTTCATGCATATCAATCAAAGTATCCCAAATTTCCTTTGCATTCTCAAGACGGCTGATTTTGTTGAATTCTTCGGGGCACAATCCGTTGAAGATGATGTCACATGCTTGAGCGTTGTATTGCAGCATCTTCAATTCTTCCGCATTAGCTTCACGGTTCGGTTCTCTCCCATCGAAGAATTCACCTTGCAAGCCAATACAAATAATTGCCCAAACGGCGGGGTTATGTCCAAGAATATGCATTTTCATCTTATGCTTCCAACTAGCAAAATTAGTACCATCAAAGTAAGGACCTCTACGGTGATAATTTCCCTCGCTAGACGCCATACTCTCCTAGGTTGTGAAACCAAGGCTATGACCACCAAAAGCTATGGAAATCAAAGCAAATGGAGACCAATGCTCTGATACCACTTGTAGGACCTTGAAGTATGTCTAGAGGGGGGGGGTGATTAGACTACTTGAACAATAAAAACTTAACCTTTTCCTAATTTTAGAGTTTGGTAGATTTTAGCTATTTTAGGACAAGTCAAGCAATCATCACACAATTCAAGCAAGCATGCAAAGAGTGTATAGGCAGCGGAAATTAAAGCATGCAACTTGCAAGAAAGTAAGGGGAAGGGTTTGGAGGATTCAAACGCAATTGGAGACACGGATGTTTTTGGCATGGTTCCGATAGGTGGTGCTATCGTACATCCACGTTGATGGAGACTTCAACCCACGAAGGGTAATGGATGGGCGAGTCCATGGAGGGCTCCACCCACGAAGGGTCCACGAAGAAGCAACCTCGTCTATCCCACCATGGCCGTCGCCCACAAAGGACTTGCCTCACTAGCGGTAGATCTTCATGAAGTAGGCGATCTCCTTGCCCTTACAAACTCCTTGGTTCAACTCCACAATCTTGTCGGAGGCTCCCAAGTGACACCTAGCCAAGAAGTAACAAATGGTGCATTGATGATGAACTCCTTGCTCTTGTGCTTCAAATGATAGTCTCCCCAACACTCAACTCTCTCTCATAGGATATGGATCTGGTGGAAAGAGGGTTTGAGTGGAAAGCAACTTGGGGAAGGCTAGAGATCAAGATTCATATGGTAGGAATGGAATATCTTGGCCTTAACACATGAGTAGGTGGTTCTCTCTCAGAAATGGTAAGTTGGAAGTGTAGGTTCATTCTGATGGCTCTCTCCACGAATGAAGAGGAGGTGGATGGGTATATATAGCCTCCACACAAAATCTAACCATTACACACAATTTACCAAACTCGGTGGGACCGAATCGTTAAACTCGGTCGGACCGATTTAGTAAACCTAGTGACCGTTAGTGATTTTCGGTGGGACTGACATGCATCTCGGTGAGGCCGATTCGGTTAGGGTTAGGGCATAACGTAATCTCGGTGAGACCGGTTACACAAACTCGGTGAGACCGATTTGGTAATAAGCTTTCCAGAGAGTTGGTCAGGTAAACTCGGTGGGACCGATTTGCTATTTTCGGTGAGACTGAAATGTTACAAAAAGGAAACATAGAGTTTACATTGCAATCTCGGTGGGACCGATCGCTCACTTCGGTTAGACCGAAACGTTACAAAGGGAAACAGAGAGATTGCAACCCCATCTCGGTGAGACCAAGATCCCTATCGGTAAGACCGATTTGCTTAGGGTTTGTGGCAGTGGCTATGACTTTTGGAATCGGTGGCGCCGGATAGAAAGAATCGGTGTGACCGATTTTGGCTTTAGGTTTAGGTCATTTGTGGATGTGGGAAAGTAGTTGAGGGTTTTGGAGCATATCACTAAGCACATGAAGCAAGAGGCTCATTAAGCAACACCTCATCCCTTCTTGATAGTATTGGCTTTTCCTATAGACTCAATGTGATCTTGGATCACTAAAATGTAAAATGAAGAGTCTTGAGCTCTTGAGCTTGAGCCAATCCTTTGTCCTTAGTATTTTGAGGATCCACTTTCATCATCCATGCCATGCCATTCATTGAGCTTTCTGAAATAATAGTCTTGAATAGCATTAGCTCAATGAGCTATATGTTGTTATGAATTACCAAAACCACCTAGGGATAGTTGCACTTTCAGCCCCTTGTGTCGAATCAATAAATTTGGGTTGAATACTCTACCCTCGAAAACTGTTGTGATCCCTATACTTGTGGGTTATCAAGACCTTTTTCTCTGGCGCGTTCTGCCGGGAGCATAGCTCTATTCTTTGAGTCACTTGGGATTTATATCTGCTGGACACTATGAAGAACTTGAAAGATGCTAAGACAAAAATTTATCCCTCAACTACGAGGGAGGTAAGGAACTGCCATCTAGCTCGCACTTGATTCACCTTCGTTATGAGTAAGCTAGTGACACCTAAACCTGCTTCGCTATGAATTCGATATGTCGCATGTTATTGATGATGCCATACGCTATGCATGATACTTATGATGAAACTACTTCTATGCTTGATACTCTGTGCCTCTTGGTGAATTTCGGCACTTGGAAGGGTGTGTTTTATTAATTATCCGGTTCTAGTTGTCATAAGGTCAAGGTACAACTCCAAGTCGTCACATATCAAGATCACGGCTATTCGAATAGATTAACTTCCTGCAGGGTGCACCACATAACCCAACACGCTTGATCCCATTTGGCGGACACACTTTCTGGGTCATGCCCGCCGCGGAAGATCAATACGCCGCAGCCCCACCTAGGCTCAACAGAGAGGTCAAGACGCGGTCTAAACCTAAGCGCCGCAGTGCGGGCCCATCGCCTACGAGCACACTCAGACGTTATGCGTGGGCGGCCGGAAGCGAACTAGCCCCTTAATACAAGAGCAGGCCTATGTTCCAATCCGGCAAGGCCGCTCGGTCGCCGACGTCACGAAGTGCCGGTGATACCACCACGCCGAGTGCCCATATCTTTCCCACATAGTTGGTTAGTGCGTATAGGCCCGTGAGCTGGACTCAGATCAAATACCAAGATCTCGTTAAGCGTGTTAAGTATCCATGAGCGCCGAACAGGGCCAGCCCACCTCTCTCCTAGGCGGTCTCAACCTGCCTGTCGCCCGCCACAAAGATCCACTCATGGGTGCTCCACAAGCCGACCCGACTTTAGTCACCACATGTATCATGTATATAGTATATAGTATATACCGTGATCACCTCCCGAGTGATCACGGCCCGATAGTATAGCACGCGAGACGGACAAGAATGTAGGGCCTCAATGGAATACTAGCATCCTATACTAAGCAAGTAGGATTGCGGTAAAGGTAACAATGATAGTAGCAAGGACATGCTATGCATCGGGATAGGTATAACGAAAGCGGTAACATGCTACACTACTCTAATGCAAGCAAGTATAGAGTAGAATAGGCGATATCTGGTGATCGGGGGGCTTGCTGGTTGCTCGGCAAGAGAGAGGGTAAATCAACTCCGTAGTCGAGCGGGGCATCAAGATAAATCACGGGTCTACCGAAGAGAAGTGGGGGGAGAAATAGTAAATACATAGCAAGCAAGTGCATAACAGGATAACAGGCAGAGCTAGACGTGTTCTAACGCGGTATGAGGTGATACCGGTGAAGGGGGAAAACATCCGGGAAAATATCCCCGGTGTTTCGTGTTTTCGGACAGATGAACCAGAGGTGAAATGTTGCAGGTTCACTATGCTAGGGACGCGTGGCGGATGAACGGGCTGCGTATCCGGATTCGTCTCGTCGTTCTGAACAACTTTCATGTACAAAGTTTCTTCATCTGATAAACGGTTTAATTTATATTATTTATCAAAGTTTTAATCATTTTCTATAATTATTATTAATTCGAAAATAAATTGGAAAATGCTTCGGGTACACAGAAGTGGACCCAGCTAGAGTGTGTGTGTGTGTGTGAGGTGGCGGTGGGACCGGGGGCGGTCGTGATCTAGTCAGCATCGACCATTGATGGGTCAAGCTGACTAGTGGGGCCCAGGTGTCATTGACACAGGTTTAACCTAGTGTTAAGTTTTATTGATAACAGATTAATTAGCAGGGTGGGTCCCATCGCATCGCTGAGTTGTTACCTTAGTTAATTATGTATATTAACTAATCTGCAGTTAATTAACGCGTGGGGTACTGGAGTTAGTGAGTGTTAGTAGGGGGTAAATGACGTCCTCGTCATCATGGTTAACGCCGACGAGGAGCTATAGTGCGCCGGCGACGGCAGCAACGCTAGAACCCGTCGGGCTTGCGCTACGGGCATCGGTTCGATGCGTGAAGGGGACCGATGGGTAGCTGGTGGTCGACCACGTCGACCGGTGGTCGCGGGGCGACCGAACTTGGCCGGAGACGACGGCGGAGTTGACATCCGCCGCGGCGCGGGCGGCTGCCGGAATAGGCGTGGTGGGGCGACGCGAGGTAGGCAGCAGGCGCGGACTATGCGGGCGGGCTACCGGCTAAGCGGGGCGTACACGACGGGAGCGTGCACAGCTGCAGTGAGTAGGGCGGGGGCGCGTAGGGCACCGTGGTGTGCACGGCGCCTTGCGCGACGCAAGGAAGGAGGGAAGGAGGATAGAAGGGGTGCTCTGTGGGAGCTGCGGGGAAGGCAATGGGCTCGAGGAGGTGGCGACATCCCGGCGAGGAGGGCGGGCTCGGGCGGACGGTCCTCGGGAGGCGGCGGGCGCGGTCGACCCGGGCGGCGACGGGTCGGCGACGCAGATCCGGCGAGGAGGAGGTCGAGGACAGAGCGGTTCGGCCGGGAGGCGGTCCGACGAGGTGGTGGGCGATCCGGACGAACGGCGGCAAGGCGACGGGGCAATGATGTGGGCGGATCGAGGCTGGGGCCCGATCCAGACGGGATCGAGAGAGAGGGGGGGAGTGAGGTGTCGGTGGTGGACCGGGTGAGGAGTGGGGGGTTAAGGAGTGCGGGGTGGGCCGGCCGGCTGGGCCTGGGGGGGGGGGGGGTTGGCCTAGTTGGGCCACGGCCCAAGGGGGGTTTGCTCTTATTTTTGTTTTCTGTTTTCTCTTTTGTATTTTATTTCTTTTATTTATTTTTAGTTTTACAAAATATACCACTAGCCCCTAAATTAGTATTTATAAATACTCACTGCCACATAATTTCTCATACCTAATAAAATCGTTTAATGTTTTAATATTTAAAAAATGCATTTAATTATTTGTTTAAGCCACTAACTCCAGGACCCCACGCGTTAATTAACTGCAGATTAGTTAATATACATAATTAACTAAGGTAACCACTCACTGACAGATGGGACCCACCCTGCTAATTAATCTGTTATCAATAAAACTTAACACTAGGTTAAACCTGTGTCAATGACACCTTGGCCCCACTAGTCAGCTTGACCCGTCAATGGTCGATGTCGACTAGATCGCCGACCGCCCCCTGGTCCCACCGCCAAATTTCACACACACACACACATTCTAGCTGGGTACATACGTGTACCCGTAGCATTTTCCTATTTACTCAATTAATAATAATTATAGAAAATGATTAAAACTTTGATAAATAATATAAATTAAACCGCTTATCGATGAAGAAACTTTGTACATGAAAGTTGTTCGTAACGACGAGACGAATCCGGATACGCAGCTTGCTCATCCGCCACGCGCCCCTAGCATAGTGAACTCGCAACATTTCACCTCTGGTTCATCTCGTCCGAAAAACACGAAACACCGGGATATTTTGCCGATGTTTTCCCCTTCACCGGTATCACCTCATACCGCGTTAGAACACGTCTAGCTCTGCCTGTTATCCTGTTATGCACTTGCTTGCTATGTATTTACTGTTTCTCTCCCCTCTTCTCTTCGCTAGACCCCGTGACGATGTTGATGCCCCAGTTCGACTGCGGAGTTGATGACCCCTCTCTCTTGCCAGAGCAACCAGGCAAGCCCCCCCTTGATCACCAGATATCGCCTATTCTACTCTATACTTCTTGCATTAGAGTAGTGTAGCATGTTACTGCTTTCCGTTATACCTATCCTGATGCATAGCCTGTCCTTGCTACTACTGTTGTTACCTTTACCTGCAATCCTACTTGCTTAGTATAGGATGCTAGTATTCCATCTGAGGCCCTACATTCTTGTCCGCCCCGCCGTGCTATACTATTGGGCCGTGATCACCGGAGGTGATCACGGTATATACTATATACTATATACATGATACATGTGGTGACTAAAGTCGGTCGGCTTGTGGAGCACCCATGAGTGGATCTTTGTGGCGGAGCGATGTGGCAGGTTGAGACCGCCTAGAGAGAGGTGGGCCTGGCCTGCTCGCATTCGCGGATACTTAACACGCTTAACGAGATCTTGGTATTTGATCCGAGTCCTGCTACGGCCTATACGCACTAACCAACCACGTGGGAAAGATATGGGCACTCGGCGTCGTGGTATCACCGGCACTTCGTGACGTCACGATCGAGCGGCACACGCCGGATTGGAACGTAGGCCTGCTCTTGTATTAAGGGGCTAGTTTTGCTTCCGCCACCCACGCAACGCAGGTGTGCTCAGGCGATGGGCCTGCACTGCGGCGCTTAGGTTTAGACCGCGTCGACCTCTCTGCTGAGCCTAGGTGGGCTGCGACGTGTTGATCTTCCGCCGCGGGCATGACCTGTGATAGTGTGTCCGCCAAATGGGATCAAGCGTGTTGGGTTATGTGGTGCACCGCAGGAAGTTAATCTATTCGAATAGCCGTGATCTTCGGTAACAGGACGACTTGGAGTTGTACCTTGACCTTATGACAACTAGAACCAGATACTTAATAAAACACACCCTTCCAAGTGCCAGATACAACCCGGTGGTCGCTCTCTCTCAGGGATACGTGGAGGGGATCGCGGGTAGGATTATTGCTATGTGATGCTACTTGGAGGACTTCATCTACTCTGCGCAACAAGTTGCAAGGCGGAGGCTGCGAGCGTAGTCTTGGCGTGATTAGCTATCCTCCTCTTATTCGGCATTCTGCAGTTCAGTCACCGATATGGCCCTTTACACATATATCCATGCATATGTAGTGTAGCTCCTTGCTTGCAGTACTTTGGATGAGTACTCACGGTTGCCTTGTTCCCCTTTTCCCCTATATCTACTCGATTGCTGCGACGGACGATGGAGCCCGGAGCGAGCGTCACCGTCGATGATGACTACTACCCGGAGGTGCCTACTACTACATGCAGCCCGGCGGCGACGACGGGGAGTAGTTAGGAGGATCGAGCGGAGGCTGCGCCTCTTCGATCTGTATCCCGGTTTGTGCTAGCCTTCTTAAGGCAAACTTGTTTAACTTATGTATGTACCAGATATTGTTGCTTCACTGACTTCGTCTATGATCGAGCACTTGTATTCGAGCCCTCGAGGCCCCTGGCTTGTATTATGATGCTTGTATGACTTATTTTATTTGTAGAGTTGTGTTGTGATATCTTCCGTGAGTCCACGATCTTGATCGTTACGTTTGCGTGTATGATTAGTGTCTGATTGAATCGGGCGTCACAAGTTGGTATCGAGCCCATTGCTGTAGGAATCCCCTTTCCAACTCCTTGGTCAAGTCGAGTCTAGGCGTTGCAAAAACTTTTACTAACATGGCTGTGCGGCCCATGGGCCCACGTCGCCATTGGGTGGTATTAGGATCTTTTACTCCTCGACCTTTACTCGGGACTCGATCTCTCTTCTATTAGGGTTAAATGAATTTTACTAAATCTAACATTAGGATCTCGTTATCACTTTCACCGGAGAGCCCCTTATTATCGATGATCGTCTCGCTGCACTGTAAGACCACGAAGATGCTCTCCGTTGTTAACTCGAGAACTTGTGTTCATCGCGTTTGCAATTCCCTTCCACCGTAAACCCTTATGGAAAACTACTTGCGCTTGTTATTCTTACCTTCATCCCCGATTGGTCTTGTTATTACAAGATACCCGAAAAACTTCGTCGTTGTTTTGATAATCCTTTGAGCTTCTTGCCTTGTTGTTCTTTGTCACCTGAATACCCCTACGGTTAATTCTCGCACTTATCGAGTATCCGCTCATCCCCCAGTTGTTCATGTATTACACAAAAGTCTTTGAAATACCAGTCGATATTCCGAAAATCCTCAGCAACCTATTGCTCTGGAATTTCTTGTTTGCTTTCATTATGATTAATCCCATAAGTATAGTAATCATATTGGCATCCTTTGTCACCATCATTTTTGAGTCCGTTGATTCAATACGTGCGAATGCACGCAATCATCAGTTGATCCTTTTAAATTATCTCTCCGGCTCAGACTGAGCTGGTTCTCAACCAATCCAATTGCCGTTGATTGTACCCCTAAGGCTATTCAACTTATCCATCCCTAATCATAACATTGCTTCTGATCCATTGATTTGAAAATCATAAGTCCTTTGTTATCTAAGCATCGGATTATTCTGATGTTCTGTAATATGATGCATTTGCATTATTTCTTCCTCTTATTGAGTACCGATACTCACATCATATCCCTTATGGACCACCAGATCCTTTGTTGGATTTTATCTGAGAACGCCCTTCATATTCAATAACCTTGTGAGCCTTTTCTCGGATACATAATGCCTTTGGTAAATTGTATCCTCTGCTTTCTCAACCATGCTCTGCCTTCGAGTTTGAGTTAATTACTCCTAAAGATTGTGGTATATGTTTCTAAGATGCCCCGATGGGTTGAACATATACCTTCCTTAAATTTTGTGAACCCAAAAGTCTTCATGGGTCATAACCTCCTGGTATTCCGTCGGTTAAACTTTCAAACTTTGAACATTCTTAAGCGAGAGCGATAAATGAGAAGTTGTGTATTGGAGAAGTGGAGTCGACCTTGAACTTTGTGTTCATGCCCATGGACCAGGTGGAACTTATCATGGAAGCTTCTCATAGTAATAATAATCCCCTTGTTATAACTTCTTCTCTTAGCTATGCTTGGTCTTTTGCACCGTGGTTCCGCCATGATTGTTCTTCTTTGTTCCGTTTCTCGGACAAGTTTAAGCACTTGTCTTCGTAGAGCAATACCCAGTCCAACCTCTACTTTGATCGTCATCGAGTATTACCCCCGGTATCTCAAGATTATCATGGAACCGCATAACTTCTTATGAGTTCTTCATCAAGTGCTACATTCCACCGATTCCAATTTTTCACGGGCTCTGAATTACTAAACACTCAAAGACACCAATAACTGAACCGAGTCCGCTTTCTGATTCAACAACTCTTGATAAGCTTCTATAAGTACGAGTTTGTACCCGATCACATCATTCCTAGCCTGATCGGCTATATCATTATCATGCTAAATTTTAAGCGTACTACGGGTCCTTCTTCTCGAGCATAAATTTCGACGGTGAGCTAATCTTACAATCGATCTTCCTCGTCATACCGTTTGTCCTTGAACAGCAAGCTTGATTTCGGGTTTGTGTCATACCCATGGTTCCAATGACTTTTGGCTTCATCATTTCCGTTGACTTGATGTCATCGCCGATCAGTTACATCTTCTCGAAACCTCTCGACAAATGTGTCGTGATCATCATCAACATTCTGGGGTCTTCCAAGATATCTATCGAATTCTTGATGAGAAATAGCATCCTTTGCCCTCAATGGTTTGGGTTATCATCCACAACATTATTGCATTCCCTCCAACACAAAAATTGTTCCTGTTTTGTGTTGTTCCTTGAGTTCCTTTCTATCCTACTTATGTTATGATTCTACCGCGGAGTATTACCATCTTTGATGTCAAAAATGTTGTGAGGATTGCTCCACCTCTTCAGAATTCTTGCTATAATGATACTTCTCACCATCACCATTCTTTCTTGGTCCTCGTGTTGATTCCAACCGGGGTACCCACAAGTGAACGGTGTTGTTTGGATTCTGCCCTTCTAGCAACCCTCTTAATGGTCGACCGTTCTTTCTTAGACTATACCGAAAAAGGCTTTCTCCCTGCTTTATAAATAAAGCAAACCGCCACAGAGCATACAAACCCACACAAGTCCACACACACACCCAAGTCTCACGACAAAGTACATAGGTTCTGCTGAGGGCACAACTCAACAAGCCCAGAAGGAAAGAAAAAACAACATCATCATCATCACACAAGGCGCCTAATCAGGCTCTGGCGGGGGCGGCGGTGGCGGCGGCGACAGGCGGACGACCATCGATCGGATGTCGGCGATGAAGGCGGAGATGGCGTCACGGTTCGGGGGGCGGAGCGGCCGCCAAAGCTGCAAGAAACCCGCGAATTTGTAGAGAGCGTTAGTAGCGCGACGAAGGGGAGCGTGCTGGATCACAAGCTTATTGCGAACGGTCCATAGCGTCCAGGCGAGAACCCCAACCTCAAGCCACCTAATGTGGCGAGAGGGCCTTGGGACGGCTGGATTTCAACAAATAGGTCCGGGAAGTTGGTGTGGCACCAACTACCGCCGACCACCTCACTAAAGCAGCTCGAGAAATTGGGCGGAAGCGCAGGAGAAGAAGATGTGGTTTGAGTCCTCGGGGACTCCACAGAGTGGGCAGATACGGTGCGGGCCATTGCGCTTGCAGACCTCCACTCGAGACGGGACCCGACCGCGAATCCACCGCCACATGAAGATGCGAATCTTGATGGTACCGCAGACGGACCAAACCATCGATAAGGGGGGGCGGAGGAAGGGCAATGGCGAGTAAGCGACTTGGTGGAGAACAGGCCCGGCGGCTCCAGCCGCCACGGACACGGTCCGACCTGCCATCCACCAGCGGCTCGTGCAACATGGCGCAATCAAGCAACTCACGCCAGGCAGCGGATTCCGTCGGCCCAAAAGGGCGACGGAAAGCAAGGCGCCCCAGGTCAAGAAGAGCCCTATTGACCGAAATCATGGGGCCGACGGAGATAGAGAAGAGGGCGGGGAAGCGGGCCGCAAAGGGGGAGTCTCCGGCCCAACGATCAAACCAGAAGAGCGTCGAGAGGCCAGACCCCACCGAGATGGAGGTCCCAATGCGAAGCACCGGGAGAAGCTGAACAATAGACTGCCAGAACTGGGAGCCGCCCGATTTCTGGCAGAAGGCAAGTGGTGTTGGAAATATGCCCTAGAGGCAATAATAAAAGCATTATTATTATATTTCCTTGTTCATGATAATTGTCTTTTATTCATGCTATAATTGTATTATCCGGAAATCGTAATACACGTGTGAATACATAGACCACAATACGTCCCTAGTGAGCCTCTAGTTGACTAGCTCGTTGGTCAAAAGATAGTCATGGTTTCCTGACTATGGACATCAGATGTCATTGACAGCGGGGTCACGTCATTAGGAGAATGGCGTGATGGACAAGACCAATCTAAGCATAGCACAACATCGTGTAGTTCGTTTTGCTAGAGCTTTTCCAATGTCAAGTATCTCTTCCTTAGACCATGAGATCGTGTAACTCCGGATACCGTAGGAGTGCTTTGGGTGTACCAAACGTCACTGGCGTGGCGGGTGACTATAAAGGTGCACTACGGTATCTTCGAAAGTGTACATTGGGTTGACACGGATCGAGACGAGGATTTGTCACTCCGTATGACGGAGAGGTATCACTGGGCCCACTCGGTAGTGCATCATCATAATGAGCTCAAAGTGACCAAGTGTGCGGTCACGGGATCATGCATTATGGTGCGAGTAAAGTGACTTGCGTAACGAGACTGAGCGAGGTATTGGGATACCGATGATCGAGTCTCGGGCAAGTAACATACCGTCGACAAAGGAATAGTATCTGGGGTTGCTTGAATCCTTGACATCGTGGTTCATCCGATGACATCATCGAGGAGCATGTGGGAGCCAACATGGGTATCCAGATCCGCTGTTGGCTATTGACACGAGAGCCGTCTCGGTCATGTTCGTATGTCTCCGAACCCGTAGGGTCTACACATAAGGTTCGGTGGCGCTAGGGTTATTAGGAAGACTTGTATGTGATTACGGAATGTTGTTGGACTCCGGATGAGATCCGGACGTCAAGAGGAGTTCGGAATAGTCGGAGGTAAAGATTTATATATGGGAAGTTGTCAAGCGGACACCGGAAAGTTTCGGGGCATATCGGTATTGTATCGGGGCCACGGAAGGGTTAGGGGTCCACCGGGAGGGGCCACCCCTCCCGGGGGGCCACATGGGCTGCGTAGGGCAGGAGCTAGCCCCTGGTGGGCTGGGCGCACCCCCCCCCCTTGGGCCCTTGCGCCTAGGGTTGGGGGAACCTAGAGGCGCCCTCCTTGCTTGGGGGGCAAGTCCCCCCTTCCCTTGGCCGCCGCCCCCCTCTAGATGCCATCTAGAGGGGCCGGCCCCCCTTCTCCCTTCCCCTATAAATAGAGGGGTGAGGGAGGCTGAGGACACAAGCCAAGGCGCAGCCCTCCCACCCCAACACCTCTCCTCCTCCGTCGTGCTTGGCGAAGCCCTGCCGAGATCTTTGCTGCACCAACAACACCACGCCATCGTGCTGCCGTTGGAGCTGTCTTCTTCAACCTCTCCTTCCTCCTTGCTGGATCAAGGCGGAGGAGGCGTCGTCCGCACCGCACGTGTGTTGAGCAGCGGAGGTGCTGTCCGTTCAACACTTGGTCATCGGTGATCTGAATCACGGCGATACGACTCCATCATTACCATCCTTGAGCAGCTTCCTTTTCGATCTACAAGTGGTATGTAGATGCAAACTCACTCCCTTGACTCGTTGCTTAGATGAACTCATAGATGGATCTTGGTGAAACCGTAGGAAAAATTTTAATTTTCTCGCAACATTCCCCAACAGTGGCATCATGAGCTAGGTCTATCGTAGTTCTCTATTGCACGAGTAGAACACAATTTTGTTGTGGGCGTAGATCTTGTCAACTTGCTTGCCGCTACTAGTCTTATCTTGCTTCAGCGGTATTGTGGGATGAAGCGGCCGGACCAACCTTACACGACGCTTACGTGAGACCGGTTCCACCGACTAACATGCACTAGTTGCATAAGGTGCTGGCGGGTGTCTGTCTCTCCACTTTAGTTGGAGCGGATTCGATGAAAAGGGTCCTTATGAAGGGTAAATAGAAGTTGACAAGATCACATTGTGGTTATTCGTAGGTAAGAAAACGTTCTTGCTAGAACCCAATTGCAGCCACGTAAAAGATGCAACAACAATTAGAGGGCGTCTAACTTGTTTTTGCAGCAATTGTCATGTGATGTGATATGGCCGAAGTTGTGATGAATGATGAATGACATATTGTGATGTATGAGATCATGTTCTTGTAATAGGAATCACGACTTGCATGTCGATGAGTATGACAACGGCAGGAGCCATAGGAGTTGTCTTTATTTTTGTATGACCTGCGTGTCATTGAAGAGCGCCATGTAAATTACTTTACTTTATTGCTAAACGCGTTAGCCATAGAAGTAGAAGTAGTCGTTGGCGTGACAACTTCATGAAGACACGATGATGGAGATCATGGTGTCATGCGGTGACAAGATGATCATGGAGCCCGAAGATGGAGATCAATGGAGCTATATGATATTGGCCATATCATGTCACTTCTATATAATTGCATGTGATGTTTATTATGTTTATGCATCTTGTTTACTTAGAGCGATGGTAGTAAATAAGATGATCCTTACAACAATTTCAAGAAGTGTTCTCCCTAAGCGTGCACCGTTGCTAAAGTTAAATCGTTTCAAGCACCACGTGATGATCGGGTGTGATAGATCCTTACGTTCACATACAACGGGTGTAAGACAGTTTTACATGCAAAACACTTAGGGTCAACTTGACGAGCCTAGCATGTACAGACATGGCCTCGGAACACGGAGACCGAAAGGTCGAACACGAGTCGTATGGAAGATACGATCAACATGAGAATGTTCACCGACGATGACTAGTCCGTCTCACGTGATGATCGGACACGGCCTAGTCGACTCGGATCGTGTAACACTTAGATGACTAGAGGATGTCTAATCTGGTGGGAGTTCATTAAAATAATTTGATTAGATGAACTTAATTATCATGAACTTAGTCTAAAACTTTTGCATAATATGTCTTGTAGATCAAATGGCCAGCGCTCATGTCAACTTGAACTTCAACGCGTTCCTAGAAAACCAAGCTGAAAGATGATGGCAGCAACTATACGGACTGGGTCAGGAACACGAGATCATCCTCATAGCTGCCAGAAACAATATGTCCTAGAAGGACCGCTAGGTGGCGCTCCGTCGAAGAACCAAGACATTATGAATGCTTGGCAGTCTCGTCTTGATGATTACTCCCTCGTTCGATGCGGCATGCTTTACTGACTTAGAACCGGGGCTCCAAAAGCGTTTTGAGCAACACGGAGCATATGAGATGTTAGAGGAGCTAAAACTAGTTTTCCAAGCTCATGCCCGGTCGAGAGATATGAAGTCTCCGACAAGTTCTATAGTTGTAAGATGGAGGAAAATAGTTACATCGGTGAGCACATACTCAAAATGTGCAGGTTGCACAACACTTTGTCCCACCTGGACATAAACCTCCGGATGAGGCGGTCATTGACAGAATCCTTGATCGCTCCCACCAAGCTACAAGAGCTTTGTGATGAACTACAATATGCATGGGATGGTGAAGACCATTCCGAAGTATTCTCAATCTGAAGTCAGCAGAGGTTGAAATCAAGAAAGAACATCAAGTGTTGATGGTCAATAAGACCACTAAGTTCAAGAAGGGCAAGGGTAAGAAGAACTTCAAGAAGGACGGCAAAGATGTTGCGCGCCCGTAAGCCAGTTGCGGGAAGAAGTCAAAGAATGGACCCAAGCACGAGGTGAGTGCTTTTATTGCAAGGGAAGGGTCACCGAAGCGGAACTGCCCCAAATACTTAGCGGATAAGAAGGCGGCAACACCAAAGGTATATTTGATATACATGTAATTGATGTGTACCTTACCGATTACTCGTAGTAACTCCTGGGTATTTGATACGGTGCCGTTGCTCATATTTGTAACTCACAGCAGAGCTGCGGAATAAGCGGAGGCTGGCGAAGGGCGAGGTGACGATCTTGCGTCGGGAATGGTTCTAGAGTCGATGTGATCGCCGTCGACACGCTACCTCTACATTTACCTACGGGATTAGTTTTGAACCTTAATAATTGTTATTTGGTGCCAAGTTTGAGCATGAACATTGTATCTGGATCTCGTTTGATCGAGATGGCTACTCATTTAAATCCGAGAATAATGGTTGTTCTATTTATATGAGAGATATGTTTTATGGTCATGCTCCGATGGTCAATGGTTTATTCTTAATGAATCTCGGCGTAATATTACACATATTCATAGCGTGAATACCAAAAGATGTAAAGTTGATAACGATAGTCCCACATACTTGTGGTAATGCCGCCTTGGTCACATTGGTGTCAAGCGCATGAAGAAGCTCCATCTTGATGGACTTTAGAGTCTCTAGATTATGAATCATTTGACACATGCGAACCATGCCTCATGGGCAAAATGACCAAGACTCCGTTCTCGGAACAATGGGCGAGCAACCAACTTGTTGGAAATCATACATACCGATGTGTGCGGTCCAATGAGTGTTGAGGCTCGCGGAGGATATCGTTATGTTCTCACTCTCACAGATGACTTGAGTAGATATGGGTATGTCTACTTGATGAAACCCAAGTCTGAGACCTTTGAAAAGTTCAAGGAATTTCAGAATGAAGTAGAGAATCAACGTGACCAAAAGATAAAATTCTTACGATCGGATCGTGGAGGAGAATATTTAAGTCACGAATTTGGTACAGACTTAAGAAAATGTGGAATCGTTTCACAACACGCCGCCTGGAACACCTCAGCGTAACGGTGTGTCCGAACGTCGTAATCGCACTCTATTGGATATGGTGCGATCCATGATGTCTCTTACCGATTTACCGCTATCATTTTGGGGATACGCTCTAGAGACAGCTACATTCACTTTAAATAGGGCACCGTCTAAATCCGTTGAGGCGACACCATATGAATTATGGTTTGGGAAGAAACCTAAGTATCGTTTCTAAAAGTTTGGGGATGCGATGCTTATGTCAAGAAACTTCAACCTGAAAAGCTCGAACCCAAGTCGGAAAAATCGTCTTCATAGGATACCCTAAGGAAACCATTGGGTATACCTTCTACTTAAGATCCGAGGGCAAGATCTTTGTTGCCAAACGGATCCTTTCTAGAAAAGAGTTTCTCTCGAAAGAAGTAAGTGGGAGGAAAGTAGAACTCGATGAAGTACTACCTCTTGAGCGGGATAGTAGTGCAGCTCGGAAAATGTTCTGTGATGCCTACACCAACGAAGAGGAAAATAATGATGATGATCAGGGTACTTCGGATCAAGTTGCTACTGAACTTCATAGGTCCACTAGGACACGTTCCGCACCAGAGTGGTACGGCAACCCTGTCCTAGAAATCATGTTGTTAGACAACGGTGAACCTTGAACTATGAAGAAGCGATGGCGGCCCAGATTCCAACAAATGGCTTGAAGCCATGCAATCCGAGATAGGATCCATGTATGAAAACAAAGTATGGACTTTGGTGACTTGCCCGATGACGGCGGCGATAGAAAACAAATGGATTTTTAAGAAGAAGGCGGACGCGGATGGTAATGTCACCATCTATAAAGCTCGACTTGTCGCTAAGGGTTATCGGCAAGTTCAAGGGATTGACTACGATGAGACTTTCTCTCCGTGGCGAAGCTTAAGTCCGTCCAATCATGTTAGCAATTGCCGCATACTATGATTATGAGATATGGCAGATGGACGTCAAAACAGCGTCCTTAACGGTTATCTTAAGGAAGAGCTGTATATGATGCAGCCGGAAGGTTTTGTCGATCCTAAGAATGCTAACAAAGTATGCAAGCTCCAGCGATCCATTTATGGGCTGGTGCAAGCATCTCGGAGTTGGAACATTCGCTTTGATGAGATGATCAAAGCGTTTGGGTTTATCTTGAGACTTATGGAGAAGCCTGCGTTTACAAGAAAGTGAGTGGGAGCTCTGTAGCATTTCTCATATTATATGTAGATGACATACTTTTGATGGGAAATGATATAGAACTCTTGGACAACATTAAGGCCTACTTGAATAAAAGTTTTTCAATGAAGGACCTTGGAGAAGCTGCTTATATATTAGGCATCAAGATCTATAGAGATAGATCGAGACACCTCATAGGTCTTTCACAAAGCACATAGCTTGATAAGATTTTGAAGAAGTTCAAAATGGATCAGTCAAGAAAGGGTTCTTGCCTGTCTTGCAAGGTGTGAGATTGAGCTCAGCTCAATGCCCGACCACGACAAAAGATAAAGAAGAGATGAGCGTCATCCCTATGCCTCGGCCATATGATCTATTATGTATGCCATCTGTGTACCGGACCTGATGTAAACCTTGCCGTAAGTTTGGTAGGAAGGTACCAAAGTAATCCCGCAAGGAACTTTGGACAGCGGTCAAGAATATCTGAAGTACGAAAAGGACAAAGGACATGTTTCTCGTTTATGGAGGTGACGAAGAGCTCGTCGTAAAGGGTTACGTCGATGCTAGATTCAAACAGATCTGGATGACTCTAAGTCACAAACCGGATACGTGTATATGTTGAATGGTGGAGCGATGGCTGGTGCAGCTGCAAGCGAAGCGTCGTGGCGGGATCTACATGTGAAGAAGAGTACATGGCGGCCTCGGAGGCAGCGCATGAAGCAATTTGGGTGAAGGAGTTCATCACCGACCTAGAGTCATACCCAATGCGTCGGGGCCGATCAAACTCTTCTGTGACAACTTTGGAGCTATTGCACTTGCCAAGGAGCCCAGGTTTCACAAGAAGACCAGGCACATCAAGCGTCGCTTCAACTCCATCCGTGAAAATGTTCAAGATGGAGACATAGAAATTTGCAAAGTGCATACGGATCTGAATATCAGCGATCCGTTGACTAAACCTCTTCATGGGCAAAACATGATCAACACGAGAACTCTATGGGTGTTCGATTCATCACAATGTAACTAGATTATTGACTCTAGTGCAAGTGGGAGACTGTTGGAAATATGCCCTAGAGGCAATAATAAAAGCATTATTATTATATTTCCTTGTTCATGATAATTGTCTTTTATTCATGCTATAATTGTATTATCCGGAAATCGTAATACACGTGTGAATACATAGACCACAATCGTCCCTAGTGAGCCTCTAGTTGACTAGCTCGTTGGTCAAAAGATAGTCATGGTTTCGACTATGGACATCGGATGTCATTGACAAGCGGGGTCACGTCATTAGGAGAATGGCGTGATGGACAAGACCCAATCCTAAGCATAGCACAAGATCGTGTAGTTCGTTTTGCTAGAGCTTTTCCAATGTCAAGTATCTCTTCCTTAGACCATGAGATCGTGTAACTCCCGGATACCGTAGGAGTGCTTTGGGTGTACCAAGCGTCACTGGCGTGGCGGGTGACTATAAAGGTGCACTACGGTATCTCCGAAAGTGTGCATTGGGTTGACACGGATCGAGACAGGATTTGTCACTCCGTATGACGAGAGAGGTATCACTGGGCCCACTCGGTAGTGCATCATCATAATGAGCTCAAAGTGACCAAGTGTCGGTCACGGGATCATGCATTACGATGCGAGTAAAGTGACTTGCCGTAACGAGACTGAGCGATTGGGATACCGACGATCGAGTCTCGGGCAAGTAACATACCGTCGACAAAGGGAATAGTATACGGGTTACTTGAATCCTTGACATCGTGGTTTATCCGATGACATCATCGAGGTGCATGTAGGAGCCAACATGGGTATCCAGATCCGCTATTGGTTATTGACACGAGAGCCGTCTCGGTCATATCGCATGTCTCCGAACCCGTAGGGTCTACACATAAGGTTCGGTGGCGCTAGGGTTATCGAGGAAGACTTGTATGTGATTACGAATGTTGTTTGGAGTCCGGATGAGATCCGGACGTCACGAGGAGTTCGGAATAGTCCGGAGGTAAAGATTTATATATGGGAAGTTGTCAAGCGGACACGGAAAGTTTCGGGGCATATCGGTATTGTCTGGGGCCACGAAAGGGTTCGAGGTCCACCGGGAGGGGCCACCCCTCCCGGGGCCACATGGGCTGCATGGGGCAGGAGCCAGCCCTGGTGGGCTGGGCGCACCCCTTGGGCCCTTGCGCCTAGGGTTGGGGGAACCCTAGAGGCGCCCCTTGCTTGGGGGCAAGTCCCCCTCCCTTGGCCGCCCCCTCTAGATGCCATCTAGAGGGCCCCCCTTCTCCCTTCCCTATAAATAGAGGGGTGAGGGAGGCTGAGACACAAGCCAAGGCGCAGCCCTCCCCACCCCAACACCTCTCCTCCTCCGTACGTGCTTGGCGAAGCCCTGCCGAGATCTTCTGCACCAACAACACCACTGCTGTCGTGCTGCCGTTGGAGCTGTCTTCTTCAACCTCTCCTTCCTCCTTGCTGGATCAAGACGGAGGAGACGTCGTCCGTACCGTACGTGTGTTGAACGCGGAGGTGTTGTCCGTTCAGCACTTGGTCATCGGTGATCTGAATCACGGCGAGTACGACTCCATCATCACCATCCCGTTGAAGAGCGTCCACAACCATATTGAAGAGGAACGGGGAGAAGGGGTCGCTTTGGCGAACCCCACAAAAGGTAGGGAAGAAAGGACCAATCTCGCCGTTGATGTTGACCGCCGATGCACCGCAAGAGACCATTTGCATGATTCTAGTGATCCATCGGTCATGAAGCCCTTCGAAGAAGGACTTCCACGAGGAAGGTCCAGCTAATGAGTCGTAGGCTTTGTGGAAATCGATCTTCGGAAAGACCGCCCTAAGGCGCTTGGTCCGGACCTCGTGAAGGACCTCGTGGAGGACCAGGACTCCATCAAGGATATATCGGCCTTTAATGAAGGCCGGTGGTTAAGTGGGTAATCCGATTGCAAGCGGGGTCACCCTATTGGCGTACCCTATGGCGAATCCGGAAGATCACATTAATGACCGTGATCGGCGGGCGGCGGATGTCGACGCCCTGGGGACCTTGGGAATGAGAGAGATGATCCCGTGGTTGAGGCGCCCGGTCGATAGATCCAACAAAGAATTCTTGAAGATGGCCATGACCTCGGTTTAATCACGTTCCAGAAGGTCTGGAAGAAAATGACCGGGAGGCCATCTGGGCCCGGCGTAGAAGAGGCATTCATACCCTTGATAGCCTCCCAGACCTCCTGCTTAGAGAAGGGGGCCGTCAGGGCCGCGTTCTCCGCGTCGGAGACTAACTGAATGCTGGCCCAACAATCATGGGCGAGGGAGATGCCGCTCCGAGGAGCGGCAGAGAAAAGGGACCTATAGAAGCCGTCGACATGAGTCCGGATGTCGCGAGGGTCCTGAAGAAGGGTCTCCCCATCCTAGAGGAGGGGGATGGTGTTGCGTCTATGGCGGCCACCATTCTGACATTGGTCGTGCAACCCAACCCATATTTCAGGCGCTCCTTCCAACCAATGTTTAATTGTGTATGTCTTCCTCGAGCTTACTTCCTTATATCATTTGATATGACAAATGTTATCTCCTTATCCACATAATTGTGGAGATCCATCTTTTGGATACCTCGATGAGTTATCGCTGAGTCCATCAGTCACCCCCTCATCCTCTTTTTGATTTAATGATGAACTCTTGTTTCGAAACTCGCTTCCATAGTTCATTTCCCGAGAATCTTCGATGTCATCTCGTCAATTTGTGTTGCACCTTTCTTCTCAGGCATCGTGAGTCTGAGTTATCCTGCCACCTATCCGAACTGAATCTCGGTCAGATATGATGATTGGAACATACTTTTAAGAGTTATAACATCGGTCCTCTTATGACTCGGTAAGGTGATGTCATGCCTAGCACACCTGGCCGGAGGACCTAGTGTTATCGTTTCCTTTTTAACAAGGTTAACCATTCTTTCATGAGGAAATTGAATGACTTGTTTAATAAGTTCATCCTGATGGATCCTTTGTGTATCCAAAATCCGACCTTTGCTTGAAACCCATGTCAATCTTGTCTCAAAGAAAGTCGTAGTACTCGATTTTCAACAAGAACATTTGAAGCCCAATGCTAAATGTTTCTTTCTTAATTACCCTAACACCGTTGTATGGGTAATGCCATGAAAATTCTCTCCCATTACCTAAATGGTTTTCTACGTTATATCCTGTCATGGGCATCATGCTATGTTTGTCCTTGGGAAGGAATACTCTGAAATATGTGTTTTAACACATTTTCCTTTCCATTGTTCATTTAAACTGATAATCATATTTTCCTTTCCATTGTTTGGTTTAACCTTTCTTGTGATCTATATGATCTAAGCAGTAATATTCTACTGCTTAGGTAAGCACCTCATTGAACCACTCTGTCAGTAAGACCCTGTTAATATTGTTGATAACGTTCCGGTAAGCACCGATGGACGAGAACTTTGCCTATTGGTCCGCCTCATTCAATGAGCAGGAAAATAGTTCTCTTCGCCCCTCGCCCTTGGTACCAACATTGTTGCCAACATAACTGACAGGCTATCCTCTGCCATGCCTTGCTACCATGACCGTGCAATATGTCGGCGTCCTTCCTACTTTTGAACCACATGGTGGGCCCATAACCCACAGGTCCCGGGATCGAAACCTGACTCTCCTGTACACCCCCTGTTCTCAAAGTTATTCCTCCCGCGTGGACTCGTATGTAATTCATGAGCCACCTTCCGATGAGATCATCAATTCTGGCATCGGAAACAATAATTATTACGTTGCTTGAAACCCCTTTCACCTTCTGACTAGGCATTGAATAATTGCCTGGCTGCCTGAAACTTCTTGTTGGACCTTCCAACTTTACTCTCGATGTGTTCTATTTGTTCAACTCGAGAGGTACTCATATGCTCATTCATGGGTTAATCCCAGGTTATTACCCTTATAGCATTCTGTCGTTTCCAATCTACCCCGTTACCTATTCGTAAATACGATGAAGATCCCGAAGAAAGGATGCCGACTTCATCATGATGACCTAAAGCAGAGAAATGAAGACATCAATGTATTGGATCGACCTCTTCAAGAAGAGCAACCAAGACTAAGAAGATTCGTTAGGATTTCGTAACCAGACCTTTCCCCCTTAGTCCCCCTCTTAAATCTCGGGACGAGATTTATTGTAGTGGAGGAGAATTGTGACGCCCGGGTAATTAAGCTACAGTGATCCTCTGCTAGTGATGCCACGTCACCTCGATTATAGTTGCTAATCTCGAGTTAGTTCGAAACTGATTTAATTCAAATTCAAAATCAGTCAAACTGACAAAAGTTTTCAATTATTAAAACTAAAATGTTCGGAGTGAGCCAAATATTGCCTAGGTAATTATGGTGGAGAAGCCATTTTATAAAATAATTAAAAACTTTTGTCAGTTTGACTGATTTTGAATTTGAATTAAATCGGTTTTGAACTAACTCGAGATTAGCAACTATAATCAAGGTGACGTGGCATCACTAGCAGAGGATCACTGTAGCTTAATTACCCGGGCGTCACACTCATAAGAAACAAGCTGCTTTGAGGGATATATATAATTTTGTGCAAATTGAAGAAGAGAGTCTCCCACAAGCTTGGGGGAGGCTTCTCAAGTTACTTAATGCTTTGCCTGATCATCCTCTTAAGAAACCTGAAATATTTGATATCTTTTATAATGGACTAACCGATGCTTCCAGAGATTACCTGGATAGTTGTGCTGGTTCTCTTTCCAGGGAAAGAACACCGGATGAAGCTGAAATTTTATTGAATAATATGTTGACAAATGAAAATAATTGGGCACCTCCTGAGCCAGCTCCCGAGCCAATTACTGAGCCTATTCCTAAACCAACTCCGAAGAAGAGAGGTGTTCTATTTCTCAGTCCCGAAGATATGCAAGAGGCAAAGAAATCTATGAAAGAAAAAGGTATTAAAGCTGAAGATGTTAAGAATTTACCTCCTATTGAAGAAATACATGGTCTTAATTCACCGTCTGTTGAAGAAGTATATGATCTCAATCACTTATTTACTGAAGAACCTCCCGATATCCCGACACAGGTAGTAAAGGTAAATTCTCTCTATAGATTTGATGAAGGTGATATTCCTCATTATAAGTCTGCTAGGCAATGCTTCGATGAGTTTGATAATTTTATTGTCAAACAAGAAAATTTTAATGCTTATTTTGGTAGACAATTGAAATATGATTCTGATATGATTAAACGCTTGAGTGATTATATGGCTGATATTAGAGGAGAACTTAAACTTGTTAGCAAACATGCTTCTATGGTTACCACTCAAGTAGAACAAGTACTTAAAGCTCGAGAAAGAAATGCTTGATGAAATGAATAGTAAGAAAATGATTATCTGTTAGAGTGGCTACTAGAACTGGTAGAATGACTCAGAACCTTTGTATCCTGAAGGCCACCCTAAGAGAATCGAGCAAGATTCTCAAAGAAATAATATTGATATGCCTAGTTCTTCTAAAAGGAAGAAAAGAAAATGATAGAACTGTGCAAACTTCTAGTGAACCTATTGCTGAACCACCGATAATCCAAATGATATCTCTATGTCCGATCTTTGAAACACAATCTGTAATGAACATGAACCTGGTGAAAATGTTAATGGTAATGTTCATGATGATGCTCAACCTAGTAATGATAATGATGTAGAAGTTGAACCTGTTGTTGATCTTGATAACCCACAATCAAAGAATCAATGTTATGATAAAAGAGACTTTGTTGCTAGGAAACATGGTAAAGAAAGAGAACCATGGGTTCAGAAACCCATGCCTTTTCCTCCCAAACCATCCAAGAAAAAGGATGATGAGGATTTTGAGCGCTTTGCTGAAATGATTAGACCCATCTTTTTGCGTATGCGATTGACTGATATGCTCAAAATGAATCCTTATGCTAAATATATGAAAGATATTGTTACAAATAAAAGAAAGATACATGAAGCTGAAATTTCCACCATGCTTGCTAATTATACTTTTAAGGGTGGAATACCAAAGAAACTTGGAGATCCAGGAGTACCTACTATACCATGCTACATTAAAAGAAATTATGTTAAAACTGCTTTATGTGATCTTGGAGCCGGTGTTAGTGTTATGCCTCTCTCTTTATATCGTAGACTTGACTTGAATAAGTTGACACCTACTGAAATATCTTTGCAAATGGCTGATAAATCAACTGCTATACCTGCCGGTATTTGTGAGGATGTGCTGTTGTGGTTGCAAAGCGTTACTATTTTAATGGACTTTGTTATTCTTGATATTCCCGAGGATGATAGTATGTCTATTATTCTTGGAAGACCTTTCCTTAATACTGCAGGGCTGTTATTGATTGCAACAAAGGCAATGTCACTTTTCATGTTAATGGTAATGAGCACACGGTACACTTTCAGAAACAACCTCAAGTTTATAGTATCAACTCTATTGGAAAAATTCCATCGATTATATTTGGAGGTTTGAATTTCCTCTTCCTACTGTCAAGAAGAAATATGATATACTTATTTTGGGGATGTCCATATCCCGTTTAGGTAACATAGTGTTATTCAAATTTCTCCGGTTTCATGTTAATCGGAATGAGTTTGTTAACAAGACTTGATCAACCTTGTTAGTGGATTCCTTTTGATGAGCATGAGATGGATGAAACTAGAAGCACAACCTACATACCCTCTTTATATTTTCTGTTATTTAGTAGAAATAAAGTAAAATAGTATTTTTTTGTCTGTCTCCGACTTATCCGTGCAATATAAAAATGTCCGAAAATAGAAGTCCTCGAATGCCATGCCAATTTAATATGATTTTTCGGGAATATTTGAGGATTTTAGTGCAAAATTACTGCGGGGAGCTGCCACTGCCACGAGGGTGGAGGGCGCCCTACCCCCTCGGGCGCGCCCCGCCTCGTGGGCCCATGGTGGCCCTCCTCCACTTATCCCTGCACCCATCTTCTTCCTCTGTCTCACACAAACCCGAAAAACCAACTCAAGCTCGTGTTCCAGCAACTTTTGCTGTGATTTTCGATCTCCTTGCTCAAAGCACCTCTCGCAAAACTGCTTGGGGAGATTGTTCCTTGGTATGTGACTCCTCCATTGGTCCAATTAGTTTTTGTTCTAGTGCTTTATTCATTGCAAATTTGTGTTGCATAGGTGACCATGTTCTTGAGCTTGCATGTCAAATTTATATGGTTCCAAGTAGTTCTAATGCTTGATATATGCTCTAGGCACTTGTATGAGTAGTTGCTACCAGTTTTATTGAAGTTGGTTCACTTTTATTTGAAGTTACTAAAAATTTCAGAATTATTTTTCAGAGAAAACAATATGCTTAGGAGGATGTTCCAAGGTGGTTCTTCAAGGAAGCAAGGTCCTGTGCTTGCAATGCGTGATGGTGACGAGGAACCACCAAGAGACGCTCCGTGAGGCCACGTGAATGGCCTTGGAAAATTTTATGAATCAAGTGGGAATTAAAGAAGAATTCTCGCATATTTGCGTAATGCCGGTCTTGAGGACTTTGAAGTGATAAATGCCCCGAGATCGTGACCTCACAAGTTCATTTGTGGGGAGGTTTGATTTTTCATCTTCGCATAATTCTCCTTCAGTCATGTTTGACCTTTATGACAAATCTTATACCATGGACTTAGAGGATTTTACTCTTGCATGCAAACTTCCATCTTGGGGTAGTATCAGGGATCCCCCTAAATCTAAATATAGAGACTTTCTTGCTAGAATAACCGTGGGGAATCTAGAGATATAGCGAGCCACTATAGGGAGCATTCACTTTCTGCTATACATTATTTTGCTCTCTTCATTGGTAGATGCATAAATGCTAAGGATGAAGCATGTCACATGTGTGCCTCGATCTCAAAGCATTCTCGTAAGTGCTGTGTTAGGGGACCAATCTTATCATATGGGAGCCATTGTAGCTCGTAGGTTGCATCATAATAGACATAATGGAGATTTCTTTGGAGGAATTTATGCAACCCGCTTAGCTAATTTTCTTGATGTAGACATTTGTGAGGGTGATATGGAGTTACCTCCTTCTTATTTAGATCTTGATTCTATGTTTTCCCACCAGTTCATTGAGAGGACTGGACCACCCTTCCAGTATCGACTAATCTTTAACAAACGGCATGTTGTCTGTGTTACTCTTCCTGCGCTTGCCTTCTTTGATTTTCAGACGAGAGGAAAATATATTATTACCAGAGAGGAGGCAGATGAGTACGAGAGGAGAGCGGAGGCAGCTCGACGCCATGCTGCTGCTCAGGAGGCGGTAGCCGGTGCATCACAGTACGACCCCAGCTACACCTATGGGTATCTGCCAGGCTATCCCTCGCAATAGACCAACTTAGGCCAAAAGCCTAAGCTTGGGGGAGTACGTATTTCCCACCGACATTACATTTATGCTCACACACACTCATTGCTAGATGACGATGCTCATACTTTTTCACTGTAATCCATGCTAGTTTATTTTCTTTTTCCTGCTTTCTTCTTGTGTGTTTAATAAACCTTAAGAAAAACAAAAAAGTTAGTAGTAGTTTATTTTTCCTGCCGTAGTAGTAATAATTAAAAAGAAAACCCAAAAATATTTCCCGTTCTTCTTTTGCTTGTTGGGAGCTTTCCCGTGTAAATAGTTTTTATTTCTTTTCCTTTCTTTGGGGGTCGAGAAGACTATATTGATAATGCTTAGTGGCTCTTATATGCATGATCGTTTATTTAACTTAGAGCCCATATTACTTGTCTTCTCTCTTGAGTTGAATGCTTGCAGATTCCAGCTTAGTCCAATGCACGTGCACTCTTATTATTATTCACACCGTTCGGTCGTGCACGTGAAAGGCAATAATGATGATATATGATGGATTTATAGGGATGGGAAAGCTGGTATGAACTCGACCTCTCTTGTTTTTGTAAATATGATGATTCATCGTTCCTGATTCAGCTATTATGAAGTAAACATATTTGCAATGACATTTAGAGATTATAGTTGCTTGTGCCATGCTTGATTAGCTATGAGCTATAATGGTTTACCTTGCGTGCCAACATGCTATTAGAATGATTATGATGTGGTATGATAGGATGGTATCCTCCTTTGAATGAATTGAGTGACTCGACTTGGCACATGTTCACGCATGTAGTTGAATCAAATCAACATAGCCTTCATGATATTTATGTTCATGGTGGATTATATCCTACTCATGCTTATATTCGGTGTAAATTAATTTTAATGCATGTTTACGACTGTTGTCGCTCTCTCAGTTGGTCGCTTCCCAGTATTTTGCTAGCCTTCACCTGTACTAAGCGGGAGTACTGCTTGTGCATCCAAACTCCTTAAACCCCAAAGTTGTTCCATATGAGTCCACCATACCTTCCTTTATGCGGTATCTACCTGCCGTTCCAAGTAAATTTGTATGTGCCAAACTCCAAACCTTCAAATAAAAATTCTGTTTTGTATGCTCGAGCAGCTCATGTGCAACTAGGGCTGCCTATATCTTCCATGCTAGGTGGGTTATTCTCAAGGGGAGTGGACTCCGCTCCTCATTCACGAGAAAGGGCCGGTAACCGGGATGCCCAGTCCCATGATCCAAAAATATCAAAGCAAATCAAAATAATTAAACAAAACTCCCCTGGGACCCGTTGAATGTTGGAGGCACTCGTTGTTTCGAGCAAGCCATGGAGTGATGCTTGTGGAGGAGGGGGAGTATAAACCTTTACCATTCTGTTTGGGAACTGCCTATAATGCATGTAGTATGGAAGATACAACCATCTCATAGTTTTTGCGTTGACAGTGAAAGTATGCCGCTCAAAATATAATTTATCTCTATTTCAAAATCGAGCTCTGGCACCTCTACAAATCCCTGCTTCCCTCTGCGAAGGGCCTATCTATTTACTTTTATGTTGAGTCATCACCCTTCTTATTAAAAAGCACTCGCTGGAGAGCACACTGTCGTTTGCATTCATTATAATTGGTTTATATTGGGTATGACTTGATTGGATCTCTTTTACCATGAATTACAATGTTTAGTCAGTCCTTGATCTTTAAAGGTGCTCTGCATTTATGTTTTATGCGGTCTCGTAAAGGGCTAGCGAGATACCATTTTGTTATATCATGTTATGATTATTTTGAGAAAGTGTTGTCATCCGAGTTTTATTATTATGGCTCGCTAGCTGATTATATTATTGATATGAGTAATGGTGAGACCTACGTGTTATTGTGAGTATGGTTAGTTCATAATAATTGCTGAAACTTGAATGCTGGCTTTTCATGTTTACAACAACAAGAGCAAACAGAGTTTGTAAAAAATTTTCTTTTTCTCTTTCAGTTTGTCAGCTGAATTGCTTGAGGACAAGCAAGAGTTTAAGCTTGGGGGAGTTGATACGTCTCCATCGTACCTACTTTTCCAAACACTTTTGCCCTTGTTTTGGACTCTAACTTGTATGATTTGAATGGAACTAACCCGGACTGACGCTGTTTTCAGCAGAATTGCCATGGTGTTGTTTTATGTGCAGAAAACAAAAGTTCTCGGAATGACCTGAAACTCCACGGAATATCTTAGAATAAATAATAAAAATCCTCGCTAAAGATGAAGACCGGGGCCCACACCTGTCCACGAGGTGGGGGCGCGCCCCCCGGGCGCGCCGCCCTACCTCGTGGGCCCCTGAGTGACCCTCCGACGCCAACTCCAACTCCATATATTGGCTTTCGGGAGAAAAATCAGAGAAAAGTTTCATCGCGTTTTACGACACGGAGCCGCCGCCAAGCCCTAATCTCTCGGGAGGGCTGATCTCGAGTCCGTTCGGGGCTCCGGAGAGGGGATTCGTCGCCGTCGTCATCATCAACCATCCTCCATCACCAATTTCATGATGGTCACCGCCGTGCGTGAGTAATTGCATCGTAGGCTTGCTGGACGGTGATGGGTTGGATGAGATTTATCATGTAATCGAGTTAGTTTTGTTAGGGTTTGATCCTAGTATCCATTATGTTACGAGATTGATGTTGCTATGACTTTGCTATGCTTAATGCTTGTCACTAGGGCCCGAGTGCCATGATTTCAGATCTGAACCTATTATGTTTTCATGAATATATGTGTGTTCTTGATCCTATCTTGCAAGTCTATAGTCACCTACTATGTGTTATGATCCGCAACCCAAGTGACAATAATCGGGACCACTCCGGTGATGACCATAGTTTGAGGAGTTCATGCATTCACTATGTGCTAATGCTTTGTTCGGTTCTCTATTAAAAGGAGGCCTTAATATCCCTTAGTTTCCAATAGGACCCGCTGCCACGGGAGGGTAGGACAAAAGATGTCATGCAAGTTCTTTTCCATAAGCACGTATGACTATATACTGAATACATGCCTACATTACATTGATGAACTGGAGCTAGTTACGTGTCACCCTATGTTATGATCGTTACATGACGAACCGCATCGGGCATAATTATCCATCACGATCCGGTGCCTACGAGTTTTCCATATATTGGTTTACGCTTATTTACTTTTCCGTTGCTCTATGTTATCATCACTACAAAATACCAAAACATTACTTTTGCTGTCTTTACTTTTGTTACCGTTACCACCACTATCATATTACTTTGCTACTAAACACTTTGTTGCAGATACTAAGTTTCCAGGTATGGTTGAATTGACAACTCAGCTGCTAACACTTGAGAATATTCTTTGGCTCCCCTTGTGTCGAATCAATAAATTTGGGTTGAATACTCTACCCTCGAAAACTGTTGCGATCCCCTATACTTGTGGGTTATCAGCTCACAGCAATGAACGTGTTCGGGGTTGGTGGTGTGTCTCCCACGGTAACGATTGCTCCTGAACAGGAGAATGTGTTTAGGGACGCAACCACCATCTTTGTGGGATCCGTTCTTACTGTGATTGGAGACAAGCTAGTCGACGCATATCTCCATATGCGTGTTGCCAAGAATTTGTGTGATGCGCTCGAAGCTAAGTTTGGCGCAACCGATGCTGGAAGCAAGTTGTATGCTATGGAGCAGTTCCATGATTACAAAATGGTTGATAACCATTATGTATTGGACCAGGCCCATGAGATACAATGCATCGCTAAGGAGCTGGAGCTCCTGAAGTGTGAGTTACCGGACAAGTTTGTCGCGGGTTGCATTATTGCAAAACTCCCTCCTGGATGGAGGAACTTTGCTACTTCTCTCAAGCACTTGATACGTGAATTCTATGTTGAGGATGTCATCGGTCATCTATGTGTTGAGAAGAACTCGAGAGCAAAGGACTCACACGTGAAAGGGCAGAGGGTTCTTCTAGCCCAATGTGGTGCAGAAGAACTTCCACAAGTTCAAGGGAAAGAACTATGTCCAGCAGAATACTAACTTCAAGAAGAAGTGTAAGAAGAAAGATAAGAAGAGAGATGGTTGCTTCACTTGTGGTTCAGAGGAACATTGGCCAAAGAAGTGACCAAACAAGTATAAGAAGTCAGGATAGGACGCAAAGTCTGTCAATGTGACTCTAAGCAACAATGCTGCTGTCAGGACCCCGATTCCAAGTCACATCGATCTAGCCGGTAACACCTCATATCACTTTGCGGCCTCACGCATGATATTCCCACGGGTGTGGCCTTACCATGGCCCGGGACCGTTTGCGCCTTTTGGCTCACGTATATGATAGTGTTGCTAGCATCCATATGACAGAGAACCCGAGCCAACATGGTTAGTCACGAACCCAAAGCGGCACTAACCCATGGGGACAGGCATACATGAATCACATCGAGCATGTCGGTCAGCAGCGTGTGAATCCGGGCTGTCGCACTGGGCTAATAGGACTCCGGGAACCCAGGCTGTAGCTGGCTAGGCGGGACTCGGATGTCACCACATGACATTTCGAAGGGACAGATATTGTGAACGAAGTAAAACACATGCCGGCCGATCAAGCGCCCCGAGCGGTAGTCTTTGGGCTAGCAGGACTCGTGAACGGGCTGTAGCGGACTACTATGGCTCAAGGAAGCACTAGACTACATTTCCCCATAAGAGAGGCTGCCAAGGATAAACAACTAGATTGTCGGATCCCACACATACCAAGCATTTCAAACATACACACAATATGCTCGATATGTGTAAATACAACATGGCATCACAACATAACTCTACGACTCAAGTAGTTATTCATTACGCTCCGAGGAGCGAGATATTACAAACATGGGTCTCATGACCCAACATTCAGAGCATACAAAACAAAGCACACGTCGAAGCTTAACATGTCTGAGTACAGACATCTACAAATGAAAAAGGCTGAGAAGCCTGACTATCTACCAGATCCTGCCGAGGGCACAAGATCGTAGCTGAGGTAACAAGCTAAACGTCGAAGTCCACGCGGGACCACTAGCGAGACTGAAGTCTCTCTGCAAAAACATAAAATAGGCAAACGTGAGTACAAATGTACTCAGCAAGACTTACATCAGAACTAACTACATATGCATCATTATCAACAAAGGGGTGGTGGGGTTTAACTGCAGCAAGCCATCTTTGACTCGGTGGCTATCCTGAACTACGACTGCAAATAACTCTTTTGAGGTGGCGCACACGAGTCCACATATTCACCGTATCAATACACCACTATGGATCCGCTCCCGTCTTCCTACGAGAACGCCATCCATAGCACTCACGCTTATCTTGCGCATTTTAGAGTATCCACTTCACTTGTCTATGAACTGTACAGGCAACCCAGAAGTCCTTTACCGTGGACACGGCTATTCGAATAGATGATGTTAACCCTGCAGGGTTGTACTTCTTCACACGCGCTCTCGCCACTTACCACCATGTACACGTCGTGTATCTCGGCAACCTTCGCAGCAGAAGCCTGGCGAGGGAGTCGGCCACGACCTGACTAACCACACAAGTCTCTCGTCCAAGTTTATCGCCTATTCGGGTTCCATCCGCAAGGAGATCCGGCCGGGGTGTCGCTCACGGCCCCAAACGATGTGAGCAGGGTTCCCGAGACACCAAACGGGCACCCGGTACACCGTGCCACGGTGTAACTACCGCATCATAGCCCACCCCTAGGGTCAGCGCTATGCACGGCCCCCAACACATATCCTACAAACACCAGAAACTAGTTGCAACTCCTGGACAGAGATCAGGTTGATTAATAAGTCGAGAGGGGCACTTAAGCATTCCAATGCGTGGTAGTAACTGTTCATGGATCACAAACACAGAACTCAGTTCCTGAGGACGGCTGTAATGAGACAACCCACCATGTACTCCTACATGGCCTCTCACCGCTACCTTTACCAAATCGTGTTCACACACTTAGCTCTCAACAAGAGGACATGTTCACACACCTCCAATTCATCCACGATGAATCGACCGACACAACTCTAAGCAATAGCAGGCATGACAAACAAGCATGAATGAGTAGGCACATCAGGGCTCAAACAACTCCTACTCATGCTAGTGGGTTTCATCAATTTACTGTGGCAATGACAGGTCATGCAGAGGAAAGGGGTTCAACTACCGCGGCATGTAACAGTTGAATCGTTGTTGTCCTAATGCATTAAAAGAGAGCAGGAGCGAGAGAGTAGGATTGTATCGGAATGAACAAGGGGGTTTTGCTTGCCTCGCACTTCTGAAGATAATATAGTTCTTCATCGGTGTCATTGATCACGTCGTCGGTACGTCGTCTACCGAGAGGGGACAAACACCGGCAAACAAGGAAGAACACAATCAATGCAATGCAACAATATGATGCATGAATGTGACATGGCAATATGATGTGATTTGAGCTAATGCAACTAGCAGCAGGTTAAATGAAGTTGGTTTGAACCCTAGATTCAATTCAAACTCCATATGTGAAGGTTTAAATGCCATTAAAAGATTTGGCCTAAACAGAAGCCCTAAGTTGTTCTATCATGCATGAAAATGGTACAGATGGATAGATTGGATTTTTCTGATCATTTTTCATATATAATTTATTTCATTCTGAGCTACGGTTATTTTTCTATGAATTTTAGGAGTTTGGGGTATTTTCTGAAATTTATAAATCATTTCCTGATTTATTTTAATTCCAGAAATACTTTACTGCGTCAGCATGACGCCTGTGTGACGTCATCAAGTCAACATGGTTGACCAGAGTCAAACCTGTGGCGCGGGACCCGGTCAATGCTGACGTGGCCTAGTCAAACTAACCGGTGGGCCACGGCATTAGCTTAAACTAAGCAGGGAGATAATCCTGTGATTAAATAAGGGCGTCGGGCCCATTTGTCAGTGACCTAAGACTATTAGGTTAGTGCATAATCTGCAATTAGGCCGGCGTTTAACCAGGGTTGACTCGCCGGCGAGAGCCGCGCGCGGGTGGCTTCGAATCGCCCACACGCACGGCTTGCACGGTTGGGTTCTACGGCAAGCTGGGGCTCATGCGCATCCGGTGTGGCGTAGATAGGCGCGAGGTGGTCTGTAGCGGCGGCAGCGGCGAGTTGGCGGTGGCCGGAGCTCGGGTGTCGACGGAATCAACGACACGGCGCGAGGGAGGACCAGCGGTTTGCACCTACGTGATCTACGAGAGCTCCCGAACCCAACGGAGGCACGCACGGGACCATTTGGTCACCAGAGCCTCGTCGGCGACGAGCTCGTGCGGCAGCGGCATATGGAACTCGCGGTCATCGGCGTTGCAGCGAGAAATCGACCAAGGGGGAGGGGGAGATGACGGCGGGTTCACATGGAGTTGGATGGGCGGCTCGTTTGGTTCGGGGAAGCGTCGGAGCGAGCGGGCGGCGAAGGGGATCTCCGGAGAACCGAGGAGGAAGAAGGGGTCGGGGACATCGTCACGGAGCTCCTGGCGGCGCCTGGCTTGGTGCAGAGGACGCGGGGGTCGAGGCGGAGCTCGTGGCATATCCGGATGGGCGCGGGGAGGTCGGTGGTAGCGACGAACAGCGACGGTGGCGGCGGCTTACGGGCGCGTCGGCCATAGAGGGAGAGGACGAGGGGGAGAGCCAAGGGGAGAATGGGGGTGTCGGCAGGGTCGGGGCGGCGCCGAGGAGTGGCTTCGGGGCGTGGCCACGCTGTCCAAGCAGGGGCAGGTAGCCAGGGAGCTGCGTGGCGAGCTCGGCGTGCGCGGGCGCGCTCCTCTCTGCCTGCCTGGCGAGAGGAAGCACGTGGCTGGCACGGGCCAGCATAGTGCTGGGCCGGCCAGTGGGCTGTCAGGTGGGCTGCGCCAGGTAAGTGGCCAGGTAACAACTCTCTCTCTCTCTTTTAGTTTATGTTTTGTATTTTTTTCTGCTACTGTTTTGGCTTTAGTAAAAAATACTAAAGCATTTTGTAAAATGCTGGAATAATTTGTGGACACTCTCTAGATTATTCCAGTGGCCCACATTTAATTTCAGCATTATCTGAGCATTTAAATTAATTATAGTGTTTAAATGCCCAAAGTCAAATACAATATGATTTAATTCAAAAATCCAGGAATGACCTAGAGATATGTGCACCATTTTTTGCAGAGGTTTTAAACCAATCCAAAAATGATGAACTTTCTGAAGGGCATTTTGGGTTTGTTGAAAAAGATTTTAATCCACCCTAGTTGAGTTGATTTAGTGCTAGGGTTTGAATATCCCCATTTCAAGTTAAATAAAATTTAAACATGATGCACACATGAAGCTAGCCTAGTGCAAAGCCAGAAGCTAGGGACGTGACAGATGCGGCATCAGGGTATGGTAATCTCTTTACCGTACTTTTAGTTTGGCAGTCCACCGATTGGTTGGTTGACACTGGGGCCCATATTCATGTGTGTGTGTGTGCTGGTGTGTCTTTGTTTTCTTCTTACCAAGTCACATGAGATTAGTCCGTCCTTATGGGGAACGACTCGCATGCTTCTGTTCATGGTGTTGGCACGGTAGATCTGAAGTTTACTTTGGGAAAGATCGTGCAACTGAAGAACGTGCAACATGTCCCCGCTATCAAGAAGAATCTCGTTAGTGGCTCCCTTCTATGTAAAGAAGGGTTTAAGTTAGTATTTGATTCTAACAAAGTAGTTGTATCTTGGTATGGACTATTTGTTGGAAAAGGATATGATTGTGGTGGTTTGTTCCGCCTTTCCCTGGAGGATTTCTGTAATAAAGTTGTGAACCAAATTCATTCTAATGTGAACAAATGTGAGGTTTGGCATTCACGTCTTTGTCACATAAATTTCGGTTGTATGACGCGGCTAGCTAAGATGAATCTAATCCTGAGTTTCACTTTAGCCAAAGGCTCTAAGTGCCATGCGTGTGTGCAAGCAAAGCAACCTCGTAAGCCTCACAAGCCTGCGAAGGAGAGACACATGTCACCACTAGAGCTCATACATTCAGATCTCTATGAAATGAATGCTATGTTGACTAAAGGTGGAAAGAAATACTTCATGACTCTAATTGATGATTCCACTAGATTATGTTGTGTGTATTTGTTAAATACAAAGGATGAGGCTCTACACTACTTTAAAACCTATAAAGCTGAAGTTGAGAACCAACTTGAGAAGAAAATAAAATTTGTCCGGTCTGATCGTGGTGGAGAGTACTTTTCTAGTGAGTTTGATTTATTCTGTGCGGAACATGGTATTATTCATGAGAGGACGCCTACCTATTCACCCCAGTCAAACGGGGTTGCTAAACGGAAAAACCGTACTCTAACAGATTTGGCTAACGCCATGTTAGATACATCGGGTTTATCCATGGCATGGTGGGGGGGAGGCTGTGTTGACATCATCTCATGTCCTGAATAAAGTTCCCGCAAAGGATAATGAGACTACTCCCTATGAGCAATGGGAAAAGAAAAGAACTACACTCTCTTACTTGCGCACTTGGGGCTGTTTGGCGAAAGTCAATGTGCCGATCCCCAAAAAGCGTAAGCTTGGACCAAACACTATGGACTGCGTTAATTTGGGCTACACTAAGAATAGCGTTGGCTATAGATTTCTAGTAGTGAAATCTGAGGCACCTGACCAGAAGGTCGGTACAATCATAGAGTCTAAGGATGCTACATTCTTTGAGGATATTTTCCCCATGAGAGATATGCAAAGCACTTCTAGACTGGAATCTGATGAGACTCCCGAACCTGCCATTCCGATGGAATACTATGAACTCAAAAGTGATAAAAGTTCCACGGAGGATGACGAGGAAGCTCCTGTTAGGAGCAAGAGACAAAGGACTACAAAGTCTTTTGGTGATGATTTCCTCGTGTACCTCGTGGATGATGACACTGCCAGTTCCATTTTAGAAGCTTATGCATCTCCGGATGCTGACTACTAGAAGTATGCGGTCCGTAGCGAGATGGATTCCATCTTGGCAAACGAGACATGGGAGATCACGGATCGTCCTTATGGTTGCCAACCATTGGGATGTAAGTGGGTGTTCAAGAAGAAGCTTAGGCCTGATGGTATTGTTGATAAGTACAAGACTAGGCTTGTGGCCAAGGGTTATACCCAAAAAGAAGAAGAGAATTTCTTTGATACTTACTCACCTGTGGCTAGACTGACAACCATTCGGGTGTTACTCGCATTGGTTGCCTCGCATGGTCTTCTCGTTCATCAGATGGACGTTAAGACGACTTTCCTCAACGGAGAGCTAGACGAGGAAATTTACATGCAACAGCCAGATGGCTTTGTAGTAAATGGTCAGGATAGAAAGGTGTGCAAGCTAGTGAAATCTTTGTATGACCTGAAACAAGCGCCTAAGCAATGGCATGAGAAGTTCAACACTACTCTGACATCTGCTGGCTTTGTTGTTAACGAAGCTGACAAATGTGTATAATATCGCTATGGTGGGGGCGAAGGAGTTATACTATGTGTGTATGCATACTAATATTAGGGACCCACCTCAAAGTCATTGAGGAGGTCAAGGCTTTTCTATCTCATAACTTTGAGATGAAAGACCTTGGTGTGGCTGATGTTATCTTGAACATCAAGCTATTGAGAAATACCGAGGGTGGAATTACACTTTTGCAATCCCACTATGTTGAGAAGATTTTGAGCCGTTTTGGATATTCGGACTGCAAACCTTCTGCAACACCATATGATCCTAGCGTGCGGATTCAAAAGTTCGAAGGCACGGCTGTAGATCAATTGAGATATTCTCAAGTGGTTGGTTCACTCATGTACCTAGCTTGTGCTACTCGCCCTGACATCTCATTTGCTGTGTGCAAATTGAGCCCTTTTGTTTCCAATCCGGGAGATGTGCATTGGCATGCTGTTGAGCGAGTGATGCGCTATTTGCAAGGACTGTGAACTACGGGATTCACTATTCTGGGTACCCGACGGTACTTGAGGGGTATAGTGATTCCAACTGGATATCAGATGCTGATGAGATGAAAGCCACAAGTGGATATGTCTTCACACTTGGTGGTGATGTTGTTTCCTGGAAGTCTTGCAAGAAGACGATCTTAACCAGATCGACTATGGAAGGAGAACTCACAGCATTAGACACATCATGCTTGAAGCAGAATGGCTTTGAGAGCTTTTGATGGATTTGCCGGTGGTTGATAAACCAGTCCCGACTGTCCTTATGAACTGTGACAATCAAACAGAGATTGCCAAGGCTAAGAGTTCAAAGGACAGCTTGAAATACACAAAGCACATAAGAAGAATATCAAAATCTGTCAGAAAATCAAGAAACTGCGGAGTAATAGCGTTGGATTATATCCAAACGGCTAAGAATCTGGCAGACCCTTTTATGAAAGGGCTATCTCGGATTGTGATTGAAAATGCATCGGGGGAGATGGGTATGAGACCCACGTAAGTTTCCATGGGGGTAACCCAACCTATGTGATCAGGGATCCCATGAATTAGGACCTGGGAAAACAATCCAACGGTCAACTGAGGAGAGTATCCTTAATTAACCCACTCCATTGGAGATGCAATAATACTCTCAATTCTGTAAGGCAGGCTGACTTTTGTCTCAATGTGTTCCAAAGCTTATGTAAGCAAGATGCTAACCTACAGAGCATTCTTTGGAGGAACACACCTATGTGAGCCTGACTGTTGGTCACAGTCTATGAGATTGGGTGATCTCTAGAAAGCTCATGAGAAGGTACGGAGTATGACTAATAAGCTCCAACCGTGGGGTTTAGCCTTCGGCAGCCACGTATCAGCTGACAATAGGCGAAACTTCTACACGCCAAACTAACAATTCAAGGCACAGTCCATTATCCAGTTGTGGCGAAGTCTAATCCTATTGCTCTAGGTGGAAGTTCAACTTAATAGTCTCCACTGAAAATTCTGGTATATCAAACATTGTTTGGAACAGTTGACAAACTTATGTGCCTCGAGATCTGGTGGGGGATTGTTGGATTATGGATGGGCTTAGGCCCATATAAGACAATAATCCCTGGTTAATCTCTAAGGCCCATGCATGTGTGCGGCAAGTGGTGGGAAGTGTGGGAATTTTAGTACCATACTGCTACAGTAAGAAGAGTGAGACCTCTTTTGATGTGGAGTGGAACTCCGTACGGCCGATCTTTCACGAAAGGAGCAGTTCCCAACTAAGGACACGAAGAACACGAGGGGAAAACGAGGGGTAACACAAAAGGAAACACGAGAGAATCACTCAACCAACAAGAATAAATCACACATGCGCTAGATCGATGAACACAAAGGTGAGATACAAGATCCAAGTCCAACAAAGGATGATACAGAGGTAACCGGTTCTTCTCCGTGAGGAGGTCTTGATGTGGCCACCCAAGAGGGGGTCTTGAATCCGTTTGGAAGGATCTTCTCCGGTGGAGGCGCGTCTCTGAGGAGAAAGTAACCAAGTGGATGAGCAAAGCTCTCACACAAACATGAGCTAATTCTTTGCTAACCCTAACTAGGAGGAGGGGGTGTCCTATTTATAGTCATAGTGCAAATGGGGGCGAAGTGAAGGGGTACATGGGTCTCAGCCCGCAACTGGACATAGCCAGGGACCGGACGTTCGCTGGGCACCGGACATCCGGTGGTTCCAGGGGGACCGGCCGTCCGCTAGCGCCGGACGTCCGCTGAAGACGTTCTGTGAAGAGGCACCGGACGTCCAGTGTCTTCGGTCTTCCGTTAATATTATCGGTCGTCCGGTGGGGGCCGGATGTCCGCTCGCTGGGAGGTGTTGTAGCTGGCGTAGGCTGGCCTTCAGGCGCCGGTCGTCCGCCAAGGGCCGGATGTCCGCTCGCTGTGAGAGGCCGGTCGTCCGGTGTCGTCCGGACATCCGCTCGCTGGAGCTTCTTCGGTAGTTCCTTGTACTTGGTGTCCTCGCCGTATTGTCCATGGTCTTCCACTTTGTTCCTAGTCATGCATAGCACATATATTTGAGGTAGTAGCCATGTCTCACATATGGAAAGTGATGGTTCGAAGAGGAGTGAGTTCACCTTGTGTCCGATGGCGTATAATCTAGGTCTCGTCATATGTATCCTTGGGGCTTGGAGAGTAGTCGGGGTGTACATGGGGATGAACGTGGGATGCTCCGCATCATCTCCTCCCCCTTGGAAAAGATCCGACCTCGGATCATGATCCTCATCACCATGGAAACAGTTGTCGTGGACGGACTTGTAGTTGGACGAAGTAGAAGTCATGGCGCAATCCAAGTACTTCAAGGTGTCACCGGAGTGGTATACATGCAAAAGGAGCAAACACAATCAACACTCGGAAATACAATGGTTAGCGCACACAAAGTGTCCATCATGTACGAATGAGTCCGTGAGGCAAGATTTTTCGTGACAAAGCGCATGAAGCTTATCAAGATGATATAGAATGATATGCAAAGCATTCATGGGAGCTAAAACATTCATTATGCACACAAATGTGTTGTGAATTTGATCAATGCAACCACAGTGCAAAATGATTTCATAGTGAGATGGTTTATCAATAGCATGAATATGGCAATGGATGCTCAATATGATTATGTTATCATGCAATTGATGGTAGGCAATGTGATCATTATGTATGAATATGCCATCAAGAAAGATCACAACAAGTTTGCTAAGGAAATGCACAAGGTCATATATCATGGATGACATGGAAATAGATGCAACAAGACAAGCATAATGTGAGTCAATCCATGCATAGGGTGCAAACTTGTCATGAGTATGATATGTCCAATGAGCATGACATGTGTGAGCACAATCAACAAATATGGAGGTGTAGATGTACCAAAGCTCGATGTCGTGGCATGAGTGGAGGTTCGAAGGTGCATCCCATAAGTCCGAGCGCTCCTCAATGTGAAGGTCCATAGAGACAATCTTCAATGTCGCTCCTCCGTTTGCGAGATGTATCATGTAGAAAACAAGAAGGAAACAAAAATGAAATAGTGACCCATCCAATATGCATAATTTAGGGTGGCTCAAAGGGAAGGAGTTCACCTTTATGAGAATGTCGAAAATGTTGGTGTCGCACATCGTGTACGCCTTCACATAACCAAATTGTCTCATGACGGTATCGCCTTGTGAATCCTTCAAAACAATAGAACATCACAAACACTTGGAAAAACAAATGAGGTTAGCGGTAATGCAAAACCTATCATTTGTGTGGTAAGATACCCAACAAGTGTATGCATCATGCTCATCATAAGAAAGGACAAGGGAGCATTTCATAGTATGGAGGCATATGATGCGATAACATCCAAATACAATAGGCTCAAGTAAACAAGCATGCATCACAAGTAATATGTCCAAGTCTCCAAGATGAATAAGCATAGCATGGATGCACTCACTACAATGGAATATGAGAGGTGCAACTAATGGAGACAAGAGACAATGAGCAAGATATATCATGTGAGAGGCATGAAGATATATGTCATCAATCCAAGAAAGCGAGTAAGAATGGAATATGGGTGATGCAACCAAGCAAGTAATCATAGTGATCAAGTCAAGCAAGCTAGTAGTGCGAAGATGCAACATACTAGAATGAATCATGGCAAGCATGTTATGTGTGCAAATAGTGGGCATGGATATTGCACGTGACATATCACAAGTATGAAGGCAAGATATGAGCAAAATAGCATCAATAGAATGAGGCACATGATAAACATGGCAATAGCAACAAGGATCTCCACCAAGCATGCAAATACACATAGAAGTAGCATAATTGTGAATCATGGGTAAATGCAAGCAAGGGTCACAATTGCATGGCAAAGGCATAGAAGCAAGCATAACATGCAAAGTGAACACGGAAAAATGAGCATAGGTAACAAGTGATATATAGCCCATAGCCATGTGAGAGCCAAGTAGAAGAGATGTGCGTAGTCCTTGCACGGAGGGAATGGTGGTAAGGATAATCCACGGGATCCCAAATCATCGTTGCTCTCAAGAGCTCATTTCGTCAACTCTTGGGATTGAGAGGTTGACGAGTATACATGAGTACCTACACAAAACAAAGAAAAAGGGAAAATTGTGTGTGTGTGGTATCTGTACACATCATCCATTATGATGCGCACGTGCTTGTGTCGGTTAGCACAAAATAGCCAATGCTCAAATAAATGAGATGTGTGATATAGAAACATGTCATCCATCATGATAGGTTTGTTATTATGTATAGCATAATGGAGACTCAAATTGTGTAATGCATCATGAGAAATATGTAGATCATTGTTATTCATGGAATGCATGTGGTGCACACAATTATGGGAATCATGCAAAGGATGGAGTGCATCAAAATCTCCTAATATGTATGAGGAAACTATGGGGGTCTCCTCATGAGCATAAAAGTAAACATCACATGGAGAATATTGACAACATCCAAAACAAATCATATTTGGAACATTGTGATCATGGCATGGCATAGTAGATGAATTGCGCAAATCATGTAAAGGAAGCATGGCAATATCATCACATGAAAAACAAAAGCCAATGACCATTGAGGGAGTCCTGGACTAGGGGGTGTCCGGATAGCCGAACTATCATCACGGCCGGACTCCAAGACTATGAAGATACAAGATTGAAGACTTCGTCCCGTGTCTGGATGGGACTTTCCTTGGCGTGGAAGGCAAGCTTGGCGATACGGATATGTAGATCTCCTACCATTATAACCGACTATGTGTAACCCTAACCTATCTGGTGTCTATATAAACCGGAGGGTTTTAGTCCATATGACGAACAACAATCATACCATAGGCTAGCTTCTAGGGTTTAGCCTCCTTGATCTCGTGGTAGATCTACTCTTGTACTACCCATATCATCAATATTAATCAAGCAGGAGTAGGGTATTACCTCCATCGAGAGGGCCCGAACCTGGGTAAAAACATCGTGTCCCTTGTCTCCTGTTACCATCCGCCTAGACGCACAGTTCGGGACCCCCTACCCGAGATCCGCCGGTTTTGACACCGACATTGGTGCTTTCATTGAGAGTTCCTCGTATGTCGCCACCAATAGGCCCGATGGCTCCTTCCGATCATAAACAATGACGCGTCCAGGTGAGACTTTTCTCCCGGACAGATCTTCGATTCGGCGGCTTTGCACCGCAGCCAATTCGCTGGCCATCCGGAGCAGATCGAAGCTACGCCCTGGCCATCGGTCAGATTTGGAAGTTTGAACTATACGGCCGACATCCGCGGAGACTTGATCTTCGACGGATTCGAGCCACAGCCAAGCGTGCCGCCTTGTCTCGATGGGCATGATCTAGCTCGCAGCCGAGCAAAGGCTCGAGGTCAGACAAAGATTCGCCCGACCCTTAATCCGGAGCTGGATTCCCCGATCGAGGACGAGTGGTTGGACGCCGCCTCGGGGGCTACGATCTCTACGGCGATTGAGCCGAACTCCATCCCTGTCCTTTGCGAAGACCTCGACTCCAGGGTGCCGGACTCCTCTCCGGACTCCGAACCCTCCGCGCCCCTGCCAATCGAATCCGATTGAGCGCCGGTCATGGAGTTCATCGCGCGGACATCTTTCAAAGACTCGCCTTTGGTGACATCCTGAATTCACTAAAGTCTCTCTCTTTATCCGGAGAGCCCTGGCCGGACTACGGACAGGAAGGTTGGGATACGGACGACGAAGAAATTCAACGCCCACCCACCACCCACTTTATAGCCACTATCGATGATCTAACCGACATGCTCGACTTCGACTCCGAAGACATCGACGGTATGGACGATGATGCCGGAGACGACCAAGACCCAGCGCCTACAGGGCACTGGAAGGCCACCTCGTCATATGACATATACATGGTGGACATCCCATAAGATGGGAACGGCGATGGAACAACGGAGGATGACCCCTCCAAGAAGCAACCGAAGCACCGACGTCAGCGGCGCCGCTCTAAATCCCGCCACAATAGAAACGATGATTCCAGCACGGGAGATAATAACACCCCGGACAGTGCCGAAGACAACCCCCTCCGGCGGGACTCAAAGACTGAGGAGGAGGGAGAAGCAAGTCCGCACGATAGTGCGGCGTAAAGGAGGTCGAGGACGATAATTATCGCCTCCCTCCGAATATGAGGCAAGCCTCGACGACGATTTAATTTTTCGTGCTCGAGGATCCCGCCGAACAGGAGCGTTTCAAACGCAGACTTATAGCCACGGCAAGCAGCTCAAGAAAAGCAGCAACAGCTTAGAGCTGACTAAGACCTGCTAGGTCGATGATGGATCAAGTCCTTGCAGCCGAAGAGTATGAAATCGAACGCCTCCAAAAGCTACCCCAAACGCAGGTCGTTGCCTCGATCGAGGAGGAAGCACCCAAGTCACCATGCACAACATGGCAGATCGGCCACCCGTGGCATGACGAGAAGCCTCTCGGCCCTCCGCCCAAGCCACACCCCGACGCCGCTCAAAAAGTACCAAGGCACGGAAAATGCGCCGGACTTGCGAGATATATTGGAGGATAAGGCAAAACATACAAGATCGATCACGGATCGCGTGGCGCCCAACAACGCTGGATGATTACCGTCGCGCCGGATACAAGAAACCCGCCGGGCGAACACGAGAGACAAAGCTCATATGAGCTACGCCGTGATATAGCCCAATCTGAGGCACCAAGACACCCACTATGCTTCACAGATGAAGTAATGGATCATCAAATCCCCGAGGGATTCAAACCCGTAAACATTGAATCATACGATGGTACCATAGATCATGCGGTCTGGATCGAGGACTATCTCATACATATCCACATGGCCCGCGGTGATGATCTACATGCCATCAAATACCGCCCACTCAAGCTTAAAGGATCAGCTCGGCATTGGCTCAACAGCTTGCCACCATAATCAATTGGTTGTTGGGAGGACCTGGAAGCCGCATTCCTTGATAACTTCCAGGGCACATATGTGCGACCACCAGACGCCGATGACCTTAGCCACATAATTCAGCAGCCAGAAGAATCGGCCAGACAATTCTGGACACGGTTCCTAACAAAGAAAAATCAAATCGTTGACTGTCCGGATGCAGAGGCCCTTGCAGCCTTCAAACATAACATCCGCGACGAGTGGCTTGCCCGGCACCTAGGACAGGAAAAGCCAAAATCCATGGCAGCCCTCACAACACTCATGACCCGCTTTTGTGCAGGAGAGGACAGCTGGCTAGCTTGAAGCAACAACTTGGCCAAACACCCTGATAGTTCGGATACCAAGGACAACAATGGCAGGTCGCGCCGCAACAAGAACAAAGCGCCGATTAACGGCGATACATCAAGATACGGCCGCCAATGCTGGATTCAGAGGCTCTAAACCCGCTCAGCGGAAGAAGCCATTCAAAAGAAATACCCAGGCCCTGGCCCAACTTGGACCGAATACTCGATCACTTGTGCGATACATGGCACCCCGAAAACCAGCCAATCACACCAACAGGATTGTTGGGTGTTCAAGCAACCAGGCAAGTTAAGTGCGAACTCAATGACAAGGGGCTGCATAGCGATGATGAGGAAGAGCCCGGCCACGAACAATAGAGGATGAAGGGTTTTCCCACACAAGTGCGGACGGTGAACATGATATACGCAACATACCCAAAAGGGAGCGGAAGCGTGCACTAAGGGACGTATATGCGATGGAGCCAGTCGCCCCGAAGTTCAACCCATGGTCTTCCTGCCCGATCACCTTCGATCAAAGGGACCACCCCACTAGCATCCGTCACGGCGGTTTTGCCGCATTGGTTCTTGACCCAATTATTGACGGATTTCACCTCACCAGAGTCCTGATGGACGGCGGTAGCAGCCTGAACCTGCTTTATCAAGATACAGTGCGCAAAATGGGCATAGACCCCTCAAGAATTAAACCTACAAAGACGACCTTTAAAGGCGTCATACCGGGTGCAGAGGCCAATTGTACGGGCTCAGTTACACTCGAAGTGGTCTTTGGGTCCCCGGATAACTTCCGGCGAAGAGTTAATCTTCGACATAGTCCCGCTTCGCAGTGGCTATCATGCATCGCCGGACGAACCGTGACGGTAAAGTTCAATGCGGTGCCGCACCACGATACCTCAAGCTCAAGATGCCAGGCCCTCGAGGAGTAATCACGGTCAATGGAAACACCGAACGCCTCTCCGAACGGAGGAGCACACGGCGGCCCTCGCGGCGGAGGTACAAAGCAGCCTCTCACAACAATTCTCGAGTCCGCCACTAAGCGCCCGGACACCGCAAGCGCGCCGGAGTAACCCACAACAAGACCGCCTGGCACGATTCAAGCATCGCCAGAGTAATCCGCCCCAACCCCAGCCCTCGCGAAATTGCGAAGCCAAGATTACGCGTACATAACTACGCCCGAGATACCATGGGCATAAAGGAGGGCACGACCACGCACGCCGGAATGCGGCTCAACCGCACTGTGGGCCCCGATTGTGTCATTCTTTTCTTTTTCCTTGTTCTTCCTTTTCTTACTTTCGTGACTCCGTTTTCCAGAAGTCCTGTCCGCACTATAATCGCCGAACTCACGATGCAACAGCCAGGGAAGCGTAAAGCCACGCCGAGTGTTGGTGGTCTCTATTACGAGCATTATACCTGTTTTACATACCATCCGCAGCTTACCCTCGAGGGGGACATGTTAGATAGTCCCATCCCTTGCTTATCGCACTATTTGTATCGTTCTGCTTTCATTGCAGTACCTTTTTGAATAAACAATACATAGCTTTTGCCTATTATTGCACTCCTTTCTTTATCTATATATATATGTTCATTCCATGACATTACGCACCCGTACACTTTGGTACGGCCAATACACCAGGGGCTTAAGTACCCCAAAATTATGGTGTGATAAGTCCGAACACTTTCACAAGTGCGGCACCCCGAACTTATAGCATTATATGAATCGGCTCAATCATGTCTTGGGTCAATAGTTGGGTTTGCCTGCCTCCGTGTTTTGGTACCTTACGCCCGTTATATCGCTAAGGTAGCACCGGAGAACCATCGCGATTGTGCCCCAGTTGAGCTGGGTCGAGCACCTCAGTGGAGAAAGCTAAAACTGACCGTCATGATAGGGCGAGAGCCGGTCGCTGTTCGAGAGGTTTTTTCGGGTCCCTAAAGACTTATGCCGCTTAGAGCGAGGAACCGGAATTGTCCGGCTAAGGCGTGGATAGCGCCCCGAACTCGGTCTTCCGAACACTAGGGGCTTCGCCGAAATTTAAAATTATAGAATTCTATGGCTAAGTGAGAGTGTTCAAGCATCATAAGTCCGGTTGCCTTGTTCGGTTTTTTCGGTTTGATTCGGTTCGGTTTATACGGTTTTCGGTTTATACGGTTTCTATACTTCGGTTTATACGGTTTTATATGGAGATACGGTTCGGTTTCGGTTGTAACCGTTTGCTTTTGGTTTGGTTTCGGTAATAACCAAATTAACCAAAGTTGACGCGAATTTTTGAATGAACAACAAATATTTTTGGTCACATGATACGATATGTGCATGTAGCCATGTACGTAAGATTTTCCCATCAAAAAAATGTACGTAAAATTTTTCTTGTAAGAAATGCCTACGTGGATTAGATCATTATTAGATGGCAGTGGCAGACATGATTTGGTCCTAGGCATTACAGCAGATACGAGGATTAGGCAGGTTTTTTATTACATGAGGGAGCAAGAAAAAAGAAAGAGTTTGACCCAGGAGGCACGACCCACTCCAGCGGCCGGCCGGCCTTTCTTTTAGGCAAGCGAGAATTGGCTGTATGGGCTGGGATAATTGAGGCCCAAGAAAGCAAAACGAAGCGCCAGCTGCTCAGGTCGTTGGTCTCTGCAATGTTTAGTACCACCTCGCGTATGGAGCTGAAGCGCGGTGGGCACAAGGCTATAAAAGGAGGGGTGGTTCTAGCTTAAACTGAATGTCTTCAGTCTTCACATTGTGGAGCTAATTTCGGTTTAATTCGGTTTAACTGAAAACCGTCGGTTTCTAACCGAAAAAACCGAAGGCTATATGGTTTTCAAAATTGAAAACTGAAACTGAAACCAGAACCTGAAAAAACCGAAATTCGGTTCGGTTTTATTTTTTTCGGTTTGGTTTGGGAACAAGAGAGCTCCGAATCCGGGTAAGTAATAAGTAATTCACTTTCACATGCTTGCTCTGCATAAAGAATGCCTTACCTGCCGCGATCTTCTTTATTGCCTCAATCTCCTGGAGGGCTTTTTGGGCCTCGGCCTTAGCAGCTTTGGCACTCTCAAGAGCGAAGCAAGCTCGACTCTCGGTTTGAGTCACGCCCATACTCTCGTGTTTTTTCACGAGAGCCTGGAGCTCTTGCCGCACCTCCGCTAGCTGCGCCCCCCCCCCCCTTCTCTCGCTCGGTGCGTTCCGCAGCCGCTTTGTTTTCGGCCACGGACACCGCCTCCTTCAGGGTCGCCACCTCATTCGTAGCCCCTGCAGTACCCATGCTATTCCTGTTATTTTTTGCAACTGAAACCTTTCTATAAGGTGTTTCTTTCATAAGGTATTACTTACCTTTCTTGTCCTCGAGCTGCTTCTTGGCAAGGCCGAGCTCGTTCTCAGACCGCTCGAGGCTTTGCTTCAATGCATCGACCTCTGCAGTCAGTGCGGCAGAGGTCAGCAGCAGAGCCTGCATTCCCATATTGACATACTTATGTTAGACTCTGCGATATCTTTTTAGATCCTTAGTCCGCTTTTCTTTCCAACACCGAACTAAGCATCGAGGGCTACTGTCTATGCGGTAATATTTATACATATTCTAAACTTACCTCAAAGCCTGTTAGAAGGCTGGTACAGCTTCAGTCAGCCCGCTCTTGGCAGATCGAACTGTCCGGATCACCGCACTCATAACAAAGGCGGTGCTCCTCCTGATGGAAGCGCTGTTAAGCGCCCAAGAGCTATCCGTGCCTCCGGTTGACGGAGGACACGGCGTCTTACCCTTCTTGCGAAGGGACCGCTTGCGGACTCGGAACCGCTGAAGGTTCCGCATGGAGTTCGGACGAGGGTCGGGCTTAGAGCCCCTGGGGGTCTCGCCCCCCACGCGCCTGGAGTCCGGAGGTTGCCTTGCGGCGCCTCCTGCGCCACCTCCTCTTGACCAAGCCCCCCTTGGGGCCCCACTGCGGCGTCGTCCGCAGCGTGAGGTGAGGAGGCGGCCGGAAGTGAAGTACTCTCCATTTCCGACGAACTCAGGGACCCGCTCGACGAAGCGGCGAACTCACCCTTGGGCGGGCTGCATGATTGTTCGGCATTAGAGAACACTATGCAATGATAAAAAAGCCATGGGTATCCGGATACTTACGATCTCGCTAGGGGCTTGGCCCTTGTTGGCCAATCCTCCTCGTCCTTGTCGATGTTGGTGGAGAAGTCCGGAGGAAGGGTTCTTCCTTTCTTGACCCTCGGCCTCCCAGTTAGGCGGCCTTCCTTTTCCTCTCCTCCCCGGGGAGAGGCTTTTTTCTTCCTCCTCGTCCTCGTGGAGAAGATTCGCTTCAGAATCGACAACACCAGCGCCGGAGCTCCTTGAGTTCCGTTGCCTCCTTCTTAACCTTCTTCTCCGCACCACATGAGGTACCGGAGCCAGCAGCCCCCGTCAATCGTAGGCGTCCGCTGGGTCTTCGGCAAAGGAGCGGACAGTTAACCTGTCCGGACGCCTTCCGCCACCTGTTAAAGGTTAGGGAGTTTTAGATCCCACATAGAGTCAAACTATGAAAAAGAGTCCCATAAAGGGTAAAACAACTCACCTCGCTGGCTTGACGCTGCGAGCTGAATCCGCGATCTTCGGTAGCGGATGTGGGAGCCTTGGCGCCCTTGAACAAGACCTTCCTGCATCTTCGCACGTAGTGTCAAGAGCCTTGTCGAGTGGGGTGTTGTGCCGGATCGAACTCCCACAATTTGAAGGCCCGTTGTTGGCATGGGAGAATCCGGCAGATGAGCATCACCTGGATTACGTTGACAAGCGTGAGATTCTTGTCCACCAGGTTTCGGACGCATGTTTGGAGTCCGGATAGCTCGTCTAAATTCCCCCATGTCAGGCCCGTCTTTTTCCATGACGAGAGCCGTGTGGGGAAGCCAGATCTGAATTCGGGGGCCGCCACCCATTTGGGGTCGCGTGGCTCGGTGATGTAGAACCACCCCGATTGCCACCCCTTTATTGTCTCCACAAATGAGCCCTCGAGCCATAGGACTTTGGCCATCTTGCCAATCATGGCGCCTCCGCACTCCGCTTGACGGCCGCCCACTACCTTCGGCCTGACATTGAAGATCTTCAGCCATAAGCGAAGTGGGGCTGGATGCAGAGGAAGGCCTCGCACTGACGATGAACGCCGAGATGTTGAGGATAAAATTGAGGGCCAGGTCGTGGAAGTCCAGGCCGTAGTAGAACATGAGCCCCGGACAAATGGGTGAAGTGGAAAACCTAGTCCGCGGAGGAAGTGGGGAGAAACACCACCTCTCATGGGGCCAGGGGTTGGAATGAGCTGCCCGCATCGGGCAGCTCAGGCGCGATGTCGCCGGACAAATATCCGGCCTCCGCAGTCTTGTGATGTGCCCTCCGTGACGGAGGAGGCCATCCACCTGCCTCCCGCTCCTGACATGGTTGGAGAAGATTGAGTTGGGATGTGCGGACTTGGGCGCTGGAGCTCGAGTGCGCGGAAATGGATGAGCAAAGGAGGAAGAAGACATAGGTGAAAAGGTGGATCCTTATCCCCTTGTATGGACGGACGAAGTTATGCGTCCCCCACCAGCCTGGTAAAACTTGCTTATCTCCCGAGCGCCGTAATCAATGGCGCGGATGGGTTACCCACGTCCGTATTGATGAGAATCCCGGAATAAGGGGGCACGATCTATGCTTTGATAAGACGTGCCAAGGAAACCGCCTCGCTAAACGCGCTAAGGTGGAACGGTGAAAAACGATTCATATAAAGGCCTGGACGTGGTGTGATGTCACGCCCTGAGTACGTCGGCAGATCTGTGCAAAAATTATTCTCTATACGGTGGTATGTGGAACTTGTTTTGCGAGCGGACACTATCCTGGTGTTCAAAACCTTCTATGAAGTATTCGAGGAGGAACCCGCCTTGCAATGCCGAAGACAATATGCGCGCCGGACTCGTCGTCATTGAAGCCTGGTTCGGGGCTACCGAGGAGTCTGGACTAGGGGTGTCCGGATAGCGAACTATCATCACGGCCGGACTCCAAGACTATGAAGATACAAGATTGAAGACTTCGCCCCGTGTCCGGATGGGACTTTCCTTGGCGTGGAAGGCAAGCTTGGCGATACGGATATGTAGATCTCCTACCATTGTAACCGACTCTGTAACCCTAACCTATCCGGTGTCTATATAAACCAGAGGGTTTTAGTCCGAGGACTAACAACAATCATACCATAGGCTAGCTTATAGGGTTTAGCCTCCTTGATCTCGTGGTAGATCTACTCTTGTACTACCCATATCATCAATATTAATCAAGCAGGAGTAGGGTATTACCTCCATCGAGAGGGCCCGAACCTGGGTAAAAACATCGTGTCCCTTGTCTCCTGTTACCATCCGCCTAGACGCACAGTTCGGGACCCCCTACCTGAGATCCGCCAGTTTTGACACCGACAACCATCATCTCGTCATCTATGCCATAAGTGCAAATGGGATTTATTTTAATGGGGCATGCATAGTTACTATGTTGAGATTGAAATGATGCAATATGGGAGATCTCACTCATAGCATATGACAATTCTAAAGGATTATCAAACATGACATGACCAATAGAATTTTCACATAATATCCTATGGAGCATAGCATCACAACTAGGCAACTCAACATGCTCATCATCATATTCATCATAAATTTGTAAGTCATGACATGAGGAAGTCGCACTAGCATGAAGCATGGGAATATGTGGATCAACATCATGCAAGCAATCATTCGTGAGATAGTCCACTAGTGGGACAAGAGAAGCACTATCACCTATGTTACCTTTAGAGCATCGCTCATGTGTTGTAGGTGAGGTTGCAACTTGATGGTACCATGTGGGGGGTTCATCTTCTTCCACCATGGCCATTGTCGTCTCCATTGGAGGTATGGACTCGTCGAGGGTAGGCATGTCGTCATGTAGGAGACCTAGCACCAAAGAAAACACACTCGGAGTAGAGGTTAAGTTGTTAGAAATCATAGTGGCCTCACATGCCATCTCAACTACCTCACTCACTAAGTGTTGTGGCTCACTCACTCTCGGTATGATGCTCTCACTCATATGGTTGGTGGAGTCACTCAAATGGCTCTCAACCTCACATAGGATGTGTGGCATGCTCTCATGTGTGGGGCTAGTGGTGGTCACACTCATCCTCTCATAGGAAATGCACTCAATGTCATATATGGTGGAGTCACTCATCTAACTCATAGGTTGGTGGCTCTCCTCACATGGCAATTGGGACATCTCGTCATATGTGGTTGTCGGAGAGATGTTGGTGCTAATGTCTACATGGTCAATCATGTCGTAGTCGTAGCCGTGGATGAAGGCCGAAGATGGCACATTATCACTCTCCTCTAAGACCAAAGATAAGGTCTCATGCGAGTTGGCGTAGCCTGACTCGGAGTATGAGTCCAATATGGGCGCCGTCTTCATGTTGTTGAAGAGGTTCGTGCTCGTCACCATGGTCGAAGGGGATGACCCTTGCTCGACCTTCTTGTCACCGTCTTGTTGTTGGAGGCCCATATGATGTGGCACCTCAAAGCTCGTCTCCATGACCGAAGGGAATTTCCCATGCTTGGCCATCTTCCTTGAGGGGCTTCCGAAGATGGAAATGTGTCCCTCACTTGTAGGTGGTCGCCTTGTTGTTGAAGTTGTCGATGTAGGCGAACTCACGAGAAGTAGGCGAAGATGCCGTACGTCCAAAGGCGAAGATGCCTTGAGAACACTTGGCGAAGATGCCGAAGTGGTTGGTGTAGCCGTAGCTCCGTCTTGGTGGTGCTCGTCTCGCGGTCTTCTCTTATGCTCATGAAGCTTGGACTTGGCATGAATTAGGGCTTGTTGGGACTTGTGCATTTGCGCTTGTGGAGCATCTTCATGTTGATGGTGATGTCGTTTCGTGCTTGAGCTCGATGGTGTTCGTCGTCGTCGTGCACATGATGCTTGGAGGTGACTTGCCCTTCATGACGATGTGGATCACGAACATGATGGTGGTCGCCATGTAGATGTGGACGTGGACGACTTGCGCTTGTATCGCATGGGCGCTCCGAAGATGATCGACTTGCTCGCTGCCGCCTTGAGGATGATGAAGGCGAAGAAGACTTGTAGTCGGCCACCATGTCTCGTAGTTGATCCTTTAGCTCGCCCAACTTGGTGTTGATGTAGTCCCTTTTCCTTGCTTCGGAGTGTCATATGTCGATGGCGAGGTTGTCGAGGCGCTCTCGCAAGGTAGATTGTGCAACTTGCATTTCGTGTTGTAGTCCGAAGATGGACATTTTGGTGATGTAGTTGTTCACGCCGTTGTTGTTTTCGAAGACCGGAGATGCCTTGCCTATCCATCACAAAACTCCAGCAAATATGAGTGGGAGAAAGAGAAGAACTATACCAAATGTACCTTGACCGATGTTGAAAATGGATCAATGATCACCCAATGTGTAACAAGGAGATAGCACAATTGGTACCAATTCTTGTCGATTTCTCAGACCTACACAAGTAAGGCTTATGGTGGAGCTCGGTGAGGATAATGGCACAAAAATTTGATGCAAAATGTTAGCAAGAGACAATAATGTTGAAAGAGATTCACAAATTCGCAGGTGCAACAAGTAGACCAATAGCAATATGTGGCACACGGAAACACACACACGGATAGATAAATGGCGTCGTGCAACCAAGGAATGAGCACAAAATGTGGAATCCGTGGAAAATGCTCATGTTGCACAATGATACGTCTCCAACGTATCTATAATTTTTGATTGCTCCATGCTATATTATCTACTATTTTGGACAATATTGGGCTTTATTTTCCACTTTTATATTATTTTTGGGACTAACCTATTAACCGGAGGCCCAGCCCAGAACTGCTGTTTTTTGCCTATTTCAGTGTTTCAAAGAAACGGAATATCAAACAGAGTCCAAACGGAATGAAACCTTCGGGAATGTGATTTTCTCATCAGATATGATCCAGGAGACTTGGAGCCTCCGTCAAGAAAGAAGAGAGGCGGTCACGAGGGTGGAGGGCACCCCCCTAGGGCGCGCCCCCTGCCTCGTGGGCCCCTCGAAGCTCCACCGACGTACTCCTTCCTCCTATATATACCTACATACCCCCAAACAATCAGATACGGAGCCAAAAACCTAATTCCACCGCCACAACCTTCTGTACCCACAAGATCCCATCTTGGGGCCTGTTCTGGAGCACCGCCGGAAGGGGAATCCACCATGGAGGGCTTCTACATCATCACCATAGCCCCTCCGATGAAGTGTGAGTAGTTTACCTCAGACCTTCGGGTCCATAGTTAGTAGCTAGATGGCTTCTTCTCTCTTTTTTGATCTTAATACAATGTCCCCCCCCCCTCTCTCGTGGAGATCTATTCGATGTAATCTTCTTTTTGCGGTGTGTTTGTTGAGATCGATGAATTGTGGGTTTATGATCAAGATTATCTACGAACAATATTTGAATCTTCCCTGAATTATTTTATGTATGATTGGTTATCTTTGCAAGTCTCTTCGCATTATCAGTTTGGTTTGGCCTACTAGATTGGTTTTTCTTGCAATGGGAGAAGTTCTTCGCTTTGGGTTCAATCTTGCGGTGTCCTTTCCGGTGTGATGAGGGGCAGCAAGGCACGATTGTATTGTTGCCATCGAGGATAACAAGATGGGGTATTTATCATATTGCATGAATTTATTCCTCTACATCATGTCATCTTGCTTAAGGCGTTACTCTGTTTTCATTAACTTAATACTCTAGATGCATGCTGGATAGCGGTTGATGAGTGGAGTAATAGTAGTAGATGCAGGCAGGAGTCGGTCTACTTGTCTCGGACATGATGCCTATATACATGATCATACCTAGATATTCTCATAACTATGCTCAATTCTGTCAATTGCTCAACAGTAATTTGTTCACCCACCGTAGAAATACTTATGCTCTTGAGAGAAGCCACTAGTGAAACCTATGGCCCCCGGGTCTATTCTCATCATATCAATCTTCCATCACTTTATTATTGCTTTGTTTCTACTTTGCCTTTTATTTTACTTTGCATCTTTATACCAAAAATACCAAAAATATTATCTATCATCTCTATCATATCTCACTCTCGTAAGTGACCATGAAGGGATTGACAACCCCTGATCGCGTTGGTTGCGTTGAGCTATTTGTTTTGTGTAGGTACGAGGGACTCGCGCGTGGCCTCCTACTGGATTGATACCTTGGTTCTCAAAAATCGAGGGAAATACTTATGCTACTTTGCTCCATCATCCTCTCCTCTTCAGGGAAATCCAACGCAGTGCTCAAGAGGTAGCAAGAAGAATTTTTGGCGCCGTTACCGGGGAATCTACGCAAAAGTCAACATACCAAGTACCCATCACAATCCCTATCTCTCGCACTACATTATTTGCCATTTGCCTCTCGTTTTCCTCTCCCCCACTTCACCCTTGCCGTTTTATTCGCCCTCTCTTTTCCGTTTGCCTTTTTCTCGCTTGCTTTTTGTTTGCTCGTGTGTTGGATTGCTTGTTTGTCATGATGGCTCAAGATAATACCAAATTGTGTTACTATACCAACACCAACAATAATGATTTCCTTAGCACTCCGATTGCTCCTCTTGCCAATACTGAATCTTGTGAAATCAATACTACTTGTTGAATCTTGTTATGAAAGATCAATTCGCCGGCCTTCCTAGTGAAGATGCCGCTACTCATCTAAATAGCTTCGTTGATTTATGTGATATGCAAAAGAAGAAAGATGTTGATAATGATATTTTTAAATTGAAGCTATTTCCTTTTTCGCTTAGAGATCGTGCTAAAGCTTGGTTTTCGTCTTTGCCTAAAAATAGTATTGATTCTTGGAACAAGTGCAAAGATGCTTTTATCTCTAAGTATTTTCCTCCCGCGAAGATCATCTCTCTTAGGAACGATATTATGAATTTTAAGCAACTTGATCATGAACATGTTGCACAAGCTTGGGAGAGAATGAAATTAATCATACGTAATTGCCCGACTCATGGTTTGAATTTGTGGATGATTATACAAAAAATTTATGCCTGATTGAATTTAGCTTCTAGAAATCTTTTAGATTCGGACGCGGGAGGCACTTTTATGGAAATCACTTTAGGATATGCTACTAAACTCCTAGATAATATTATGGTTAATTATTCTCAATGGCACACTGAAAGATCTACTAATAAAAAAGTGCATGCGATAGAAGAAATCAATGTTTTGAGTGGAAAGATGGATGAACTTATAAAATTATTTGCTAATAAGAGTGTTTCTTCTGATCCTAATGATATGCCTTTGTCTAATTTGATTGAGAATAATAATGAATCTATGGATGTGAATTTTGTTGGTAGGAATAATTTTGGTAACAATGCGTATAGAGGGAATTTTAATCCTAGGCCTTATCCTAGTAATCCTTCTAATAATTATGGAAATTCCTACAACAACTCTTATGGAAATTCTAATAAGATGCCCTCTGAATTTGAGAATAGTGTTAAAGAGTTTATGAATTCACAAAAGAATTTTAATGCTTTGCTTGAAGAGAAATTACTTAAAGTAGATGAAGTGGCTAGGAACGTTGATATAATTTCTCTTGATGTTGATTCTTTAAAGCTTAGATCTATTCCTCCTAAGCATGATATCAATGAGTCCCTCAAAGCCATGAGAATTTCCATTGATGAGTGCAAGGAAAGAACCGCTAGAATGCGTGCTACGAAAGATGCCTTTATTAAAGTGTGTTCTTCCAACTTCTATGAAAATCAAGATGAAGATCTAAAAGTTATTGATGTGTCCCTTATTAAATCTTTGTTTTGCAATATGAATCTTGATGAAACTGAATATGATCCACCCTTACCTAGACGGCGTTCCAAAAATTCGGAGTTTTTAGATCTTGATGATGAAATTGATAAAAGTGGGATTGAAAAGAATAAGACCCTAGATGTTGCTAAACCCACTATATTGGATTTCAAGGAATTTAATTATGAAAGTTGCTCTTTAATTGATTGTATTTCCTTTTTGCAATCCGTGCTAAATTCTCCTCATGCTTATAGTCAAAATAAAGCATTTACTGAACATATCGTTGATGCCTTGATGCAATCTTATGAAGAAAAACTTGAGTTGGAAGTTTCTATCCCGAGAAAACTTTATGATGAGTGGGAACCAACTATTAAAATTAAGATTAAGGATCATGAGTTCTATGCTTTATGTGATTTGGGTGCTAGTGTTTCCACTATTCCCAAGACTTTGTGTGATTTGCTAGATTTCCATGATTTTGATGATTGCTCTCTAAACTTGCACCTTGCGGATTCCACTATTAAGAAACCTATGGGAAGAATTAACGATGTTATTATTGTTGCAAATAGGAATTATGTGCCCGTAGATTTTATCATTCTTGATATAGATTGCAATCCTTCTTGTCCTATTATTCTTGGTAGACCTTTCCTTAGAACGATTGGTGCGATTATTGATATGAAGGAAGGGAATATTAGATTCCAATTTCCCTTAAAGAAGGGCATGGAACACTTCCCTAGAAAGAAAATAAAATTACCATATGAATCTATCATGAGAGCCACTTATGGATTGCCTACCAAAGATGGCAATACCTAGATATATCCTTGCTTTTATGCCTAGCTAGGGGAGTTAAACGATAGCGCTTGTTGGGAGGCAACCCAATTTTATTTTTGTTTTTTTTGTTTTTGCTTCTGTTTAGGAATAAATAATCCATCTGCTTTCTGTTTAGATGTGGTTTTATCTTTTAATTTGTGTTTGTGCCAAGTTAAACCTATAGGATCTTCTTGGATGATAGTTATTTGATCTTCCTGTAGTTTCCAGAAACTTTCTGTTCACGAAAACAATTGTTAAAAATCACCAGAACGTGATAAAATAGTGATTCAAATTTATGATGATCAATAAACAAATTGCCTAGGTCGTCCTATTTTGTCTGATTTTTTGGAGTTCCAGAAGTTTGCGTTAGTTACAGATTACTACAGACTGTTCTGTTTTTGACAGATTCTGTTTTTCGTGTGTTGTTTGCTTATTTTGATGAATCTATGGCTAGTAAAATAGTTTATAAACCATAGATAAGTTGGAATACAGTAGGTTTAACACCAATAAAAATAAATAATGAGTTCATTACAGTACCTTGAAGTGGTCTTTTGTTTTCTTTCGCTAACGGAGCTCACGAGATTTCTGTTGAGTTTTGTGTTGTGAAGTTTTCAAGTTTTGGGTGAAATCTTTTGATGGATTATGGAACAAGGAGTGGCAAGAGCCTAAGCTTGGGGATGCCCATGGCACCCCCAAGATAATCCAAGGACACCAAACAGTCAAAGCTTGGGGATGCCTCGCAAGGCATCCCCTCTTTCGTCTACTTCTATCGGTAATTTTATTTGGACCTATATTTTTATTCACCACATGATATGTGTTTTGCTTGGAGCGTCTTGTATGATTTGAGTATTTGCTTTTTAGTTTACCACAATCATCCTTGCTGTACACACCTTTTGAGAGAGCCATACATGAATTGGAATTTGTTAGAATACTCTATGTGCTTCACTTATATCTTTTGAGCCTTATACTTTTGCTCTATGTGCTTCACTTATATCTTTTGAGCTATATAGTTTTGCTCTATGTGCTTCACTTATATCTTTTAGAGCACGGTGGTGGATTTGTTTTATAGAAACTATTGATCTCTCATGCTTCACTTAGATTATTTTGAGAGTATTAAATAGCATGGTAATTTGCTTAATAATAATATGCTTGGTATTCAAGATTTGTAAAACTTTCTTTTGTGTGCGTTGAATACTAAGAAAAGTTTGATGCTTGATAATTGTTTTGAAATATGAAGATGGTGATATTAGATTCATTCTAGTTGAGTAGTTGTGAATTTGAGAAATACTTGTGTTAAAGTTTGTGATTCCCGTAGCATGCACGTATGGTGAACCGTTATGTGACGAAGTCGGAGCATGATTTATTTATTGATTGTCTTCCTTATGAGTGGCGGTCGGGGACGAGCGATGGTCTTTTCCTACCAATCTATCCCCCTAGGAGCATGCGCGTAATACTTTGCTTTGATAACTTCTAGATTTTTGCAATAAGTATATGAGTTCTTTATGACTAATGTTGAGTCCATGGATTATACACACTTTTTCCCATCCTTCCACCATTGCTAGCCTCTCTAATACCGCACACCTTTCGCCGGTATCATACACCCACCATATACCTTCCTCAAAACAGCCACCATACCTACATATCATGGCATTTCCATAGCCATTCCGAGATATATTGCCATGCAACTTTCCACCGTTCCATTTATTAGTACACGCTCCATCATTGTCATATTGCTAGCATGATCATGTAGTTGATATCGTATTTGTGGCAAATTCACCATTCATAATTCTTTTATACATGTCACTCTTGATTCATTGCATATCCCGGTACACCTCCGGAGGCATTCATATAGAGTCATATTTTGTTCTAAGTATCGAGTTGTAATTGTTGAGTTGTAAGAATAATAAAAGTGTGATGATCATCATTTTTAGAGCATTGTCCCAAGTGAGGAAAGGATGATGGAGACTATGATTCCCCCAAAATCAGGATGAGACTCCGGACAAAAATAAAAAAAATAAAAAAAATAAAAAAAGGAGGCCATAAAAAAAGAGAAAGGCCCAAATAAAAAAATGAGAGAAAAAGATAGAAGGGACAATGTTACTATCCTTTTACCACACTTGTGCTTCAAAGTAGCACCATGATCTTCATGATAGAGAGTCTCTCATTTTTTCACTTTCATATACTAGTGGGAATTTTTCATTATAGAACTTGGCTTGTATATTCCAATGATGGGCTTCCTCAAAATGCCCTAGGTCTTCGTGAGCAAGCGAGTTGGATGCACACCCACTTAGTTTCTTTTGTTGAGCTTTCATATACTTATAGCTCTAGTGCATCCGTTGCATGGCAATCCCTACTCACTCACATTGATATCTATTGATGGGCATTTCCATAGCCCGTTGATACGCCTAGTTGATGTGAGACTATCTTCCCTCTTTTGTCTTCTCCACAACCACCATTCTATTCCACATATAGTGCTATATCCATGGCTCACGCCATGTATTTGTGAAGATTGAAAAAGTTTTGAAAATGTCAAAAGTATGAAACAATTGCTTGGCTTGTCATCGGGTTGTGCATGATTTAAATACTTTGTGTGGTGAAGATAGAGCATAGCCAGACTATATGATTTTGTAGGGATAACTTTCTTTGGCCATGTTATTTTGAGAAGACATAATTGCTTTGTTAGTATGCTTGAAGTATTATTATTTTTATGTCAATATGAACTTTTGTCTTGAATCTTTCGGATCTGAATATTTATACCACAATTAAGAAGATTTACATTGAAATTATGCCAAGTAGCACTCCGCATCAAAAATTCTCTTTTATCATTTACCTACTCGAGGATGAGCAGGAATTAAGCTCGGGGATGCCTGATACGTCTCCAACGTATCTATAATTTTTGGTTCCTCCATGCTATATTATCTACTGTTTTGGACCATATTGGGCTTTATTTTTTACTTTTATATTATTTTTGGGACTAACATATTAACCGGAGGCCCAGCCCAGAACTGCTGTTTTTGCCTATTTCAGTGTTTCGAAGAAACGGAATATCAAACGGAGTCCAAACGGAATGAAACCTTCGGGAACGTGATTTTCCCATCAGATATGATCCAGGAGACTTGGACCCTCCGTCAAGAAAGAAGAGAGGCGGTCACGAGGGTGGAGGGGCGCCCCTAGGCGCGCCCGCCTCGTGGGCCCTCAAGCTCCACCGACGCACTCCTTCCTCCTATATATACCTCACGTACACCCAAACGATCGACACGGAGCCAAAACCTAATTCCACCGCCGCAACCTTCTATACCCACGAGATCCCATCTTGGGGCCTGTTCCGAACTCACCGAAGGGGAATCCACCATGGAGGGCTTCTACATCATCACCATAGCCCTCCGATGAAGTGTGAGTAGTTTACCTCAGACCTCCGGGTCCATAGTTAGTAGCTAGATGGCTTCTTCTCTCTTTTGGATCTCAATACAATGTTCTCCCCCTCTTTCGTGGAGATCTATTCGATGTAATCTTCTTTTTGCGGTGTGTTTGTTGAGAGCGATGAATTGTGGGTTTATGATCAAGATTATCTAAGAACAATATTTGAATCTTCTCTGAATTCTTTTATGTATGATTGGTTATCTTTGCAAGTCTCTTCGAATTATCAGTTTGGTTCGGCCTACTAGATTGGTTTTTCTTGCAATGGGAGAAGTGCTTAGCTTTGTGTTCAATCTTGCGGTGTCCTTTCCCAGTGGCAGTAGGGGCAGCAAGGCACGTATTGTGTTGTTGCCATCGAGGATAACAAGATGGGGTTTTTATCATATTGCATGAATTTATTCCTCTACATCATGTCATCTTGCTTAAGGCGTTACTCTGTTTTCATTAACTTAATACTCTAGATGCATGTTGGATAGCGGTCGATGAGTGGAGTAATAGTAGTAGATGCAGGCAGGAGTCGGTCTACTTGTCTCGGACGTGATGCCTATATACATGATCATACCTAGATATTCTCATAACTATGCTCAATTCTGTCAATTGCTCAACAGTAATTTGTTCACCCATCGTAGAAATACGTATGCTCTTGAGAGAAGCCACTAGTGAATCCTATGGCCCCCGGGTCTATTCTCATCATATCAATCTTCCATCACTTTTATTATTGCTTTGTTTTCTACTTTGCCTTTATTTTACTTTGCATCTTTATACCAAAAATACCAAAAATATTATCTATCATCTCTATCAGATCTCACTCTCGTAAATGACCGTGAAGGGATTGACAACCCCTAATCGCGTTGGTTGCGATGAGCTATTTGTTTTGTGTAGGTACGAGGGACTCACGCGTGGCCTCCTACTGGATTGATACCTTGGTTCTCAAAAACTGAGGGAAATACTTACGCTACTTTGCTGCATCATCCTCTCCTCTTCGGGGAAATCCAACGCAGTGCTCAAGAGGTAGCACACAACTCAAGAGAGACGCTAGCTAGCACAATTGCTCAATGGGCGGATACGACACTTGTGCACAACCTATAAGATGCAAAATGGATAAGCTTTCTATCCCGAGTATGCTATGTATGTATGGTTCCCGGTGTTCACTCAAGATGATCCAAGATGATCGGGTATGACAATATTATGTTCATGTGGTATGATGCTATGGTACTTGTTTACAAGCTTCTTTGCTCTTTCTCTTTTGCTTAAAAGCTTATTCTTTTTTTTGTATGGCCACTTTTGCACAATGCACAAACCAAGATAGCAATAGTGTATATGCGGGAACAAACTTGTGACACAAGAGATGATATGATGATACCAAGATGATACCAATATGGTATGGTATATATGCAATGGAAGGTGTATCGATGATCACTAAAGTGCACAAGTAACGTTGTCGGCAATACTCAAATGGCTAGTCTCGATAGGCAAGTGACGCAAAATGGGCTAGAGGTTATCAATGCAATTGCAAGGGGAATGTACAATGGTTTCGTCGAGGTTACCGTCCTTTGCGATGATGAGTGGCGGTGTTCTTGATGTAGATACCAAGATGATGGAGACTCGTCCCTAAGTAGCCGAAACACCTTAGGAAACGGAAAAAAAAACACGAACTCAAAATCTCAAATGACAAATGTCAAATGGTGGTAGCGGGATGCGATGATGGTTTGCACTTGGCAATGCGGAAGTGGAATGATGGGTTATGCGAGTCAAAGTTGAAGGCCACCGTCCCTAAGTAGACGAAACACCTTAGGAGACACAACTCACAACTCAAACAAAATTGGGTTAAGGTGGGGTGGTGGAAGTGTATGGTGGGTAAGCCTATGCAGAAGTGGCGGAGGTGGTTGATGAAGAAGCAACCGTCCCTAAGTAGCCGAAACACCTTAGGAGACTCAAATGACAACTCAAACAAGCACTAATGCTATATGGATCACAATGGGTTAGGTTGCGGAAGTCGATGGTGGTGTAGCAGATGATGTGGTGGAAGCCCTAGGCAAAGATGCCAAAGTTGTCAAAATTTGATGGATTCAAATGAAGTTGGTGGTATTTTTGTGGGAAGTAGGATGTAAATAGCTTCAAAACAAGCTAAAGAACGTCAAAATCGGAGTTCGGATGAATTAGTTATGGACAAAACAAAAATCAGCCGAAGTTGATATGTACAGGTAGCGGACGTCCGGAAATGGACGGATGTCCGGTGGCCGGACGTCCATTGAGCTCGGAAATCCGCTAATTTCGTTCTGGAATGGGATGTCGTACGTTCGGTAAGTAGCGGATGTCCGGTGGTTCCTGGGGCTCCGGACGTCCGGTAAAGTGGCGGTCGTCCGGTGGGTCGGGGTCAACGCGAGATGCGAGTTTCGGGACACAATTTTGGGCGGAAAATGGAGATTTTGGGGGCAAAATTGAGGAGATTTCGTGGATGGAAAGTGGGGAAACTTGGGGAAATGCTAGATCCACTCGAAACCAAGAAAATCCATGGATCAAATCCAACAAAACATCATCAAACCAACAAATCACAAAAAAAATTGGGGCTATTTTTTGTGGATTTTTGGATTAGGACGAAAAACAACAAAATCAAGCTAGAAAACAAAGAGAGGGGGCTCCGAAATCGTGATCAACGTGGCTCATGATACCAAGATGATGCGGAGTGGAACTCCGTACGGCCGATCTTTCACGAAAGGAGCGGTTCCCAACTAAGGACACGAAGAACACGAGGGGAAAACGAAGGGAAACACAAAAGGAAACACGAGAGAATCATTCAACCAACAAGAATAAATCACACATGCGCTAGATCGATGAACACAAAGGTGAGATACAAGATCCAAGTCCAACAAAGGATGATATAAAGGTAACCGGTTCTTCTCCGTGAGAAGGTCTTGATGGGGCCACCCAAGAGGGGGTCTTGAATCCGCTTGGAATGATCTTCTACGGTGGAGGCGCGTCTCCGAGGAGAAAGTAACCAAGTGGATGAGCAAAGCTCTCACACAAACATGAGCTAATCCTTTGCTAACCCTAACTAGGAGGAAGGGTGTCCTATTTATAGTCATAGTGCAAATGGGGGCGAAGTGAAGGGGTACATGGGCCTCAGCCTGCAATTGGACACAGCCAGGGACCGGACGTCCGCTGGGCACCGAACGTCCGGTGGTTCCAGGGGGACCGGTCGTCCGCTAGCGCCGGACGTCCGCTGAAGACGTTCTGTGAAGAGGCACCGGACGTCCGGTGTCCTCGTCTTCCGTTAATTTTATCGGTCGTCCGGTGGGGGCCGGACGTCCGCTCGCTGTGAGAGGCCAGTCGTCCGGTGTCGTCCGGACGTCCGCTCACTGGAGCTTCTTCGGTAGTTCCTTGTACTTGGTGTCCTCGCCGTCTTGTCCATGATCTTCCTCTTTGTTCCTAGTCATGTGTAGCACATATATTTGAGGTAGTAGCCATGTCTCACATATGGAAAGTGATGGTTCTAAGAGGAGCGAGTTCACCTTGTGTCCAATGGCGTATAATCTAGGTCTCGTCATATGTATCCTTTGGGCTTGGAGAGTAGTCGTAGTGTACATGGGGATGAACGTGGGATGCTCCGCATCATCTTTATAAGAGCTGCTCCATCACTTGCTATTGGGAGCTTGGGAATAGGAGTTGTACACGCGCGCTCGTCCTCCTCTCCCGCTCGCCTCGCCTCTTCACGACGCGCGCGCGCACCGCGGGTTGCGGGAATGAGCCGAGCCGAAGCTTATTTTTTCCGCTCAGGAATGGTTAATTAATTAACAAGTCGCTTACGGAAGGTCCACTGTCCGAGACGTTGGATCGTGGGCTGTTCGCGGACTCGGTCATGGGCCTGGCGCAGGCCCATCTACCTGACGGCCTATATAAGAAGGCGTTGGCTAGTGGAGTGAACCCTAACTCCCTAGCCGTCATCTACTGTTCCTCTCACTGTGCTGCTTCCGGCGAACCCATCCCGATGACCGCGTGCACGGTTGGTCGGGAGAGCAGGTGCCTCCGGAACCCTGTCGTTTAAGATCCTGCCCGGGAGAACGGCAATAAGGTTTTTTGGGAGTGTCGGTGTCAAAACCAGCGGATCTCGGGTAGGGGGTCCCGAACTGTGCGTCTAAGGCGGATGGTAACAGGGGGTGGGGGACACAATGTTTACCCAGGTTCGGGCCCTCTCGATGGAGGTAATACCCTACTTCCTGCTTGATTGATCTTGATGATATGAGTATTACAAGAGTTGATCTACCACGAGATCGTAGAGGCTAAACCCTAGAAGCTAGCCTATGATTATGATTGTTGTTGTCCTACGGACTAAACCCTCCGTTTTATATAGACATCGGAGGGGGCTAGGGTTACACAGAGTCGGTTACAAGGGAGGAGATACATATCCAAATTGCCAAGCTTGCCTTCCATGCAAAGGAGAGTCCCACCCGGACACGAGCTTAGAGTCACATTGACAGACTTTGCATCCGGTTGTCCGAGGACCCCCTAATCCAGGACTCCCTCAGTAGCCCCTGAACCAGGCTTCAATGACGATGAGTCCGGCGCGCAGATTGTTTTCAGCATTGCAAGGTGGGTTCTTCCTCCGAATACTCCATAGAAGATTTTGAACACAAGGATAGTGTCTGGCTCTGCAAAACGAATTCCACATACCACCGTAGAGAGTATAATATTTCCACAAATCTAATCTGCTGACAACTTTTCATAACGTGACATCCCGCCATGGCCCGGGGATTATTCGAATTGTTTTTCTCAACCAGCTACTGCACGTATTACGAGGCTGTTTTCTTGGCACGTCTTGTCGAAGCAGAGATCGTGTCCCCTTATCACAGGATTCTCATCAATACGGGTGTGGGTAACCCAACCGCGCCATTAATGACGGCGCTTGGGGAATAAGCGAGTTTACCAGGCAAGTGGGGAGGCGCATAGTTTCTACCGCCCTTATAAAGGGACAAGGACTCCTCCTTTTCACCCACGACTTCTTCTTCCCTGCCCATCCATTCTCGCGTACTCGAGCTCTAGTGCCCAAGTTCACATTTTCTCCGCAAAACCACTCCAAACATGTCTGGAGCGGGAGGCAAGTGGACGGTCTCCTCCGTTACGGAGGAGGACATCACGAAGCTCCGGGAAGCCGGATACCTGGCTGCAGACATCGCGCACCGGCTCCCAGACGCGGGGCAGATTGTCCCTACTCCAGAACCCCACGAGAGGGTTGTATTCCTCACCCACTTCGTCCGCGGGCTGGGATTTCCCCTCCACCTATTTGTCTGCGGGCTCATGTTCTACTACGGGCTGGATTTCCATGATCTGGCCCCTAATTTAATCCTCAACATCTCGGCGTTTATCGTCGTGTGCGAGGCCTTCCTCCGCATCAAGCCCCACTTTGGCCTGTGGCTGAAGACCTTCAATGTTAAACTGAAGGTGGTGGTCGGGCAGCAAGCAGAGTGCGGAGGCGCCATGGTGGGCAAAATGCCCAACGTCACCTGGCTCGAAGGCTCCTATGTGGAGATCGTGAAGGGGTGGCAATCAGGGTGGTTCTACATCACCAGCCGCGCAACACCAACTGGGTGGCGGCCCCGGAATTTCAATCCGGCATTCCCATGCGGCTCACCTCCTGGAAAGAGAAGGGCCTATCCTGGGGTTCATCGGTGGAGCTGGCCGGACTCCAGAACTGTGTTAAAAACATGATAAGCAAGAAAATCAAGCTTTTCAACATGGTCCAGGTCATGCTCTTCCGCCGGATCCTCCCGTGTCAAAGAAGGGCATTCAATATGTGGGAGTTCGACCCGGCTAAGCACCAGACGCTGTGAGAGCTCTTTGACACGATGCACCAGGACGTCTGGAAGGTGCTGTTCAAGTCCGCCGAGGTACCTCCTCCCCTTACCGAGGATCGCGGACCCAGCGCAAAGCGCCCTGCCAACCCGGTAAGCTTCTTATATCTCATAAGATGTTTCTTTCCCCAGTACAATCATGTGGGGGATCTAAGCCTCCATGCCATTTAACAGGACTGGGTTGCGACAGCAGAGCGGATCGATTGTCTGGCCCCACTACCCGAAGATCCAGCAAGGGCTCTCCTAATGGAGATGCTAGTTCCGGCGCCCTATGAGGCGCCGGAGAAGATGGCCAAGAAGAAGGCCACGGGGACCAGGAAAGGTCTCCGGCGCCAGGTCGTATTGGACTCATCGTCCGAAAACACCGAGGCACCCTCCTCCCACGAAAACGAGGAGGAGGAAGAGGAAAGTTCTCCCCCCCTAGCCGGGCGGGACAAGAAAAGGAAGGCCGCCCCGTCTGGGGAGGCCGAAGGGTCCAAGAAGGGAAGGACTCTCCTTCCGGACTGCTCCACAGCGGCCGCTTTTAGCGACGAGGAGTGGTTACCCAGGGACAAGCCCCTGGCAAAGTCGTAAGTATCCGGATACCATAATAGTTCTTGCTATGTTTTATTTTATTGCTTCTTATCATGCCGAACATGATCATGCAGTCCATCCAAAGCCCATATCGACGTATCCTCTTCGGATTAGTCTTTGGGCCCGTCGGAGATGAACAGCGATTCACTTCCGACCGCCTCCTCCCCCCGCCCTACAGACGACGTCGAGGTGTTGTCTCAAAGGGCACTGAACCAAGGGGAGACAGTTCCGGAGGCACCTCGAGGCGACATTCCAGGCACTGGGCGCAAGAGGGGCAAGACTCCCATGGGCTCTAATGCCGGGGGCAGCAAGTCTAGCCCCCAGCCGAATACTGCGCCGGAACCTCCAGTGGTTCCGGATTCTGTCAGGCGACCCCTCACCAAGGGGGGCAAGCCATCTGTGCCGATGGCCTCTGTCCATCCAGAGGCATCGAACAATTTGTTGGAAGTGCTTCGCGGAGCTTCCGTTGACGAAGAGCACCGCACTATCATGAGTGCGGTGGTCAAGAAGGTTTGGTCCGCAAAAAGCGGACTGACTGAAGCCTGTGCCAGCCTCCTAACAGGCTTTGAGGTAAGTAATCAGATTATGAGAAAATGTTACAGCATAGACAGTAGCCCCTGATGCTTTGTTTGGTGTTCGCAAAGAAAGGCCGAACAGAGGATCAAATAATAATCATAGGAGTCTAATCAGAATATGTCTATGTGAATAAGCAGGCTTCGCTGCTGGCCGCTGCCGCTCGCACGGCAGAGGTCTCCACACTGAAGCGGGACCTTGAGTGGTCCGAGGAAGAGCTCGGCCTTAACAAGAGGCAGCTCGAAGAGAACAAAGGTAAGTAATACCCCATCTGTTTATTGATAAAGAAAAAGGAAGGTGGTTGTTAGATCACAGGATCGTCATGAATTTTGCCAGGGGCCGCGACCGAAGTGGCGGTCCTGAAGAAGGCGTTGTCCGAGGCCGAAGGAAAAGCGGCCAAGGAGCGCGCCGAGCGCGAGAAGCAAGAGGCCCGAGTCGGCGAGGTTCAACAAGAGCTCCAGGAGTTTGTCAAGAAGTACAAATCCTTGGAGCGTGACTCTAAGACGCAAGGGTCCAAGCTTGCAAAGGCCCTCGAGAACGCAAAAAATGCCAAGGCCGAAGCCCAAAGGGCCCTCTAGGAAATTGAGGCGGTCAAGAAGATAGCAGCGGGTAAGGCATTCATTATGCAAAGCAAGCATGTGAAGAAAACTTTCCTTTTACTTACCCAATTCGGAGCTCTCCAGGAGCGTTCGCAGATCTACCCAGCAACGTGTCAGATGCCGCGGAGTTCTACCGAGCCGAGGAAGGGAGCTCGACAGAAAAGTTGTTCTGGTCTCAGTATACCGGGACCGAACATCCGATGCCCTTGAGCGACCAGTTGAAGCAACTGGTCGAGCTTCACAAGGCGGCCGAACTGGCCATGAAGGGCCTCATAGTCCGGATGTGGCTTGGCGAGCCCCTGCCTGGCACCTATTTCGGCCTGGTAAGGCGACTTGTGAACGCCTGCCCACGGTTTGAAGTCATAAAGTGGTCCGTCTCAGACCGAGGGTGCTTGCAGGCTTTGCTCGGGCGAAGTGCTTTGGCGAAGATGGACCTTGAAAAAGCTGGTGAAGGAGGGGCCGCCGGAAGGCAAGGAGCATCGCCACCCCGGAAAGTATTATGACAGTGTCCTGAAGGGTGCTTGCCTTGTGGCAGAGGAATGTGCTAAGGATGTAATATTTGAATGGATATACTCATGTGATCCTGTAATGTGAAACGAGTTCATGTGCGCTATGTAAGGCTTGTTAATTTAAAATATTACCTTCTGTGCGGCCGTTTATAAAATTTGAGAGTTGGCCATCGTCGGCTTCGCCCCCATGTAACTAGTATCGAGGTGTTAGGGATAAACCTGATCACTCTTTATCCCGCTTTTGGGTCCTTCAAGGAGGTGTTCAAGCACAATGAACGAGCAATCGGACAATAAAGCTTTATCACTCTCACTTAGCCATAGAAGTCTACAATTTTAAATTTTGGCGAAGCCCCTAGTATTCAGAAGGCCGAACTTGGGGCGCTATGTATGCCTAAATCGGACAAGGCCGATTCCTCGCTCGAAGCGGAAAAAATCTTTAAGGATTTGAGACCTCTCGAACAGCGACCAGCTCTCGCCGCACCATGACAGTCAGTTTTCGGCTTTCTCTACTGAGGTGCTCGTCCGGAAGAACCGGGACACAAGCGCAGTAGTTCTCCCAGTGTTACCTTAGCCGATATAGCGGAACGTAAGGTACCAAAACATGGGAGCCGAGCAAACCCAACTATTGACCCAAGACATGATTCGGAGCTGATGCATATAATGCGCGGGGTGCCGCACTGTCGAAAGTGTTCGGACTTTTCATGCCGTGTTATGGGGTACACTGAAGCCCCTGGCGCACTGGACGTATCAGAATGTACGGGTGCGATTTGTCGTAAATAAGTAGACAGGGAAAAAAAAGATAAAGGAATGCAATAGTGAGCTAATGTTGTGCATTGTTATTTAAATGATACGTCACAGCGTATGCATACATGTAGTGCAATGAGTAAAAAATAGGACTATTTGACATGTCCTATCCAAGGTCAAGCTGCGTCTGGGTATGCAAAACAGGTATATCGATCGTTATCAGAGACCACCTGATGATTCCCTTGTACGTCAAAGCTTCTTGCTTCCTTGGTGTTTCCTTCCCGTGAAGGGTCCGATAATCAGACGATCGGAGAGGGCCTTCAGAGAATAGGGGCCTGAAAGGAAGAAAATGTTAAAGGTATACGGGTTCTGAAGCGGTTGAGCCGCATTGTGGGCCGTGCCATGGCCGTTCCTCCGCCTATGCCCATGGTATCTTGAGTGCGTAATTATGTACGCGCGGTGCAAATTTCGCCGCTTGACTGGGACTAGGACGGAGGCCGAATTGCTAGGCGAGCTCTAAACGTGCCTGGTGATCCTCTTTCAGTGTACTCCGGACTCGCTTGAAGGTGTCCGGGATCTTTTTCACCGAATTGGCGGTTTGCCTCATAAGGCTACTTTGCGCTTCTGCTGCGAGGGCCGCAGTGTGCTCCTCCGTGCGGAGCGAGCGTTCTGTGTTTCCATTTAGATATATTAAAATTGAGCACCCTCCTAGCCCTCTCAGGCCATCAACGCTCCCAGCCATCGAATTGACACTTTTAAGTATTTTCAGCCGTCAGATTTGCAATGAATCGCTCCTAATTCGGCTCCTTCGCTAATAACGATCGCTAACCATGCCGGGCCGCTTCTCCGATAGCTTTTTTGGGCGTCTCAGGATATGGGCCTAATGGGCCTCTAGCAACCTCCCTGGCTCCCTACACACAACGAGTGCTCCAGATAAAAAGGGACGGATTGTCTCAAAAAAAAGATAGAAAGGGACGAATTCGATCCGTTGAAAAGGGCAATGGCGATGTTGGTCCTGTCGTGGAACCTAGGCATGCCTCTGCCGCCGCCGCCACCACCACCATCGTCGATCTCCTATTCCTTTTGGTGCCGACGCAGCTGAGAGCCACGACCTGCACATGGTGGTGTGGAGACAACAATGCAGCAAACAGAAAAAATACGCCACTGGAATTCTGCTGCGTGTATGGCTCTACCATCCTCCAAGCCCGTCGCGATGGGAACTCCATGGTCGACTACATCCTTGGCGTTGCCGACCTCCTCCAGTGGCACTCCGACGTAGGCTAGGTACACCCAGCCCTCCTTCTCTGCCCCTTCTTTCATCCTTTGTAGCTTATCATGTCTGTCAAACTGTTCCTCTCTGTTTGTTTGATTTGATGCTATCGTTGATGGCTGGCAGAACTTGGTGAGGAATCAACGCATTACTCTAGATGGATGGCGCTCCCCAAACATATCATTGATAGGAACAATGGCCATATCAGGTGAGCCCAAGATTAACAAGTAATAGCGTGCCTTCACCATTCGTGTTGACTGGATTTATGTTAGGGCACTGACAACCTCTCCTTTTTATCTGTATATAGTGGTTGAGAGATTGTCTATGGATTCTGTGTAATGTGTTCATCTCATATTTAAGTAGATGAGCACAAAGTAACCAGGGAATGACAGTGTTCTGTATATGTTGTAGCACAATGGTAATTTCTCTGTTCTTTAGGAAGTCAAAATATGCACCCCATGAATTTATCAAGCAAATAAGATTGCGACTCGCTTTTCTAAGATCAGAAGTCATTTAGCTCGATACTTCATATACAGTTGGGGATATTACCATTGGGTGTAAACCAGCCAGGACAGGCCGGATTAACTTCATCAGTAGTTGATTATGTTAAGGCCCAAGTAGGCAGATGAGGGCTTAAGGCCCATCGCCGATTTAAGGCCTGTAGCCGTAAACCGGCGCCAGTATGTAACTTGTATTGTAAGTTAGGAATAGCAGAGACCGAGCCGGATACATCTATGAACCGGCGTCGAGACTCTATGAACCGACGGGCGTCACCCGTGTATATAAGGGGATGACCCGGTGGCGGTTCAAGGACAACAGACAACAACTCGAGACTTAGGCGAAGCTTGTTTGCTCCCTAGTCATCGAACCTCCATCAATTCCATCACAACTAGACGTAGGCTTTTACCCTCATCGAAAGGGCCGAACTAGTATAAACTCTCTTGCGTCCTTGTGTCCGCTTTAACCCCTTCAAGCTAACCCGTAGCGATGGCTCCATGACTAAGTCCTTTCATGAGGACATCTGCCGTGACAAAACCACGACAGTTGGCGCCCACCGTGGGGCTATCGCACGATGGTTTCAAGTTCTTGGAGGGCAACTTTGAAGGACTCAAGGGTTACGTTGTGGGCCGGATGACCAAGAGTCGTCGCGGCAAGCTCTACATCGACGATGCAGGCTGGGGCCCCGAGGCCGGCTCGATCGAGTACGGGTACTGGGTCCCCTTTGGTGGCATACACGTCTTCATCGGCAAGATCGGTGAACCGGGCCCTGAGCCGGACATCTGCACCGACCTCATTGAAACGGCTCAGCGTGCGAGATCTGCCCAGGTTAAACCGGCCGTGAAGCGTGCCTTCGTGGGAGTCATCCACGGAGGAGAATATGAGGGTGGATCAGAATCTGGTGGCGAGACCGTCGTTTATTCCGGCGACGAATCCTCAACCGAAGAAACCGAATCATTGTATCAATTACAAGACGACCGGATTGGGGGCTGTTCCGATGGTGACAGTATTCCGGACCCCTCTAATCTACCCAACCGGGTTGGGATATTCATGACCGGGACACAGGAGGCAATCCACTCTTCGACCGCAGCAGCAATGTTCTCCGGGTTAGCGGCGGCGGCGGCGGCCAGGGCAGGAGGCCCTGTGCACCTGCTGGCTCAAGTCTTATCTAATCTGTTTGATGAATTGGTTGTGCTTATGGCGGAGGCTAACCCGGCGGATCAGGACGCCCACAACGCGGAAATTGCTAAGGTGAGGGAGCAGATCACCCAGGCCAAGGCTGACCTAGCAGCCGAGAACGACAGGATGGCCGCAGAGCGGGCCGCTTTGGATGCGCAGGCCTATAAGCTTATGTTGGTCCAGAATGCGTCACATGAAGTCTTGAAAAGGAAGCATCAGTCTCGCCTTCCTACGGTTTTCGACGCCAGAAACCTCTTTAACACCCCAGGGGCAGGAACTAGTAACCCGCCAGTGATAAACCGGGCGGAGGCGCCCGGGCCGGGTGCGCCGGTTCAGCCTCGCCTGATAGAGCCGCCCCGACAGAGCAATGTCATGCCTCAGCCTGTCCAGACACCTCCAGGTCGTTATTCTAATCCAATGGACAATCTTATCGCCGCCGCTTCACGGCTGGAGGCCATCCCAATTGAAGGTGATTCTCCGCAAGCGGTGGAGACGCGCCGAGTTAAGGAGCTTCTTCGAACAGCCTTGGCTCAGCAGGAAGCATATTCATAAAGCCGTGACCGAATTCGTTCCACCCCCCGTCCAAGCCGGAGTTACAGCAGGCAGATGGATGAACCGGCCATATCCAGTAATGCACGGAACCGTGAAGCGCCCCGTGGCAATAACCCGGTGGGTGATGCTGAAGAAGTGGTGGACCGGGCCCGAGCACGCAGGGACGCCGAGTTAGGAGCGCAACATGAGGCTCGTCAGCTTACGCCGGTTCGTCCAACCACCTCGATCGAGCCAGGAGTTACTTCTAGTTCTTTGGGAGTGCCTTGTCTTGTCCCCGCTTTACGCAATGTGTGCCTGCGCAAGGATTTCAAGGGCCCGCGCAAGGTGCCAAATTACACTGCCGATTTGTCTCCAGAAGCATGGGTGGAGAGCTACGAGATGGCCACGGAGATGCTTGACGTAGATGAAGCGGCGTCTGCAAAGTATTTCACCATGATGCTTGAAGGGACAGCCTGTATTTGGTTAAAGAGCCTACCGGCCAATTCTATCAGTTCATGGGCCCAGTTGCGAGCCCGGTTTATCCAGAATTTCAAGGATACGTGTAAGCAGCCCATGTCGATTGTGGACTTAGCGGCCTGTGTCCAGGAGGAAGGAGAGTCAACAACCCGGTGGGTGCGCCGAGTTTCGGAAATTTTGCACTCATCGATCAGATTAACGCCGACTCATGGTTATAACCTTGGAAAGCAACTGCCGCTTTAAGCCTCTGAAGTTGAAATTGGGACGGATGAAGCGCCATTGTAATGATATGGGGACCCTCATGACTGCGTTAGTGAAGTATGCTGATTCTGATAGTACCAAGGATCTCGAGTCTGATGATGACAAGACAGGGAAGGGAAAGAAGAGCAGCAACTCCAAAGGGCAGCAACACAACACGGCAGGTCATGGTAACGGAGGCAAGCGTAAAGCGGATGGCAGCATGGACTTTGTGGCTAATACTAGCGCGCAGACAAGGGCCAACGATGGAAGGGTAAACCGCCGAATCATGGTGGAGCTCCAAATCCCAACCCGGACTGCCTGACCTATCTATTAAACCAGCCCTGTCCAAAGCACGGGACGAAGGAGACGCCAGCCAACCACCTTTGGAAGGATTGCTATATTATGCAGGAGTTCAAAAATTCTAATGCTTTCCGATATGACCACGGATCAGGTGGTGGCTCAGGATCCGGATTCCATGGGTCGGGTCATGGTGGAGGAAATGCCGGTTCAGGCTTCAATGGTGATCATGGTGGACATAACAATCAAAGTAATCAGAATAGCCAGGGTGGTTACAACCAGCAGCAGCAGTCGGGTTATCAGAGCAATCCAAAGCAGTTGAATAGCGGGCAATATCATGTATTCACTACTAGCTTGGATAAGCGAGACCGAAGCTTCAAGCGGCGGTGAATTCGTTGAACGGCCGTGCCCGTTCTTTACGCTGGTCCGAACAGCCAATCATATGGGGCGAGAGGATCACCTCCCCGGTTGACAATCCGGGTCAGCTAGCGTTGGTGGTGGCACCTCAGGTGGGAGGTTATAAGTTCACAAAGGTGCTCATGGATGGAGGAAGCAGTATTAATATCTTATACTATGAGACCTTCCGCCGTATGGGGCTAACAGATAAGAATCTTAAACCGTCCAATACTGTATTCCATGGTGTGGTACCTGGTAAGTCAGCATATCATGTTGGCAAGATAGCTCTGGAAGTGGCCTTTGGAGATGATCATGATTCCAGGTCAGAAACATTGACTTTTGAGGTGGTGAAGATCCGGAGCCCATATCATGCCTTATTTGGGCGGCTGGCCTACGCCAAATTTATGGCACGACCCTGTTATGTTTATCTGCAGCTCAAGATGCCGGGTCACAAGGGGACCATAACCGTTCATGGAAGCCGCAAGATTGCTTTGGAGCGTGAAGAAGGTGATGCGGCCTATGCAGAGTCGGTTTGTGCCACGGAAGAGTTGAAGTATTACAAGGATAATGTTGATCCGGCGGACATGACTCTGTTGAACAAGCCAACCACAGAGCAGGATCCGGCCTTAAAGTTCAAATCGGCAGCTGACACTAAGCTTGTTGACTTCGTACCCGGCGATTCGTCCAAGCAGTTTAGTATCAGCACCAACTTGGATCCGAAATAGGAAAGCGCGCTCATCGAGTTCGTCCGTGAGAATCGGGACATTTTTGCATGGAAGCCCTCTGACATGCCAGGTGTACCGAGGGAACTCGCTGAGCACACTCTTAATGTTGATCCTAAGTACAAATCAGTGAAGCAGTTTCTCCGCCGGTTCAACGAGGAAAGGCGCAAAGCTATTGGAGAGGAGGTGGCCAGGCTTTTAGCGGCTGGCTTTATTGTTGAAGTTTTCCATCCTAAACGGCTGGCTAATCCGGTGCTGGTCCTTAAGAAAAACGGCACCTGGCGCATGTGTGTGGATTACACTGATCTTAACAAGGCTTGTCCAGCAGATCCTTTTGCCCTCCCCGCATCGACCAGATTATTGATGCTCTGCGGGTTGTGGCGTTTGAGTTTTCTAGATGCATATTCTGGTTATCATCGATCAAGATGGCGATTAAGGACCAGGAGAAGACGGCGTTCATAACTCCCTTTGGAGCCTTACGCTATGTATCTATGCCCTTTGGTCTCAAGAGTGCCCGGGCAACTTATCAGCGGTGTGTCTGTAATTGCCTTCATAAGCAGATCGGCCGTAATGTACATGCCTATGTGGATGATATTGTGGTTAAGTCAAGGGCGAAGGAGACGCTGGTTGATGATTTGAAGGAAACCTTTGATAACCTACGAACATACAAGATGATGCTCAACCCGGCCAAGTGTGTTTTTGGTGTACCGGCAGGCAAGTTATTGGGTTTTCTGGTATCCAATAGGGAATTGAGGCTAATCGGAGAAGATAACAGCTATCACCTCCTAGCTAAACCGAAATGTATCAATGACGCCCAGCGCTTAGCAGGCGGATTGCGCGTTGAGCGGTTTATCGGCCGCCTCGGTGAGAAGGCGATCCTTTGTATCGATCTCAAGAAAACAGATCACTTTGTCCGAGTCCGCGGCGATAAAGCATTGGAGGACTTAAAGCGGCAGCTAGCCAATCCGCCGTTCTTGCTGCTCGATTGACAAAGAACCATTGCTACTATATGTGGCAGCTAATGCTCGTGCGATCGGCGTAGGTATTGTGGTGGAGCGCAGGAGGCGGGCAAGGAATATCCGTTCAGCGTCCGGTTTATTATATCAGCGAGGTGCTTATTGAGTCCAAGCAAAGATACCCGCATTGGCGAAGCTGGTGTATGGAGTTTTCATGGCAAGCGGAAGCTTAAGCAATACTTCGAGGACATCCCATCACAAAGGTCGATTCTGCTCCTTTGGGAGATATAATTCGAACAAGGAGGCAATCGGCGGATTGCCAAGTGGGCTATAGAGCTTGGGCGCACGGTTTGACATACGTGCCTCGGACGGCGATCAAGTCTCAAGCACTTGTGGATTTCATCAATGATTGGACAGAACTACAAGCACACGAAGAAAAGTCGGATCACACCTATTGGACTATTCATTTTGATGGGTCCAGCAATTGGAGGGCTCGGGGCTGAGTCGATTAACTTCCCACGAGGTGATAAGTTCATACGTTCTCCGCTTAATGTTCCCTTGTACTAACAATGCAGCTGAGTCTGAAGCTTTACTCCATGGTCTCCGGATGGCTAAGGAGATGAATCTCAGCCAAGTTAAGTGCTTGGTGACTCGGACTGGTGGCCCAACAAGTGTCCGGTACTTGGGATTCTAAGGACCCGCTCATGGCAGCATACCGTCGTGAGGTGGATATTATTGCAGGTCACTTCAAAGGATATCGTGGATCACGTGGACATGACGGAAGAACGAAGCGGCGGGACGCTTTAAGCCGGTGGGCTCTCTCAACAGAACGGTCCCGCCTAAGTCTTCTTGGATGTCCTGCATAACCCGTCGGTCAAGCTCCATGGCGAAGAGGATTTGGCTATTCCTGACCCGGAGGCTCAATTGGTGGAAGCTCTGCATGTCATTCCGGATTGGACGGTTCCTTACCTTGCGTACATGAACCGGGGCGAGTTACCAGAGGATGAGACGCTGGCCAGGCAGATAATTCGGCGATCCAAGTCCATGACTATTATCAATGGCGAGTTGCATCATTGCAGTGTGTCAGGAGCGTTTCAACATTGTGTGTCGCAGGAGGAAGGCTGTGAGATCTTGCGCGAAATCCACGAAGGAGATTGTGGTCACCACGCCAGTTCAAAATTTCTGGTGGCTAAGGCGTTTCATCACGGTTTCTATTGGTTGACTGCTCATGCTGATGCGGAGGACCTGGTTAGGCGATGTGATGGCTGTCAGAAGTTTTCAAGACGCGCTCATGTGCCGGCTCAAGAATCGCGGATGATTCCAATTACTTGGCCGTTTGCGACTTGGGGGCTGGATATGGTTGGGCCTTTTGGTGGCGGTTGACAAGTTTACAAAGTGGGTGGAGGCGGAGCCCGTCAGCAAGTGTGATGCAGCCACGGCGGTTCAATTCATTAAAAAGGTGATTTTCCGGTTTGGCTTTCCACACAACATCATTACTGATAATGGTACCAATCTGTCTAAGGGTGCTATGAAGGAGTTCTGTGAATGTGAGCACATCCGGCTTGACGTTTCATCAGTGGCTCACCCACAGTCCAATGGCCAAGTAGAGAGGGCTAACCAAGAGATCTTACGAGGTATCAAACCCCGGCTTATGGTTCCTTTGTAGCGGACGCCGGGTTGTTGGGAGTTACCATCTGTATTATGGAGCATCAATACTACACCCAACAGATTGATAGGATACACACCGTTCTTCATGGTCTATGGAGCGGAGGCGGTTCTCCCCAGTGATATCCGTCATGATTCGCCTCGTGTAGCAGCTTATGTTGAAGCGGACAATGAGGCAGCACGACAAGACGCTTTGGACCTGTTGGATGAGGAGCGTGACATCGCAGCTGCCCGTTCGGTGATTTACCAGCAGGATCTTCGTCACTATCACAGTCGCCGAGTTAGAACCAGAACCTTTCAAGAAGGAGATTTGGTGCTCCGGCTCATTCAAGACCAGACTGATATGCACAAGCTATCCCCACCTTGGGAAGGACCTTTCGTGGTCAGCAAGAATCTGCACAACGGGTCGTACTATCTGATCGATATTCGAGAGCATAAAGACTCATGTACATCAGAGGAGGAGACCAACAGGCTGTGGAATATAGCTCATCTTCGGCCCTACTATACTTGAGCCATAGGCTCTACTCATGTACATATTATGACAATGTATATATTATGATCAATACAATAAACCGGAGACCTAGCTAAAGCGGGGTCTCTGTTATTTTTACATCATGTGTGGTTACACGGAGTTTTTATCTTAAAGCGGCCTCCGGTTTACCCCTTGAGTTAGCTTTTTAACAAGCTTTATATCATATCACTTGGGGGCTTGGTCGTGTTCGAACCAATGCAACACCTTTTGTTAGGCAAAAGCCACGAAATCACTTGGGGACTTGGTCACGTCTGAACCAGTCACGCCTCTTGATCGGCCTAAGGCCACAGAATCACTTGGGGGCTTTGGTCGAACCCGAACCATTGCTACACCTCTTGATCGGCGTAATGCCACTGCATCATTTGGGGACCTGGCTGACTTGAACCATAGCTACGCCTATCGGGGGCTTGGTCGTGTCCGACCATGGTAATGCCACTTGATCGGCTCAAACAGCCTCTTTTCGCAAATGAGTTTTTCTTTGTCTTTGCTTGAGATTCGTTTCTCTTTTTGCATATTTCTCTTGTCGTGTTTTCAAACCGACAATTCTTAAACCGGTTTGACTGTCAGTTGACGGAACGGTGTATTCTTCATCCGGAGACGCTTTGCCCGGTTTGGTTTTTAATAACATCCTATTATGGAGTAACACCGGTGTTCATCGTAACCCGGAACGGTTTACCCGGAAAACCGGCCTTATATTCATAGGAGCTGTTTTTCTCCTCCAATAGAGTGGGTTTCCTAAAACTCCGTTTCAAGTTTGGCATAGCCAACTTCACGCCCTACGATGGCAGGTATCATATATTCCCATATTTTATCATATGTTTAAATCTAAGGTATTATCTTTGATTTCATATACATAGATATGATGACCCGCCTGGTGATACAACCACAATGGCGTTTTAAGCTTTTTGCTGCAGACAACATTTTAAGATTGATGATTCAACAAAAACATAAGTTGCAATAAATATGCACGAAGGCATATCAACACCAAGGTTGGCGACTAGTCTATTACAAGGCAACACGGTGCCTAGATAAGATAATTGTTTTTCTGTATCACATAAGGAAGCGATAATGTAAACGGCTTCGGTTCATGCTTGGTCGCCAGACTTGGCACGATGGTTGTGGGTCATCTGCGCCGCTTCAACCGATTCCCTACCCGGGCTGGAAATCAACAGTTGTCCATTCGATTCCCATTAATGCTTGGAATACAGCTTCATCTTTGATCAGCAACGACGGTTCGATATCAGGAGCGTAAGTGTGCTTACGGATTGGAGGTATAAGGTTCTCCGCTTCAGGAATCGGTGCAGCCACTCGTTTATTTTCGCTATCATATTGGGCTTGATAGTGAGACAGATTTGCCTCTTCGGCCAATTGACAAGCCAGGGCGCACTTCCCGGTTTATAGCTCGGAGATCTTCTTCGCTGAATTCTGTCCCGTCTTCTTTCAAGCTTGGGAAGCCCTGGGCCGCTTCAACAGGATCAAAATCGGGCACCCATGCTTTGGCCCGGATTAAAGCATTTATGGCACCGGTTCTAGCAGCAGATTTCTTTAACTCTTCAACCCGGGCAGGAAGCATAGACAACCTTTTAATGGTGTCCTGGATCAAGGTCGGTGCGGGTTGTTGTGAGAAGCGATCTTGATGATCCGTTCGCACCAAAGATCTGATTGTTCTATCAATGTATAAGCGGCTTTCAATTTCTTCCGCACGTCTGATCCCAAGTGGCCAATACGTGTCCCTCTATCATTCAAAGGGTTAATAAACCGGCAATTACATGAGAAGGCCTCATTACGCCAGAAATCAAGAAGGCTTACCAAAAACAGCAGCGGTCATGGCATGCACTTGCCGCTTTACACTGGTCAGTTCGTCAACCACCGGTTTGAGTGCAGCCTCAACATTCTCTGCCCGTTGAGTTAAAGCGGCCTTTTCAGTGGCCCAATCTTTCTGCTCCTTGTTGAAACCTTCCTTAAGCTTTTCCATGACGCTTAAAGCGCTGGTTAATTCATTCTTTGCTTTGGAGGTTTCAGCTTGCTGGGATTTCAGGTTTTCTTGAAGATCAGCGATTTGACTTTCTTTCTTGCTCAGATCAGCCTACATACAGATAATCATTTGATAAGGATTAAGGTGCAGAGTTGAATTACCAACCCCATAACAAGTTATGCCCTTGGTACTTGGGGGCTAATGCATATTTTCTTTTTATCCTACAATTTCTATATAAAGTCCCAAGCTCAATACAAGTATTCAACTTGGCACTTGGGGGCTAATGCCTATTTGCTCTGTCCTTGAGTAATACTGGAATTCTTATGGTATAAAAGTCCCGATTTAACTACATTAAGTTGAACCGGCCCTTGGGGGCTACTTTCCAAAAGTACAGCTGTGTTCAGGATTATATTGGGAAGTCCCGGTTTAAGTTGACATTTTAAAACCGTCACCTGGGGGCTATTAGAGTTGACAAAATGAAATGTACAAGCAGAGAGTCATATGGAATATACCTCATATTTTTCCTTCATCATATTTACCAAACCGGCTTCATAATCATGGCTGGTATATAGCCGGTTCAGATAATCGGAATGAAGATCTTGGGGATTCAGAGCGGCATAAGTAGCCAAATCGGCATTCCATTTGCCTTTACCAAACGCAGTAAATTCATCTTTTGCAGTGTGCTTGGACAAGGCGACAGGATTGCCTGGCTCGGAATGACCAAAGCCAGTAATAACAACGTCATCATCCTTGGCCTCGCCGGTTTGCACTAGGGTCGCCGGTTTATCAGTATGCTTTGATGGGCTCGCTGTTTTGTCAGTCTGAACAGGACTCGTGGGTTGATTTAAAGGGCATGTGGCGTCCACATGTGCCTCTTCAACAGTAACATCGTGATCTTGCAATGGTGGGTCGCTCAGCATATCATCGTGGATGTGTTCTTGGGATCCGTATTTTGGTCGGTTCAGAGCGCCATCTTCTTCTCGCCGCTTTATCCGCATTTAGCTTGCTTGGCCTAGGCTTGGCCCCTGAAAGGAAAAATACAGATCAGTCCAATAAACATTGAAAGTGATATATCAAACAACATTATCAGAATATGGCTCACCCAAGCACCGCCTTGAGTGGTGGGAGCTGGGTGGTGACGACTCACGGAGGAAGAATGAGAAGTCACCGATAACGGAGTCGATGGATTAAGAGGTTGATGAACACAACCCGCTTTAGGATAAGCATTGACGAAGCAGTTAGAGACCTCGAACGGCGCTTCCGAACGGACTGTTCGATAAACCGGCGGAAGTAACTACCGTCATTGTGCGGGTTGCATGACGAGCTTCATGCTGTTGTGTCTTCATAAGAAAGTTTCGTCCAAATAAGCAAGAGGATGAGAAAATTTAACTTTCCGGTTTGTCTGGACGGATTTTATTGAAGGTAAAGGGTTTGAATCGAAGAAAGAGCGATTACCTCTACAACATCAGCATGACTGACTTCAGCATCATCCTGGCAATAATCATTATCAATAAGGTGTGTGAAAAATAAACCAAGTGAGTCAAGTTCTACCTCAAGATCCGGATTACCCACATCATCGTCAGCTGGTGGATCGGAGGAGGCAGTGGTTCTCTTTCTATGGGCCGGTTTCTTCACAACTCTGGTCTTGGGCCGGGTTATTTTCTCCGGTTTCTCTTGTGGAGGCTTCTTGCTCCAAAATGCATCATCACCCTGTTTTAAAGATGTTAATATCAACCAAGAGTACTTAAACATTGTCAGATTTCATGAAAGCATAAGATATGAGTCTTACGGCTGGTGGTTTGTTAATGGCAGAAAAGGGACGCAGGCCGGTTTGAGCGCAAGCAGCTTCCGGTTCGTTTAGCATCCTCTTAACAGCCTCAGTAACTTCATCGTCTGTCAGCTGGATCTCAATATGCCGTAGAGGGTAGTTTACATCTTCTGTGTATTTGCACATCAAATGGAGCGCAGGCTTAAGGGTAGTATACTCCATGATATCCAGCAGCGAGCAAGGTCAACTCGTATCAATCCGTTAGCAATGAAGGCCCGGAGCTTGGATAGTTGAGGGGCATATTTGCTTCTCTCCTTAGCAGTCAGTCTTTGAGGGAAGGGGTGTGTGTTGCTTAGCCGCTCCGGACGGTAACCCGGCAAAGGATTTTCTCCAGCAGGAGAGGTATCTTTGCAGTAAAACCATGTTGAATTCCACTCTTTGGGATGGCTGTCCAGTTTGGCATGAGGGTAAGTGACCTCTTTCCTCTGTTGAATCACCATACCACCTAACTCGGTGTTGGGACCGTCAGTAAATTCGGTGCGGCGGTTTAGATGGAAGGAATCCCTGAATAATTCAACTGTGGGCTCCTCTTCAAAGAACACCTCACAGAGCACTTGAAAGTGACGAGATGTTGGTTACGGAATTGGGGCCAATATCTTGTGGACGATTGGAATTTGGCCAAGACATCCCGATAAAATTTTGAACTGGCGGATCAAGCCCGGGCTAGATGGTCAACAAAACAACAACCTCTCCATCTTTGGGTTCTGAGTACATTACGGGCAGGGACCCTCCAATGAATGACGTCTTTTTGCCTAAAGCGCGGTCTTGACTAAGTTATCCAGCTTGAGTTTCACCACCGAGAAGGGGCCCAGCTTGCACTCGTACACTTGCTTGGCCATGGTGCAATCTGCAAAGCACTAATACCGGTTCAAGAATATGTTGGCAGGGTATACATTGATGCATTCATTGCTAAACTGGAAGAAGTTGCTTATAAACCGGAGTTCTGCAAGGTGGCAATACATAGCTAGGAAATCCTGGCGGTTCAACAAGGGCACTAATGGTATATGCCGAGTTGTCAATTTTTCTACAAAGTTAAACTGCCTGGTCTGAAACATTGAAGAATCAAGATTGCAGATGAGTGGGTGTGTGAAAACAGGTTTCACAAAATTATGTCACATTTTTGGATCTGGAGCATGTTCAAAAAAGAAATAAATATTTAAGGTCCAAATGGGAGCGGTACCGAATCAATGAGCAAGGATACAGGAAGATTTATGGCCTTGAGATGCGCAAGTGACGATGGATGCTAAAAACTACCGCTACGCAGAACAAGGATCTACAGACTTGACTAAGAGTTATCATATGAATAAGAAACAAGCGATGAACGCTGAAGAACATGTAAACCCTAGAACAGATCTATGGTGAAAAGATAGAAGACTTACTAGAGCTGAGGAAGAAACGGAAGACCGCCGCAATGCTCTGGTATATTCAGGGTGATGCAGCGGCCAAGGTTGGTGCAGGAGTCGACAAGGCGGCGGTGGTTCAAGTTGGGCGGCGCGAGGAAGACGAAGCAGAGGGGCACGAAGGGGAAAAAGAAATGACCCTTCGGTCTTATTTATAAAGCAAGGACATGTGTCAGGCGTGAAAATCAAGGGGCCGCGAGTTTGGAAACGGAGCTGTCGCCTCGATTGTCGCAGATCTGTCAAATAAAAAAAAGAGCATTGTGGATAGCTTTTATGACAGGTGACGTCACGCTGGTTTACTTATTTACCGTAGAAGATGACATCATGGCGGTTCATCCAATTACACAAAGATGTCAAGATGAAGCTTAAGGATTGACATGAACCTGCTCAAATCAACTGGGGCCTAATGTTGGGGATATTACCATTGGGTGTAAACCGCCAGACAGGCCGGATTAACTTCATCAGTAGTTGAGTATGTTAAGGCCCAAGTAGGCAGATGAGGGCTTAAGGCCCATCGACGGTTTAAGGCCTGTAGCCGTAAACCGGCGTCAGTATGTAACTTGTATTGTGAGTTAGGAATAGCAGAGACCAAGCCGGATACATCTATGAACCGGCGTCGGGACTCTATGAACCGACGGGCGTCACCCGTGTATATAAGGGGACGACCTGGCGGCTGTTCAAGGACAACAGACAACAACTCGAGACTTAGGCGAAGCTTGTTTGCTCCCTAGTCATCGAACCCCATCAATTCCATCACAACTAGACGAGGCTTTTACCTTCATCGGGGCGAACTAGTATAAACTCTCTTGCGCCCTTGTGTCCGCTTTAACCCCTTCAAGCTAACCCGTAGCGATGGCTCCACGACTAAGTCCTTTCATGAGGACATCTGCCGTGACAAAACCACGACATATAATCACTTAATTTCGGTAGCAGTTACCATTCTTCAAGAATTTATAATAGGATAAAATGAACAGTTTTAGATGTTATGTATTCTAAACTGCGACTTAAGAATATAACTTTGAACGATGTTGTATATAGATGGATGGAGTATAATGTTATTATACTTTCATTTACTTTTTTAACTGAACCAAGTTCTAAAATTCTTGATACTGTTGCAATGGTTCACGGATTTTGGGAGGGTGAGTCGAGCTAGAAGCCTAGGACACGGTGAGGCTCTGCTTTTTTTCCTCCTCGTCATGCAAGCATCCCGCTTCCTCGACCTTGACCTCGAACAACGGCACTCTTTCAGGATTCTCCTCCGCCACTAGGCTGGCGGCCACGGCGGCTTTTCAACTTTGCACGATAGCTGGCCGGTTGAACCGGTGTTCCTGGCATAGTGGCATGCTGCCGTCCAAGTCGTCTCATGTTGGACATGCCTTTTTTCTGCAGGTACGTTGCCACAAGAAGAATCAGATATAGAAAGTATAGTTCATGATGTTAACTATCAGATGAATTTCTTGGTCTGAATAAAGGCAATTTGCTGAATACATTTGCTTTAAGATTTGTAGATTAGTTTTGTAGAAAGGCAAGAATGTCTCGATAGCTTCATCATCAATTGTGTAAGATGTTATAGTTTCTAGATATTTACCATAATTACAGAAATAAGCATCTCCAATTTTAGAATTCAGTTGTCAGTGTACCCTAAATGTGCAACATTTATACATTAGCAGTTCATATTTGTGTACTTGCATCCACTTCGCTGCTATATGACTTCTTTTTTTTTAACTAACCAACTGTAATCTGCAGTATCATTTTTAGGAAGCTGTGGATGATGTCATGGAAAGAGCACCCCATATGAAATAGCTAATAGATATGAACAGTTGGTCTGATGTTATTGCTGCCAAACAACAAGAGGGGCTGCAAAGGGTTGGCACACTCTTCCAGAAAATATATCCAATTCAGTATAGCAGTTTATTGAACTTTAATCTCTTTCTCAAGGTTTGCCTTCTTGTTATTCTTGATAGCTTAATTTTTGTGAGTCAATTTAGGCAGATGAACAACAATTTGAGTAAAACAAACTTATAAAGATCCACCATTTCCATATGTTGGTATATTTGTTACACTATGCATCCCCTTTAGTAGATTTGGATGGGAAGAATGAAAGATCACCAAGAATCATTAGAGATAGGTGAGCTAAAGATGTTTAATTTTCTGATATGCTAAGGCGGATTATAAGACTTGTAGAATACTCACGAGCTTCTCTTTCCTACAAGGTTTCTTACTCCAATTAAACCACTGCACCAACATCCCTCCATACTTACAAAGATTATAAACAAACAGAATAGCACTAACTATCACCTACCCTTTTCCATGGCTAGAATGTGTGATTGATGTGATCTTGGCACATGAGACATTGGTCCAAGTCTGAGAGCAATATGCATGCATGAGGAGGAGGGCGAAGACCAAGAAAGAAAAGCTAACAGCCAATACCAGACCAGGGTGCCCTTTTAAACTTAACGTCAAGACCTCTTATTTGGTCTAATGTCGGGGAGGGCTGATCGTGTCCCACGAACACCTACGGGATCTGGGTCCCTTGTGGTTCGGAGGGGGGGCGGAGATTGCACAAAGAGCGGATCGAGGCGATGCACACGAGCAGGCTTACCCAGCTTCGGAGCTCTCCAAAGAGATAATACTCCTACTGCTGCTTTAGTGGATTATCTTGTGTTCTTGCTAGGGAGCAATGGGAGCTACAAAACCTAGCCTGGGTGTGGTTTCGTATGAGTAGGATGAACTAAGCAGGAGCTGGGCGAACCCTTTCACGTTGCCCTCGGGCCTCCTTTTATAGGCACAAGGGGTTACCACATGTGGCAAGTAGACAAGGGTAAGATAGTAAAACATAGGTTGGTACACCGCTTGTACAAAGGTACAGATAATCTATACCTAACTCGACGGCAAGGGACAAGAGTCATCAATGCCCGTCTCGATCGCCTTAACAAAGGTAACAGGACCGTCAAGTGCACCTCCGCTTGCCACGATGGTGGCTTGTCGCCGCTTGTCGCTGTTCCTACCGGGCAGCTCAGCCCGTCGACACGCGCAGCTTGGGAAAGCCCGTGGTGACACGCTGGCGGTGAGCTGGAGCGGAGATGAAGAGAGGTCGCCCGCCCCGGCAAGCGCCTTGCCGCGGCAGGCACCTTGTCGCGTCTGGGGGCTCGGCGCCCACCAAGCCTTCCCGGCAAGCTTCTCTTGCCGGGGCCTTGTTTCCTTCGCGCCCTGAGTGGCCTTCCCGGCAAGCCCCTCTTGCCGGGGTCTTGACTACTTTGTTCTTGAACGGCTCCGAAGGAGCCGTTGAGGGCCTTGGCGGTCATCAGGCCAGCCCTGCCAGGCGCCCGCAATCGCTCGCGGCATGAAGTTCGGGGTACTAGGGTACCCCTACTCAAAGACACCGACAGAGCCCCGGGCTGGGCCACACACGCGCTAAGCTCATGGGCCAGGCCCAAAACGAAAGGCACGGGCACGCGTGGTCCGGGTCCAAACCAACCACTCCGATCCGCGCGTTCCCTCGTAATGGCACGCGCCAATTGCGGTGTCGTGGGGAAGTGGGGGCGTCGCGAGGTCGCCTCATCTGTCGCCTCAGTTCTGAATCCCGCCACGTGGTTCCCATGCTCTTGGGGTCACAGACGGCGAAAGTGGGAATCGGGGCGTTGCGGCAGAGGCAGCAGGTCTGCCTCGATTCCTGCGCTTCCCACGCCTTGATTCACCGAAAGGGCGGAGAGCCCCACCTTGCTCCTTTTAAGAAGGGCGAAAGGGGGAGCGCAGAAAACCCGCACTCTCCCATCTCCTTCTTTCTTCGGCTTCTGCTCCTCTTTCTCTCACTCGTCATGGAGAGAGGGAACCTTGGTTCTTCATCGGTGGCGGCGAGGGTCGCCACTAGACAGCACGCCCCTCCCAACCCCACGCCTGGGGTGGCAGAGCCAGCCACAAGCGGAAGAGGGAGGGGGCGAGGTCGTGGACGAGGTCGAGGCGCTTGGGGAAGAGGCGGACGGGGCGGCGAGCCGTCTCCGCCTCTGCTGGCGGCTCCCCTCCGGGGGCGAGGTCGTGGACGAGGTCGAGGCGCTCGGGGAAGAGGCGGGCGGGGCGGCGCATCGTCTCCGCCTCCGCCGGCGGTTCTCCTACCCGCGGCGGTCCATACAGGTGACGACCCTTGCGAAGTTCTTCGTCAGGCTGCGTCTGGCGCCATCGCCGTCGCCTCCGCTTCCAGCTCCGTTCGCGAGCACGATGGAGTCGGATCCGCCCGAGACACTGAGATTGCACATGAGGGGCTGTGGAATCAGCGGCACGTGAGTCCGCGTTGTATTCCCTGCCCCTAATGTGATGTATCTTGATCGTGGGTGGAAGACGTTCGCCCGCATCCACAACCTGCTGGCGGGGTTCGCCCTCCATTTTAAGTTAATGGAGGGTGATCTCCTCTCCGTCAAGGTCTTCGGGGATCTCGGCACTCGGGCGAGGTGTTGTGTGGATAGCTCCTCCGATAGCGAAGATTCCTCCTCGAGCGGGAGTGACGAGGAGGGGAGCGACAACGACGACGAGGGTAGCAGGCCCAACTAGTTGTCGGGCGCCGCTCCGCGCGTCACCGGCGACCCCATAATCCGCGTCGCCGGCTCCTTGAACTCCCCGGGTCGCCTCCTTGGGCGATCGCGAGGGAGGCTGCGGAAGGAAGAGGGATGGCGACAAGGCCGTCGGAGTACGAGGGCGAGTGCCTCGACAGCGGCCGACGTCCCGCCGCCTGCCTTCGTGCCCGCTTCCGACGCCTGTCGCCTCCGCTCAAGCCCTCGAGAGTCCCCAGGATGTCTCTCTTGGTGCCTTCGCTTTTGTAGCCTGCCTAGGCGCCCGCTTGCCCTTCTCACCTCTTTGTCCTACCTCCTGAGGATAGGGACAGGAAAAGGATTACGGGCATCTTATCTTTTTAATTTGTAAGCCTTCGGGCCTCATCAGCATTTAAAACTTGTAATCCTCTCTTTCATGTTTTTCATTCTCCACGGACTGTATCGAGAAGGATGTTTTTAATGAAAAAGGGATGTTTGAAGAGGGACGAAAGGCTTATCTGATACCGCAGCCCCCGACAACTCTGGTTTGCCGCGGCCCCCGGCAACCCTGGCTTGCCGGGGCTTGGGTGCCGTCACGCCCTTCTTCTCTTCGCTGTTACTCCAGTTCTAAGAATGGTTTAGCCAGTGCCGCAATAAGTTATTTTTGTAATATAACTTTATTGTGGGTAATATTTGCTATGTTACTTCCTTTACTCGACTCTTGGCTTTGTATGTTACTGCCCTACGCCTTTCATGGAAACTTGCGGCAGCAGCACCCTTGCCGCTTGGCGCCGAAAAGCGGAACTTCAGCAGCCTGTTTGGCGGAGTCGCTACCGACAAGCAACCTCGTCAGCGGACTAGCCGCAGCTCACTTAAGTTGTTGAGCGGACTCGAAACAAAGTAAGGCGCGACCAGTCACGATTTGGTTCCTCTCGCAGCATGAGCTTTCCATACAAAGCGCGGTCGCTCAAGGAAAACAACTTTTAAGAAAATCGAATGCTCAAACTTTGGCAACTTAGCTTGCGTCGCTCGCTTCCTAGTAAGGCGAAACTAAGTCATTGCTATGCACCAGTACTCAAAGCCTCCGACAGCGCGAGGGAAAGGGCCGAGGATGTCGAGCCCCCAGACCGAGAAGGGCCATGATAAAGGGATCGCCTGGAGAGCTTGAGCTGGTTGGTGTATCTGCTTGGAATGGAACCGCACGCTTCACGCTTGGTTACTTGTGCGGTTGCATCTGGAGGGCTTCGCCGAAGAAACCTTGCCGGAAAGCTTTTAAGAAGCGCTCTTGCGCCAATGTGGTGACCACATATGCCTCCATGTACCTCTCGCCAACAGCTTCTCATCCATCTTCCCGCAAATGCACTTCAATTTCACACCGCTGAGTCTTCTTCATGCATGTGATGTTGTCAACAAACTGGTACATACTTGATTGCCGGGCTACTTTTTCCGCTTCTTCTTGCTCTTCGGAAGTTCTCCGTCTCAAGGAAATGGACGATTTGTTGTGCCCATCTTTGGAGCTTGTGGCTCGACAACAAGGACTAAAGGCTCATCCATCATCTGCGGGAACATCAGCTTTACGGCAAGAACCCGTGGGTCCGCCGGAGTTGATGATCCCCGCAAGCTTGCCGGAGCGAAACTTGTCGGGAGCGTTTGCTTCAACGATACAAACTGCATGGTTTTCTGAGCATACCGCTCCTTAGTGATACTTGCATTGGTTTTAGGGACCTTCTTATCGGCGGCTTCATGGAGCTCGCCGAAAGTAGTCGCGGAAACCAATTTTCTCTTCTTGCTCTGTCTCGTTGAAGGTGTTACGGTTGGCTGAGTTAGCTTGAGCACAAAATCCTGGTTCCATTGTGTAACTTGAGGCGGCACATTTGGAGAGGCCATCAGCTATATCATTTCGAGCTCTTGGAACGTGTTCCATTTGCAGCCTTCAAAGTGCTCTTCCAGCTTCCTCACTTCGTCGACGTAGGCTTCCATCAACGGACTTTGATAATCTTTATTTACTTGGCGGACGACAAGTTGCGAGTCCCCCCTGACAATGAGCTTCCTGATCCCAAGGTCTACCGCAATCCCGAGGCCGGCAAGCAAACCTTCATACTCTGCAGTATTATTTGTTGCTTGCTCCTTGGGAAAATGCATCTGGACTATGTACTTGAGGTGTTCTCCGGTGGGTGCGATAATCAACCGCGCCCGGCACCGGCGCCTTGCAGCGAGAAGGCACCGTCAAAGTACATCAGCCACTCTTTATTTGCCTCCTTGACGGGGATGCTCGTCTCTGGAATTTCTTCATCATGTGTTGGCGCCCACTCAGCTATGAATTCCGCCAATGCTCTGCTCTGGATAGTCGAAGTGCTTTCAAATTTGAGACCAAAGCTTGACAGTTCCAGTGCCCACTTGACGATTCTGCCCGTTGCTTCTGGATTTTGTAATATCCTCTTCAGCGAAAAGCGAGTGACAACTGTTATCTCGTGTGCTTGGAAGTAGTGGCGCAGCTTTCTCGAGGCCATGAGGAGGCCGAAGCAGCTTTGCACGCCAGAGTACCTTGATCTAGCCCCTACAAAGGGAATCGACAAAGTAGATCGGGCGCTGCACCATCTTCTTTTGTATCTTGTCGCTACCTGCGCTGATCCGTCCTTGTCGGGACCAGAGCTTGACGGCGGCTCCCTTGCTTGTCGCTGGATGCGCTTGCCTCGGTTGCCGGCTCATCATCTGCCTCCCTCTCCGCTACTAACGCAGCACTAACCACTTGATTGGTCGCTGCTATATACAGCAGCAACTTCTCTTGTGGCCTAGGTGCGACAAGTATTGGAGCGGAGGATGTATCTCTTCAAGTCCCGTGGCGCAGCCTCCGCCGGAGTCCATTTCATTGACCTGCCTTTTTCAAAATTTTGAAAAATGGCAGAGCGCTCAGCAGACTTAGAGATAAACCTGCTGAGAGCAGCCACGCAACCGGCAAGCCTTCTGACATCCTTGACGCGCTTTGGTGCTTCGATCTACTCAATGGCCTTGATCTTGTCGGGATTGGCTTCAATTCCCCGCTGAGACACAAAGAACCCGAGAAGCTTGCGGAAGGGACTCCAAACACGCACTTCTCGGGGTTGATCTTGAGGTTGATCTTTGCAGATTTGCAAATGTTTCATCCAAATCTTGAACCGAGTCGCTTTGTCCTTGCTCTTGACCACTATGTCATCCATGTATGCTTCTACATTTCTGTGTATCTGTGGTTCAAAGGCATCATGGACTACCCTTGCAAAAGTTGAACCAGCATTCTTCAAACCGAAAGGCATCGATAAAGCAGCGACGTGCCACATGGTGTAATGAATGCGGTTTTCTCTTCATCTTCTTCTGCCATGAAGATCTGATGATATCCTGAATATGCATCAAGAAACGAAAGTAGATCACATCTAGCCGTGGAGTCAACAATCTGGTCGATACGCGGCAAGGGAAATGGGTCCTTGGGACAAGCTTTATTAACATCAGTGAAGTCAATACAAAGTCTCCATTTCCCATTAGCCTTGCGTACCACCACCGGATTGGCCAACCACGTGGGATGGAGGACTCCTCTGATAAGCCCTGCTGCTTCCAACTTCTTGATTTCTTCTGCTATGAACTCTTGGCGTTCCACTGCCTGTTTCCTAACTTTTTGCTTGACGGGCGGCGTGAGGACAGACAGCTAGGTGGTGCTCAATTACTTTCTGGAAACACGGGGATGTCAGATGGTTGCCATGCAAACACATCGACATTCGCCCGCAGGAAAGCAACGGCTCGCCTTCCTATTTAGGATCAAGCGTGGCACTGATGGTGAAGGTACCACCAGTGCCGTCCTCCTTGGCGGGCACTTTCTTGATCTTCGGTGGAGCTGCCATCGTCTTCTTGCACTTGCCGGTGGAGCTCGATGGTGCGTCCTCGACGGTAGCGCAGCACTCGAGGAGGTGCGCTTGCGGAGTGGGCAATGAGCTCTTGCCGGACTTGGTGGTCTTCTTCCCGGAGCTTCAGCGGCAAGTGGTTTGCTTTCATTGCGGCTGCTTGCTTTCAGAATCTTGTCGGCACAGATAAGCGCGTCCTTCTTGTCGCCATGGACAGAAATGACGCTTATCGGGCCGAGCATCTTGAGTAGGTTTTAAGCATAATGTGAGGCGGCCATGAACTTGGCGAGCGCTGGACGGCCAAGTATGCCATTATAGGGTAATGGGAAGTCGCGACGTCAAACGTGACCCTCTCGATTGAAGTTGAGCTTCGCTGCGAACGTTACCGCAACGTGATCTTCCCTTTGGGCTTGCTCCTTCTGGATTGATTCCTTGAAAGTACCAGTTTCTTGAGCTTGCTGTCAAGGATTTGAAGTTTCTGAAGCACCACAGAGGAAATCAAGTTCAGGCCGGCCCCACCGTCAACCAGCATCTTCGTGACCTTGAGGTTGCGGATGGTTGGCGAGACCAACATCGGCAAGCACCCGACCGCAGTGATGCGATCGTGGTGATCCTCAATGTCAAAGATGATGGGCGTCTTTGGACCACTTCAGAGGTTGCGCGGACTCTATGGAGGGTTCTGCTGCATTCACCTCACGCATCCATTGCTTGAGTTGGCGGTGCGAGGTATGCGAGAAGCACCACCGTCGGCACAAAGGACCTCTGTTACCTTTTGAAACTCTTGCTCGTCTGTTTCATCGTCTTCCATGTCCTCATCATCTTCATCTTCGTCCTCTTCCTTGTCGCGGCTGGGAGGTCTGTCACCTTGTCGCTGCTTAGCCTTGCTTGGCGTCCTCCCCGACCGGGTCTCTTCTTACTTATGCACTGCACCTTCTTGAGCTTTCTCCTTGTCTCGCCGCTCAGATTCAGCTCTCAGAGCTCAACAAGCTGCTCGACTTTCTTGCAGCTCGAGATCGTGGCCCTTGGTGCGGTGGATTTACAAGATCGCTTGTTGGAGCTATCGGCTTGTCTGCGGCCGCCACGCCTTGGCGGTCGGCGCCAACGGCAACCTCCTTGCGGAGCCACCAGCCTTGGCTTTGTTGGCGGCCCCATCCTTGTCGGACTGCTCAACAACTAGCACTTATTGGTTTTTCTTCCTCCTGTTGTTTCGCCACGGCTTTTTCTTGCCGGGCGATTTCCTCCTTGTCGACTCTGCTCCCACATTCTCTCCGGAGTCTTCTTCCTTCTTCAGTAGCGTGCACACTTGTCGGCCAGGCGTATGAAAGCTCACCGACGTCTTTCACTTTGCACATCGCCATCTCCTCCCTCATCCTGCGGTTTCAGTACATTACGATGAAACGACCGATCACCGCAGCAGGGTGGGCGTGCGGGATATTGTAGTGCACTCGACTAAATCTCTGGATGAACTTTGCGAGGATTCTCCCTCCTTACGGGCAAGCAGGTGGAGGTCACTCTCACGCCATGAGGCTTGTGGTCACCGTGAAGGCGCCAACAAACTGGTGGCACAAATCTGCCCAAGAGGAAATAGAGCTGTCCGGCAAGTGCATGAGCCAGGATCTGACGTTTGGCTTGAGCACCAGGGGAAAGTAATTGGCGAGGATCTTGTCGTCTCGTCCCCCCGCGGCCTGCACCGCGATGGTGTAGATGCTGAGGAACTCCGATGGGTGTGTCCTGCCGTCATACTTCTCTGGCACATCTGGTTTGAAATTTTTCTTGTCGGGCCATCGGACTTGCCGCAGCTCACGGGTGAACGCAGGGCAACCTACCGCGTATGGTAAGTCACCTGGTTCCCCTGGCGCATGCATGTCGACGGTTGGCCCGGCGCGTTGGTCGATTGACGGCGCTTCTCTTGGGCTTCGTCGGGTTCGGCGTCTTCTTCTGCCGTTCTCGGAGAACTTGGCGCTGGTCGCGACGAAGTTCAGCGGATCCGGCAACGCCGTGGAGTCATTGTCGAGGTGGATCCGGCGAGTCGGCGATCTTGGCCTTCGGGAAGGTGAGTGCACGGTGGCTGCTTCCCCGTAAGTCTCGTCGCCATCAGCTCGCGCCTTGTCGCCTTGCCGCGGCTGCGAGACACTCGGTTGCCGCGGGACGTCACCGTTGGCGAAGCCGATGAGACTCTGAATTGTGGCTCTCCATTTGTCGACCTTGTCGGCCGTTGGAGGGTAGTCTAGAAGTAACTGAGCTCTTGCCAAAGCTTCCGCTGGTGTGGTTGGCGGGCGGCGACGGAGCGAAGAACGGGGCGTGCTCGGACTCTAACCAAGTTAGGAGGAGCAGCATCCCCTAAGCGATCAGTACTCGCTTCGTACCAAAGATCTTTGGGGTGCATGCGGTTTCGAGGGCCTCGGGATCCCCAGCTTGGCCTTGGTCCAACGCGCAGATGGTGCCATGAGCTTCACGACGCTGTTCATCTCGCGCCTCCGAGAAGGACGCGGTGAAGATTCGGACGCCGACGCTCGCGCTGTCTTGTCTTTGGACCTGGTGGCGTTGTGGGCTCTCTCGTCGACGCCCGTTCCTCAATAAGCGTTCCCCCACCACCGACAGCCCGGTGGCGGTGGGTTCGACAGACGGCTCGCTGCCGCCAAGACTTCTTCTTGGCGCCATGTTGACGAAGATGTTGATGAAGTTGCTCGTGTGACCCCGGATCGGGTTCACACAGCCTCGACGCCCTACAGCGCGCCAAAGATGTCGGGAGGGCTGATCGTGTCCCATTTAACACCCACGGGACCTGGGTCCCTTGTGGTTCGGAGGGGGGCGGAGATTGCACAAAGAGCGGATCGAGGCGATGCACACGAAAGCAGGCTTACCCAGCTTCGAGCTCTCCGGAGATAATACTCCTACCGCTGCTTTAGTGGATTATCTTGTGTTCTTGCTAGGGAGCAATGGGAGCTACAAAACCTAGCCTGGGTGTGGTTTCTTATGAGTAGGATGAACTAAGCCGGAGCTGGGCCGAACCCTTTCTACGTTGCCCTCGGGCCTCCTTTTATAGGCACAAGGGGTTACCACATGTGGCAAGTAGACAAGGGTAAGATAGTAAAAACATAGGTTGGTACACCGCTTTGTACAGTGTACAGTAATCTATACCTAACTCTGACGGCAAGGGACAAGAGTCATCAATGCCCGCCTCGATCGCCTTTAACGAGGTATGTGAGGGACCGTCAAGTGCACCTCCGCTTGCCACGATGGTGGCTTGTCAGCCGCTTGTCGCTGTTCCCCGGGCGGCTCAGCCCGTCGACACGCGTGCTTAGGAAAGCCCGTGGTGACACGCTGGCGAGTGAGCTGGAGCGAGATGAAGAGAGGTCGCCCGCCCGCAAGCGCCTTGCCGCAGCAGGCACCTTGTCGCGTCTGGGGCTCGGCGCCACAAGCCTTCCTGCAAGCTTCTCTTGCCGAGGCCTTGTTTCCTTCGCGCCTCGAGTGGTTTTCCTGCAAGCCCCTCTTGCCGGGTCTTGACTACTTTAGTTCTTGAACGGCTTCAAGGAGCCGCTGAGGGCCTTGGCGGTCATCGTGCCAGCCTGCCGTGAGGCTGAACTACCTGCAGACGAAGTTCGGGGTACTAGGGTACCCCTACTCCAGTACACCGACATCTAAAGTCTAAAATGAGATTTTACATGATTATATGTTTACATGGATGAAGCAAAGCTATTTCTACACATAGCATGCTTGATAATCTTACCAATCCCTATTTTTAGTGTTCAACATGTGTTATACTACCGCCCTCTACCATGGTGTAGATGCTCATTTCACATTATATTTATGCTTGTAATAAATTCTCATACCAAATTTTGTACATTGGTCTATTATTATGAATGCTTACTAGCTGTGTAAATTTTATCCTTGCGGCAACTGCAAATATAAACAGGAGATATTCGATTGTCTTTCTGCATATGGAACATTTTAGTTAATTGCTCCCTTTGTTCCATTGCTATTTTGGTACTGCCATACTCAGCAATGATTTGAATGGTGTCACTATAGCATGTTGATTTTTTGTATTCTATACCTATAGCTTTGAAAAAGTGTTTTATGGGTTGCCTGTCTACATCAAAGCAATGTATTTGAAATATTCAAAGTTTCTCAACATTTATATTTTATTGTAGAATATCCTCTTTGATCACTAACCAATATGTAAACTTAGCTTTCATGTTCATATATTTACAAAAATCTTATCATTTTACATTCAAATAGACGGGCGCAGCAACGCGCATGCATTTGACCCTCTTAACTCCCAAGGTTTGCATGGATTTAATAGTATTCTCTATTTGATAGGCATTTTTGCTCGAGAATTTTTAGGTGGCGGAGCCGCCTAATCACAGTAGTTCCCTGATGTTGTTCTTTTATGTAGCCCCTAATAGGCTTATCCTTTGGTTTAGCAAATTAGTAGAATTGGCATGAATTCATGTTGGTCGTACATGCTTATCGAGTACCCCATATGCACGTTTGATGACTACCATTTTTTGTTTTCAACCCTCTCCAACTAAATATATTCTATACCCATTTTTAATAGCACGTGATAGCCCTAGCAGATAATGAACCTCAAAAACTGCACAAAAGGTATTTGTTAATCCAGAAAGACCATTTTCTAGATGTTTGACGTTGTTCTTAAAGTGTTTCATGCCTCTAATTTTCTTGGTGTTAGCCGCATCTCCTATCCCACTATATTTAACCTATAGGTTTCATTCTTCCAATTTTCTTGATGTTAGCTGCGCCAGATGATATTATTTTTCTTTTACATTATGTACCCTTTATCATTTTACTTAGTCTTTCTTCTGTTTTATAGTTGCTTTTACATGAAGATGCAAAGCTTGCAGTCCTTCCTTTTAAGAATTCATTATGTTTCTATTTCTGCAGCGGCGGTCAATGGAATTCGGGTGGAGCGATGATTATAACAAATGAGCAACCATATCCGCGGAGATGAGCTTTCTATAGGGTTGCTCCTTGGGAAGGTAACACTTGTTTAACTGGACATAAAATGACAGACTGTTGGAAGGAGGGATAGCCTTTAGTCTACTGTGAAGAAATTCAGTAACTGGAGCAGAAGGTCCAAAGTTATACCTGGACTGCAGCCGGTGATATGAACTTCATATGGCTGCTTTGCTGCTACACGAGTTGCCAATTAGGATAGTCAATAGCGGTGCATTTACAGTGTTGTGGGCAAAAATAATTGCCAACCATTTTACTATAGCTGATATAGTTGTACCTACAATGATGAGTACCCACACTGATTTACCTTGCTTGCCTCCTCCCCCTTGTGTGGTCGAGAACCCTTGCTGTTCATATGAAAAATCAAACTGTTACCAACCTTCTTACCATCTAACATATCCCTAATAATAATAATAATCAACTTGCTAACATTCTCATGTCAACATAAACAGGAACAAAACCACCATAAATTTTAGGTTTTAAAATTCAGGCAAAAAACATATATTTCTATGATTTAAATGCTTCCCTTGTGTATAGTGTGATAATTGTACCATATGATTAAAATACTACCCTTACATACAATTGAATCAATCACTAACATTATAACACCAAAATGAACGGGCGCAGCAACGCGCGCCTTCAATGATCTAGTTAACTGTTATAACCCCGCGAGGTCCTGGCATTTTGAGCTTGAAGTATGCATAATGTGGTACCGTTTGAATCTGGCAAATGTTGTTCATCCGAGTAGTGCGTGATAGCCACTGCGGAAGGGGACGATATCGAATATTAACTCCTCGCTTCGGAAGTTGTCCGGAGATCCGAAGACCACTTCCAGTGTGATTGAGCCCGCAATGTGCCTCTACACTGGATGACACCTTTAAAGGTGGTTTTGGTGGGTTTGATCCTCGAGGGGTCTATACCCATTTTGCGCACTATATCCTGATAGAGCAGGTTCAGGCTGCTGTCACCGTCCATAAGGACTCGAGTGAGGTGAAATCCGTCAATGATGGGGTCAAGGACCAATGCGGCAGAACCGCCATGACGGATACTGGTGGGATGGTCCCTGCGATCGAAGGTGAACGGACATGAAGACCATGGGTTGAACTTTGGGGCGACTAGCTCCATCTCATAGATGTCCCTCAGTGCACGCTTCCGTTCCCTCTTGGGAATATGGGTTGCGTATATCATGTTTACCGTTTTCACTTGGGGAGGAAATTTCTTCTTTCCTCCTGTGTTCGGCGGCCAGGGCTCCTCCTCGTCATCGCTATGCAGCCCCTTTTCCTTGTTTCCGGCATTCAGCTTGCCGGCCTGTTTGAACACCCAGCATTCACTGTTGGTGTGGTTGGCTGGTTTATCGGGGGTGCCGTGAATTTGACACGAACGATCGAGTATGCGGTCCAAACTGGACGGGCCCGGATTGCTTCTTTTGAATGGCTTTTTCCGCTGTCCGGATTTAGAGCCATTGAATCCGGCGTTAACCGTCGTGTCTTCGGCGTTGTCGCCGTTGCTGCGGCGCTTGTGTCTGTTGCGATGTGGCCTGCTGTTGCTATCTTTGGCATCTGAATTGCCAAGGTTTCTTGATGTGTTCTTGCTGCGAGCCAGCCAGTTATCCTCGCCCGCACAAAAGCGGGTCATGAGTGTCGTGAGGGCTGCCATGGACTTCGGCTTTTCTTGGCTGAGGTGTCGGGCGAGCCACTCGTCGCGGATGTAATGCTTAAATGCCGCTAAGACCTCGGCATTCGGACAGTCGACAATTTGGTTCTTTTTAGTTAGGAACCGAGCCCAGAATTTCCTGGCTGATTCCCCTGGCTGTTGGGTTATGTGACTCAAGTCATCGGCATCCAGTGGTCGCACATAAGTGCCCTGGAAGTTGTCAAGGAATGCGTCCTCCAAATTCTCCCAACTGCCAATGGAGTTTGTGTTGGAAATATGCCCTAGAGACAATAATAAAATGGTTATTATTGTATTTCCTTGTTCATGATAATTGTCTATTGTTCATTCTATAATTGTATTAACCGGAAACCGTAATACATGTGTGAATACATAGATTGTAATATGTCCCTAGTAAGCCTCTAGTTGACTAGCTCGTTGATCAATAGTTGGTCATGGTTTCCTGACCATGGACATTGGATGTCATTGATAACGGGATCACATCATTCGGAGAATGATGTGATGGACAAGACCCAATCTTAAGCGTAGCACAAGATCGTGAAGTTTGTTTGCTAAAGCTTTTCTAATGTCAAGTATCATTTCCTTAGACCATGAGATTGTGCAACTCCCGGATACCGTAGGAATGCTTTGGGTGTACCAAACGTCACAATGTAACTGGGTGGCTATAAAGGTGCATTACAGGTATCTCCGAAAGTGCCAGTTGGGTTGGCACGAATCGAGACTAGGATTTGTCACTCTGTATGACGGAGAGGTATCTCTGGGCCCACTTGGTAATGCATCATCATAATGAGCTCAATGTGACTAAGGAGTTGGTCACGGGATCATGCATCATGGAACGAGTAAAGTGACTTGCCGGTAACGAGATTGAACGAGGTATTGGGATACCGACGATCGAATCTCGGGCAAGTAACATACCGATGGACAAAGGGAATTGTATACGGGATTGATTGAATCCCCGACATAGTGGTTCATCTAATGAGATCATCGTGGAACATGTGGGAGCCAACATGGGTATCCAGATCCCCCTGTTGGTTATTGGCCGGAGAGATGTCTTGGTCATGTCTGCATTGCTCCCGAACCCGTAGGGTCTACACACTTAAGGTTCGGTGACGCTAGAGTTGTTATGGGAAATAGTATGTGGTTACCGAAGGTTGTTCGGAGTCCCGGATGAGATCCCGGATGTGACGAGGAGTTCCGGAATGGTTCGGAGGTGAAGATCGATATATTGGACGAAGGGTATTGGAGTCCAGAATTGTTCCGGGGGTACCGGGTGACGACCAGCGTGTCCGGAAGGGGTTTCGGAGGCCCCGACAAGCATTGGGGGGCCTTATGTGTCACATCCCTAGTTCTGGTATGCTCTGGGCTAGCTAGTTTTGTGTTGCATCATGTTTAAATTGCTTTTAAATTTGAAATGGGGATTGACTCAAACCCTAGCACCTAAGAAAAATCAAATAGGTTCAGCTAAAATAAATCCCCAAAACCCAAAATGGTCTTAGAAAAATGTTCATGATTTTTGGAAATGCTGGAAACAACAACTAGAGGTGATACACATTTTTCCTAGCCATCTTGGATTTTACCTCGACACATATTGTATTTGATTGGGGCTCCAAAACATTGCTATAAATATTTTGGCAGCTCCAAATATTCTGAGAAACGTTGAGGGACACCGGATTAATTTAGAGAGTGCCCAAAAATATTCTTAGAATTATATAAAAATGATTTAGTGCTAAACTAAATCAAAACAGAGCAAACAAATAGAAAATGAAACTAAATTAAAAGGGCGAAACCTCACTGGCCTCCCCAGTAGCCCTGCCCAGCTCCTCCAAAGCAGGCCCAGCCCACTGGCAGCCCAGCCACTGGCGGCCCACCGAGGGCAGGGGCGTCTCTTCTCCTCCTGCCAGAAGGCAGAGGAGAAGCTAGCCACGGCGCTGCGGCGTGCCACGCCGGCAGCTGCCTGCCTGGCTGTCCCCTCGTCGCCATGGACTCCCTCCGCGACGCCACGCAACCCCCCAGGCCCTCTCACTCTCTCGAGCGCTTTTCCCCCTCCTCTGCTCTCTTTCCGAACGGAGCTCGTCGCTGCCGTCCACTGCCACCACGGCCACCGGCCCCCCTCGCCTTGCCGATGCATCCAGAAGAACCGCCGTCCTCTCCTGAATCAGATACACCAACCAGTTCGACCGCTGGAGAGCCTGCAGCGTCGTCCTCAAGCTCATCTTCAACCTCTTCCGCCGGCAACCTCATCGCCGATTCGCCGCCGTCCGCCCTTCCCGAGCTCGCTGACCTTCCTGTGTGATCTCCGTGAGCCTCGAACCGATTCCCCTCTCCTTTTCCCTATACGCCTGTAGTCGTCATATCCGTCTAAGCCGAAGCTCACCGCCGCCATCCATGGCGCCACCGTGGTAACCGCGGCCACAACTCGCACTTGAGCACTGCCGTGAGCTCAGCGGGTCCCCACGAACCCAACGCCACCGCTCGAAGCTCCTTACTTGCACCACAGCACCCCGCGCCGGGGCGAACTCCGCGCCATGAAGCTCGTTTCGGCGAGCTCGGCCACCACAGCCATCGCCGCCGCCAGCTTGGATGCGGCGCACCTTCAACTATCCAGACGCAAAACCACACGCAAAACCGAGCCCAAGAGCAGTTTTCCGCGAGTTTCGCGCGGCTGAGGTCGCCGCCGCCAAACTCGGCGGGCTGACGCGGTTGCTTGATTAGGCGTTAATCACCACTAATTCCCCTAATAGTCACGACAAGGCCTTAGCCACAGTCAAACCTCACCAACCCTAGTTTTGACGGGATTAGTTCCTGAGTCACTGACGTGTGGACCCCACACATCAGGTTTGACCTGGTCAGCCACGGTTGACCTACTGACGCAATGATGTTGTCATGCTGACGCAGTAAACAATTTCTGTATTTTAAATAATTCAGGAAATTCCAGAAATTATCCCAAACTTCTAAAAATCATAGAAATTAATCTATAACTCCAAATGAAATAAATTATATATGAAAAATGATCAGAAAAATCCAATCTATCCATCTGTACCATTTTCATGCATGTTAGAACAACTTTTGTTCCCTTTTTAGGTCAAATCAACTAAATGGCATTTGAATAATCACATATGGAGTTTGAATTTGAATCTTGTATTCAAACCAACTTCATTTAATCTGTTGCTAGTTGCATTAGCTCAAACCACAACATATTGCCATGTCACATTCATGCATCATATTGTTGCATTGCATTGATTGTGTTCTTTCTCAGTTGCCGGTGTTTGTCCCCTCTCGATAGACGTGGTTCCGACGATGAGATAGATGACACCGATGAAGAACTATATAATCTTCAGAAGTGCCAGGCAAGAAAAACCCCCTTGTTCATTTCGATACAATCCCACTCTCTCGCTCTTGCTCTCTATTACTGCATTAGGACAACAACGATTCATCTGTTACTTGCTGCAGTAGCTGAACCCCTTTATCCTCTGCATGACCTGTCATTCCACAGTAAATAGATGAAACCCACTAGCATGAGTAGGAGTTGTTTGAGCCCTGTTGTGCCTACTCATTCATGCTTGTTTGTCATGCCTGCTACTGCTTAGAGTTGGGTCGGGTCTGGTTCATCGAGGATGAATCGAGGTGTGTGAACATGTCCTCACGTGTGTGAGCTAAGTGTGTGAACATGATTTGGTAAAGGTAGCGGTGAGAGGCCATGTAGGAGTACATGGTGTGTTGTCTCATTGAAGCCGCCCTCAGAACTGAGTTCTGTGTTTGTGATCCATGAAACAGTTACTACCACACATTGGGATCCTTAATTGACTCTCTCGCCTTCTTAACCACCCTTGTCCTCTGTCCTGTGAGTTGCAACTAGTTTCGTGTTTGTAGGATATGTGTTGGAGGCCGTGCGTAGCACTGACCATAGGGGTGGGCTATGATGCGGTAGATATACCATGGCCCCGTGTACCGATTCGCCCGTTTGGTGTCTCGGGAACCCTGCACACATCGTTCGGGGCCGTTAGTGGAAACCTCGGCCGGACTCCCTGCGGATGGAACTCGAATAGGCGATAAACCTGTACTAGGGACTTGAGTGTTTAGGTAGGCCGTGGTCGACACCCTCGCCAGGCTTCCGCTTGAAGGTTGCCGAGATACATGACGTGTACATGGCGGTAAGTGGCGAGAGCGTGTGTGAAGAAGTACACCCCTGCAGGGTTAATATGATCTATTCGAATAGCCGTGTCGCGGTAAAGGACTTCTGGGTTGCCTATAACAGTTCATAGACAAGTGAAAGTGGATACTCTAAAATGCGCAAGATAAGAGTGAGTGCTATGGATGGCGTTCTCGTAGGAAGACGGGAACGGATCCATAGTGGTGTATTGATATGGTGAATATGTGGACTCATGTGCGCCACCTCAAAAGAGTTACTTGCAGTCGTAGTTCAGGATAGCCACCGAGTCAAAGCTGGCTTGCTGCAGTCAAACTCCACCACCCCTTTGTTGATAATGATGCATATGTAGTTAGTTCTGATGTAAGTCTTGCTGAGTATAATTGTACTCACATTTGTCTATTTTATGTTTTTGCAGAGAGACTTCAGTCTCGCTAGTAGTTCCGCGTGGACTTCGATGTTTAGCTTGTTAACTCAGCTACGATCTTGTGCCCTCGGCAGGATCTGGTAGATAGTCAGGCTTCTCAGCCTTTTTCATTTGTAGATGTCTGTACTCAGACATGTTAAGCTTCCGCTTGTGCTTTGACTTGTATGCTCTGAGTGTTGGGTCATGAGACCCATGTTTGTAATATCTCGCTCTTCGGAGCCTAATGAATAAATACTTGAGTCGTAGAGTTATGTTGTGATGCCATGTTGTATTTACACATATCGAGCATATTGTGTGTATGATTGAAATGCTTGGTATGTGTGGGATCCGACAATCTAGTTGTTTATCCTTGGCAGCCTCTCTTATGGGGAAATGTAGTCTAGTGCTTCCTTGAGCCATAGTAGTCCGCTACAGCCCGGTTCACCGGAGTCCTGCTAGCCCAGCACTATTGCTCTAGACACTTGACTGGCCGGCATGTGATTCACTTCGCTCCTGTGTCTGTCCCTTCGGGGAAATGTCACACGGTGACATCCGGAGTCCTGCCTAGCCTGCTACAGCCCGGGTTCCCGGAGTCCTGTTAGCCCAGTGCTACAGCCCGGATTCACGCTGCTGACCGACATGCTCGATGTGATTCATGTATGCATGTCCCCATGGGTTAGCGCGCTTTGGGTTCACGACTAGCCATGTCGGCCCGGGTCTCTGTCATGTGGATGCTAGCGACACTATCATATCGTGAGCCAAAAGGCTAAACGGTCCCGGCCATGGTAAGGCGACACCCGTGGGAATACCGTGCGTGAGGCTGCAAAGTGATATGAGGTGTTACCGCTAGGTCAATGTGACTTGGAATCGGGTCCCGACAGCGTTGGTATCGAGCCCTGATGCTCAGAGGATTACCAGCCAAACTGGTGAAGTTGTGTCTAGAAATGCTTTAGTTATGTAAGGAATTGATTGTGGAAGGAATGTAAGACTCTTTTACTCCTTATACCTCATGGCCTTCGATCCGAAGTCATCCTCTTCTCTTCTACGGGATTAAGAACTAGGCTTCTCATCTATCTATTAGGATGACGTGTTACTAATCCATAGACCTTTAAGATTGTTGGATTTAAGCCCGGTTCAGTTACTACTATTTCGTATGTTAATTGTTGATCTCGTAATCTTGTTATGATGTTGTAGAGTGGTTATGCCACCATTTTGCATGATGTCTCAAATCTTTTGAGCATTTACAACCGTTATGCTGTCCGAGTCATCCTGGTCTCTAAATAGTCCGATGCATTTGCAAATCCTTCTCTCCATTTCTAATGTTCATCTGGGCGGATTAATCACACAAATTAGTATGTTGAGGTACTCCGATGCCTCAACATATATGTTGGAGTTGTTATTATGACCTAGGTGTTTTAGGGAGTCACCTAGTAATCTAGCCATATTTTGTGTTCTCGGTGTGATGATTCTGGCCATTATTCTCGAAAGCATCATGTGATGCCATTTAGTAGTAGGTATTCTACTCCTGGGTTCTTGGCCCAAGATTCACTCTACTTACCTCGTGTTGATAGTGTTGCTCGTACCTTTAGGATATTAGTAACCTTTGCGATAGTCTCGAGGTTTGTGGTATATCGTTCTTCCAATACCATGAACCATTTTGGCAGAAGTTCTCTTGAACCGAAAGATCACAACAAGAGTGCTCTCAATGAGTTCCCTATCCTATGTTGTGAATCTGCCAGTCCTACCTTTCCGCATGGGTTATCCGAAATAAATGTTGAACTTGGTTCGACATACTAATCTATGCACCCACAACTCAGAAAATCATATGTTCCTTTGATTTGTCCCCCTTTAGTTTGTCTTCTGACCTTCGTCTATTAATTGATAGTCAAGAGTATGCGTGCGTTCGTTCATCGATGCCTACTACTCTTGTGGTCCGTCTGCCATTCTATTCCGAATGACTAGGAGAAACAAACTCGAGACCTCATCCATTTCCGTGATTGGGTCAAAGCAGTTGTAATCCGCATATCAAATGCAATCAAGCTTTTGATTATGTTCTATCCTGAAGTATTACCCACTTTATGTCAGGAACATCATGAGAATTGCACCTTCTCTTATGAATTCTTGATGCAGTGATACTCTCGCCATCATCCTTCATTTCTCGGCTCCCGTGTTGTTGTAACCGAACACCGACAAGTGAATTGTGTGTGTGAAATCGATACCTCGCAACCTCGTTGTTTGGTAGTAAATGGATAATATTCTCATTCTTAGCGTGTTGGTTATTGAATCATCATCCTAAGATTAATCGTGCTACCTAGTCCTTATTTCTGGTGCACTCTTCGATTAATGAGTTAGGATTGTGTCAATCCCTCACTCTTTTGATCATATCGTCTTGCCCTGAAAAGCAAGATTGTTCTTGAGCCTAGTAATATATCGGTGGTTCGTGATATTCTGAATATCTTCTCGGAAGTATCACCAGGTTGTCACCTGACCGCTATGTTGAGTTCGTGATCATATTGGTTTTCCTCTAAACCACCCATTCTCCAAGAATCAGGTCGATACCTGAGCTAGTTGGTTAAGCTAAACAACAACTTGGAGAGTTGGAAGATAAAAGCTTGTCTGACTTAGTTCATATCTAAGGGATATCTTCTGTGTGTGTATGTGTTGAAGAAAGATGATATCTCCATTGATTGGTCCTCGTGATCAGTTATTGGATCTATTGCCTTGTCAAAACTTTGACTTGAGTATGGGCTATTGTCAAGTCAAATCAGAACCAACGATGTTGGTAATGTTGTCTTACTCATGGTTGATCCCTCAAGCATACACCATTCCATCTTTTGGTCTGATCAATGCTATCACCGTGTTCACATGATGGTGGAAGTCCAGTGATATGGAAATTCCGATGAGTTTCCGTTGAGCCCATCAGCAGCATTTTGTCTCCCCCATGATTCATGTTGAACATCAACCTAGTGTTGGAAACTTTGTAAGCAATGCCTTCGTGTTCCGTTCATGAAGCTTATGCTTGGATGAAAGAAGTGACTTTCTCCAAGTTCACGTGCATTAGGTGTAAGTTGCCGCCATGAATTTGAGCAAGGTTTGTTTTGTTTTCCTTGGAATCATCCCAAGTCAGTCATGCATACGTGCGAAGTATTCTATAGTTTGGTAGATTAATTACCTCCACTCCATATGTGTTCCTAGCACACCAAGCCACTGATTGATTTGTTCAAGGTGAAGAAGTTCCTTCTTAAGAATCATGACTTATGCAAGGGCTTCGATATCCTCGATGGTGATTCCCAACCAGAACTCGGTAGTATTTTTATTATAAGACTACTATGTGGTCATTCTTGTCTTGGACAACGTGCTCACATGTATGTAGCTGAACCAGCTCATGTTTTGGAGCTTGCTATCGTAGCTCATCTCCTGAGAGTCTCGCAACGTTACCTCGTCGGTTTGTGTTGCAAACTTTCTTCTCCAGACATGTTGTCTAAAATATCCCGTTACCAACCAGATCTGAATCTCAGGCAGATATGATGGCTGGGTCATTCCCAGTATTTGCATTTTGTTTCTAGCTTGCATCGTCTTTGTGCCATTTCACTATGGGCTGCCTTCTTAGTAACTCTTGTTCAGGATCTTCCTCAAAAGTGGCCCTACCTTGGGTCCCATCCATCTCCGATGATAAGCAAAAATCATCCATTGCGTTGTCTTCAACAAGGTAGTCCACATCATCCATTCTGGTATGAGTATGCCATCCTTTCGAATTCATTCACATGATCGTTTGTTATTGCCTTAGGCTGGTATAAATAATTTCGATGATCTTTGTATCAAAAGTAATTCTTTTGCCACCTAAGGGAATAGTTCTTCGAGTCACCTTCCCTGAGGTGCCCCGTTATGGATTCATGGCAATTTCCTCGCTACTTTGAAACCCTCGTCAAATTGTTTCTTCTGTCGCTCCTGATGCATGCCTTGCCTCTCAGCTACAGAGATGTTTCTATGTCTCATTCCGTGAGCTGATCTTGTGATCATTAAGAAGATCCTAAATTGTTCGAACCTCAAGAAGATCGATTCTTCTAAAATTCCCCCTTTCTTCTCGTTGTCATGTTGGATGTAGTTCCCAAGACAAGACGTCGAGACAAAGATGATGATCATGTCAACGTTCTTATGAAGTGGAACCTGGATCGTGAAGACCGTGTTAGCTTGTGCCCCTTTGTCTTCTTACCTCACGTCTTGAATCTGGGGACGAGATTCTTGTTTAGTGGGGGCGAGTTGTCACATCCCTAGTTCTGGTATGCTCTGGGCTAGCTAGTTTTGTGTTGCATCATGTTTAAATTGCTTTTAAATTTGAAATGGGGATTGACTCAAACCCTAGCACCTAAGAAAAATCAAATAGGTTCAGCTAAAATAAATCCCAAAAACCCAAAATGGTCTTAAAAAAATGTTCATGATTTTTGGAAATGCTGGAAACAGCAACTAGAGGTGATGCACATTTTTCCTAGCCATCTTGGATTTTACCTCAACACATATTGTATTTGATTGGGGCTCCAAAACATTGCTATAAATATTTTGGCAGCTCCAAATATTCGAGAAATGTTGAGGACACGGATTAATTTAGAGAGTGCCCAAAATATTCTTAGAATTATATAAAATGATTTAGTGCTAAACTAAATCAAACAGAGCAAATAAATAGAAAGCGAAACTAAATTAAAAGGCGGAAAACTCACTGCCTCCCTGTAGCCCGCCCAGCTCCTCCAAAGAAGCCCAGCCCACCGGCAGCCCAGCCACTGGCCGCCCACCGAGGCAGGGGTGTCTTCCTCCCGCCAAGGCGTAGCAGGTTAGCCACGGCGCCCAAGGCGTACACGCCGCACACGCCTGCTGGCTGTCCCTCGCCGCCTGGACTCCTCCGCGACGCCACGCAACCCCAGTGCCCTCTCACTCTCTCGAGCGCTTTTCCTCCTCCTCTGCTTCTTCCCGAACGGAGCTCGCCGCCGCCCATCGCCACCACGGCCACCGCCCCTTCGCCTTTGCCGATGCATCCGAGAAGAACCGCCGTCCTCTCCTGAATCGTATACACCAACCAGTTCGACAGCGGGAGCCCTGCAGCGTCGTCCTCAAGCTCATCTTCAACCTCCGGCCGCCGGCAACCTCATCGTCGATTCGCTGCCGTCCGTGCTTCCCCGAGCTCGCTGACCTTCCCTGTGTGATCTCCGTGAGCCCCTGAACCGACTCCCCCTCTCCTTTTCCCTGTACGGCCGCTGTAGTCGTCATATCCGTCAAGCCCGAAGCTCACCGCCGCCATCCATGGCGCCACCGTGGTAACCGCGGCCACAACTCGCACTTGAGCACTGCCGTGAGCTCAGCGGGTCCCCACGAACCCAACGCCGCCGCTCGAAGCTCCTGACTTGCACCACAACACCCCGCGCCGCTCGGGGCCGAACTCCGGCGCCGCCGCGAGCTCGTTTCCGGCGAGCTCCGGCCACCACAGCCACTGCCGCTCGCCCAGTTGGATGCGGCGCACCTTCAACTATCCGTAGACGCAAACCACACGCAAAACCGAGCCCTCAGAAGTTTTCCGCGAAGTTTCCCGGCCGAGGTCACCGCCGCCAAACTCCGCGGGCCGACGCAGCTTGCTTGATTAGGCGTTAATCACCACTAATTCCCCTAATAGCCATCGACGGTGGGCCCTAGCCACGGTCAAACCTCACCAACCCTAGTTTTGACGGGATTAGTTCTCGAGTCAGCGACGTGGACCCCACATGTCGTTTGACCTGGTCACCACGGCTGACTCAACGACGCAATGATGTTGTCGTCGATGCGAGAAACAATTTCTGTATTTTAAATAATCTAGGAAATTCCAGAAATTATCCCAAACTTCTAAAAATCATAGAAATTAATCTATAACTCCAAATGAAATAAATTATATATGAAAAATGATCAGAAAAATCTAATCCATCCATCTGTACAATTTTAATGCATGTTAGAACAACTTTTGTTGCCTTTTTAGGTCAAATCAACTAAATGGCATTTGAATAATCACATATGGAGTTTGAATTTGAATCTTGTATTCAAACCAACTTCATTTAATCTGTTGCTAGTTGCATTAGCTCAAACCACAACATATTGCCATGTCACATTCATGCATCATATTGTTGCATTGCATTGATTGTGTTCTTTCTCAGTTGCCGGTGTTTGTCCCCTCTCGATAGACGTGGTTCCGACGATGAGATCGATGACACCGATGAAGAACTATATAATCTTCAGAAGTGCCAGGCAAGCAAAACCCCCTTGTTCATTTCGATACAATCCCACTCTCTCGCTCCTGCTCTCTTTTACTGCATTAGGACAACAATGATTCATCTGTTACTTGCTGCGTTAGCTGAACCCCTTTATCCTCTGCATGACTGTCATTCCACAAGAATAGATGAAACCCACTAGCATGAGTAGGAGTTGTTTGAGCCCTGTTGTGCCTACTCATTCATGCTTCTTTTCATGCCTGCTACTGCTTAGAGTTGGGTCGGGTCTGGTTCATCAAGGATGAATCAGAGGTGTGTGAACATGTCCTACTGTGTGTGAGCTAAGTGTGTGAACACGATTTGGTAAAGGTAGCGGTGAGAGGCCATGTAGGAGTACATGGTGTGTTGTCTCATTGAAGCCGTCCTCAGGAACTGAGTTCTGTGTTTGTGATCCATGAAACAGTTACTACCACACATTGGGATCCTTAATTGACTCTCTCGGCTTCTTAACCACCCTTGTCCTCTCGTCCGTGAGTTGCAACTAGTTTACGTGTTTGTAGGATATGTGTTGGAGGCCGTGCGTAGATCGACCCTAGGGTGGGCTATGATGCGGTAGATACACCGTGGTCTGTGTACCGATTCGCCTGCTTGGTGTCTCGAGAACCCTGCACACATCGCTCGGGGCCGTTAGTGGAAACCTCGGATGACTCTCTGCGGATGGAACCCGAATAGGCGATAAACCTGGACTAGGGACTTGAGTGTTTAGGTAGGCCATGGTCGACACCCTCGCCAGGCTTCCGCTTGAAGGTTGCCGAGATACATGACGTGTACATGGCGGTAAGTGGCGAGAGCGTGTGTGAAGAAGTGCACCCTGCAGGGTTAATATGATCTATTGAATAGCCGTGTCCGCGGTAAAGGACTTGGGTTGCCTATAACAGTTCATAGACAAGTGAAAGTGGATACTCTAAAATGCGCAAGATAAGTGTGAGTGCTATGGATGGCGCTCGAGGGAAGACGGAACAGATCCATAGTGGTGTATTGATATGGTGAATATGTGGACTCGTGTGCGCCACCTCAAAAAAGTTACTTGCAAATGTAGTTCAGATAGCCACCGAGTCAAAGCTGGCTTGTTGCGCCAAACTCCACCTCCCTTTGTTGATAATGATGCATATGTAGTTAGTTCGATGTAAGTCTTGCTGAGTACAATTGTACTCACGTTTGTCTATTTTTGTTTTTGCAGAGAGACTTCAGTCTCGCTAGTAGTTCCGCGTGGACTTGACGCTTAGCTTGTTACCTCAGCTACGATCTTGTGCCCTCGGCAGATCTGGTAGATAGTCGCTTCTCACCTTTTTCATTTGTAGATGTCTCTGACTCGGACATGTTAAGCTTCCGCTTGTGCTTTGACTTGTGTGTTTCGAGTGTTGGGTCATGAGACCCATGTTTGTAATATCTCGCTTTGGAGCGTAATGAATAAATACTTGAGTCGAGAGTTATGTTGTGATGCCATGTTGTATTTACACATATCGAGCATATTGTGTGTATGATTGAAATGCTTGGTATGTGTGGGATCCGACAATCTAGTTGTTTATCCTTGGCAGCCTCTCTTATGGGGAAATGTAGTCTAGTGCTTCCTTGAGCCATAGTAGTCCGCTACAGCCCGGTTCACGGAGTCCCGCTAGCCCAAAGACTACCGCTCGGACACTTGATGGCCGGCATGTGATTCACTTGTTCTCGTGGTTCTGTCCCTTCGGGAAATGTCACGCGGTGACATCCGGAGTCCTGCCTAGCCTGCTACATGCCCGGGTTCCCGAGTCCCGTTAGCCCAGTGTTACAGCCCGGATTCACACGCCACGACCGACATGCTCGATGTGATTCATGTATGCCTGTCCCCATGGGTTAGCGCCGCTTTGGGTTCACGGCTAGCCATGTCGGCCCGGGTTCTCTGTCATGTGGATGCTAGCGACACTATCATATACGTGAGCCAAAAGGCGCAAACGGTCCCAGGCCATGGTAAGGCGACACCCGTGGGAATACCGTGCTTGAGGCCGCAAAGTGATATGAGGTGTTACCGGCTAGGTCAATGTGACTTGGAATCGGGGTCCTGACATTATGGGCCAAGGTGAGGGGGCACATCAGCCCACTAAGGGGCTGAGTGCCCCTCCCAACCCCTAGGGCAGCCACCCCTCCTGGCTTGGGGGGCAAGTTTCCTAGGGGTGGGGGCGCCCAAACCCATCTAGGGTTTCCCCTGTGGCCGCCGCCCCTCCCCTAGGGAACCCTAGGGCGCCTCCTCCACCCCCTTCCCCTATATATAGTGAGGGAGAGAGAGGGCAGCCGCACCCCTTCCCTGGCGCAGCCCCTCCCTCCTCCAACTCTTCCTTCTCCTCCGTAGAGCTTGGCGAAGCCCTGCAGGAATACCACAAGCTCCACCACCACGCCGTCGTGCTACCGAAGTTATCCCTCAACTTCTCCTCTCCCCTTGCTGGATCAAGAAGGAGGAGATGTCCCCGGGCTGTACGTGGGTTGAACGTGGAGGCGCCGTCCGTTCGGTGCTAGATCGGATCTTCCGCGATTTGAATCGCCGCGAGTACGACTCCATCAACCGCGTTCTTGTAACGCTTCGCTTAGCGATCTTCAAGGGTATGAAGATGCACCCTCTCTCGTTGTTAGCATCTCCTAGATCGATCTTGGTGACACGAGGAAAATTTTGAATTATTGCTACGCTCCCTAACAAAGGGCATCATGAGCTAGGTCTATGCGTAGATTCTATGCACAGTAGAACACAAAGTAGTTGTGGGCGATGATTTGTTCAATTTGCTTACCGTTACTAGTCTTATCTTGATTCAGCGGCATTGTGGGATGAAGCGCCTGCACCAACCTTACACGCATTTTACGTGAGACCGGTTCCACCGATCGACATGCACTTGATGCATAAGGTGGCTGGCGGTGTCTGCTCTCCCACTTTAGTCGGATCGGATTCGGCGAAAAGGGTCCTTATGAAGGGTAAATAGCAATTGGCATATCACCGTTGTGGTTTTGCGAGGTAAGAAACGTTTTGCTAGAAACCCATAGCAGCCATCGTAAAACATGCAACAACAATTAGAGGACGCCTAACTTGTTTTTGCAGGGTTTGCTATGTGATGTGATATGGCCAAAAGGATGTGATGAATGATATATGTGATGTATGAGATTGATCATGTTCTTGTAATAGGAATCACGACTTGCATGTCGATGAGTATGACAACCGGCAGGAGCCATAGGAGTTGTCTTAATTTATTTATGACATGCGTGTCAATGAAAATGCCATGTAATTACTTTACTTTATTGCTAACCGTTAGCCATAGTAGTAGAAGTAATAATTGGCGAGGCAACTTCATGAAGACACGATGATGGAGATCATGGTGTCATGTCAGTGACGATGGTGTTCATACCGCGCCTCGAAGATGGAGATCAAAGGCGCAAGATGATATTGGCCATATCATGTCACTTTATGATTTGCATGTGATGTTTGTCATGTTTACATCTTATTTGCTTAGAACGACGGTAGAATAAATAAGATGATCCCTCTCTAAAATTTCAAGAAAGTGTTCCCCCTAACTATGCACCGTTGCGAAGGCTCGTTGTTTCGAAGCACCATGTGATGATCGGGTGTGATAGATTCTAACGTTCGAATACAACGGGTGTAAGCCAGATTTACACATGCAAAACACTTAGGTTGACTTGACGAGCCTAGCATGTATAGACATGGCCTCGGAACACGAGAGACCGAAAGGTCGAAAATGAGTCGTATAGTAGATACGATCAACATGAAGATGTTCACCGATGATGACTAGTCCATCTCACGTGATGATCGGACACGGCCTAGTCGATTCGGATCATGTATCACTTAGATGACTAGAGGGATGTCTATCTGAGTGGGAGTTCATTAAATAATCAGATGAACTTAATTATCATGAACATAGTCAAAAGGTCTTTGCAAATTATGTGTAGCTTACGCTTTAGTTCTACTGTTTAAGATATGTTCCTAGAAAAAAATTAGTTGAAAGTTGATAGTAGAAATTATGCGGACTGCGTCCGTAAACTGAGGATTATCCTCATTAGTGCGCAGAAGGCTTATGTCCTTAATGCATCGCTCGGTGTGCTGAACCTCGAGCGTCGTCTGTAGATGTTGCGAAACATCTGACATACACGTTTTGATGACTTCGTGATAGTTCAGTGCGTAATGCTAACAGTTTAGAATTGTGGCACCAAAGACGGTTTTGAAACATCGTAGAACATACGAGATGTTCCAAAGACTGAAATTGGGCCCACGTCAAGAGGTATGAGACCTCTGACAAGTTTCTTAAGCCTGCAAACTAAGGGAGAAAAGCTCAATCGTTGAGCATGTGCTAAGATTGTTTGAGTACCACAATCGCTTGAATCAAGTGGGAGTTAATCTTCCAGATGAGATAAGTGATGGTTCTCCATAGTCACTGCCACCAAGCTATTAGAGCTTCGTGATGAACTATAACATATCAGGGATAGACATGATGATCCTTGAGAAATTCGCGATGTTTGACACCGCGAAAGTAGAAATCAAGAAGGAGCACCAATTGTTGATGGTTAGTAAAACCACTAGTTTCAAGAAGGGCAAGGGCAAGAAAGGATACTTCATGAAACGGTATATCAGTTGCTGCTCTAGTGAAGAAACCCAAGGTTGAACCCAAACCCGAGACTAAGTGCTTCTGTAATGAGGGGAACGGTCACTGAAGCAGAACTACCCTAGATACTTGGTAGATGAGAAGGCTGGCAAGGTCGACAGAAGTATTTTGAATATACGTTATATTATTGTGTACTTTACTAGTACTCCTAGTAGCACCAGGGTCATAAATACCGGTTCAGTTGCTAAGTGTTAGTAACTCGAAATAAAAGGCTACGGAGACTAGCTAAAGGTGAGATGACGATATGTGTTGGAAGTGTTTCCAAGGTTGATGTGATGAAACATCGCACGCTCCCTCTACCATCGGGATTGGTGTTAAACCTAAATAATTGTTATTTGGTGTTTGCGTTGAGCATAGACATGATTGGATTATGTTTATCGCAACACGGTTATTCATTTAAGGAGAATAATGGTTACTCTGTTTATTTGAATAATACCTTCAATGGTCTTGCACCTAAAATGAATGGTTTATTGATTCTCGATCGTAGTGATACACATGTTCATGCCAAAAGATATAAGATAGTAATGATAGTACCACATACTTGTGGCACTGCCATTTGAGTCATATTGGTATAAAACGCATGAAGAAGCTCCATGTTGATGGATCCTTGGACTCACTCGTTTTTGGAAAGATTGAGACATGCGAACCATGTCTATTGGTATATATGCATGAAGAAAGTCCATACAGATGGATCGTTTGGACTCACTTAATTTTGAATCACTTGAGACATGCAAATAATACCACATGGGCAAGATGACTGAAAGGCCTCGTTTTCAGTAAGATGGAACAAGCAAGAAACTTGTTGGAAGTAATACATTTTGATGTGTGCAGTCCAATGAGTGCTGAGGCACGCAATGGATATCGTTGTGTTCTTACTTCACAGATAATTTGAGTAGATGTTGAGTATATTTACTTGATGAGACACAAGTCTAAATTATTGAAAGGTTCAAGTAATTTCAGAGTGAAGTTGAAGATCGTCGTGACAAGAGGATAAAATTTCTATGATATGATGAATATCTGAGTTACGAGTTTGGCACACAATTAAGACATTGTGGAAATTGTTTCACAACTAATACCGCCTGGAACACCATAGTGTAATGGTGTGTCCGAACATCATAACTGCACCCTATTGGATATGGTGCATACCATGATGTCTCTTATCGAATTACTACTATCGTTTATGGCTTAGGCATTAGAGACAACCGCATTCACTTTAAATAGGGCACCACGCAATTCCGTTGAGACGACACCGTATGAACTATGGTTTAGAGAAACCTAAGATGTCGTTTCTTAAAAGTTTGGGGCTGCGACGCTTATGTGAAAAAGTTTCAGGATGATAAGCTCGAGACCAAAGCGGATAAATGCATCTTCATAGGACACCCAAAAACAATTGGGTATACCTCCTATCTCAGATACGGAAGCAAAAGGGATTGTTTCTAGAATCGGGCCCTTTCTCGAGGAAAAGTTTCTCTCGAAAGAATTGAGTGGGAGGATGGTGGGGACTTGATGAGGGTGTTGAACCGTCACTTCAACTAGTGTGTAGTAGGGCACAGGAAGTTGTTCCTGTGGCGCCTACACTAATTGAAGTGGAAGTTGATGATAGTGATCATGAAACTTCGGATCAAGTCACTACCAAACCTCGTGGGTCGACAAGGATGCGTACTACTTCAAGAGTGGTAGGGTAGTCCTGTCTTGGAAGTCATGTTGCTAGACAACAATGAACCTACGAGCTATGAAGAAGCGATGGTGGGCCCGGATTCCCACGAATGCCTCGAGGCCATAAAAATCCGAGAGAGGATCCATGTATAAAAGCAAAGTATAGACTTTGGAAGAACTACTTGATGGTCGTAAGGCTGTTGGGTGCAGATGGATTTTAAAAGGAAGACGGACAATGATGGTAAGTGTCACCATTAAGAAATCTCGACTTGTCGTTAAGATGTTTTCCGACAAGTTCAAGGAGTTGACTACGATGAGACTTTCTCACTCGTAGCGATGCTAAGAGTCTGTTGGAATTATATTAGTAGTTACTGCATTATTTATGAAATCTTGCAAATAGGATGTCAAAACATTGTTTCCTCGACGATTTTCTTGAGGAAAGGTTGTATGTGCTACAACCAGAAGGTTTTGTCAATCCTGAAAGATGCTAACAAGTACGCAAAGCTCCAGCAATCCTTCTAAGGACTGGAGTAAGCATCTTGGAGTTGGAATGTACGCTTTGATGAGATGATCAAAGATTTTGGGTTTATACAAAGTTTATGAGAAACTTGTAATTCCAAAGAAGTGAGTGGGAGCACTATAGAATTTTTGATGAGTATATGTTGTTAACATATTGTTGATAAAAAATGACGTAGAATTTCTGGAAAGCATATAGGGTTATTTGAAAAGTGTTTTTCAACGGAAAACCTGGATTAAGCTACTTGAACATTGAGCATCAAGATCTATAAGGATAGATAAAAAATGCTTAATAGTACTTTCAAATGAATACATACCGTGACAAGATTTTGAAGGAGTGTGACGCCCCCGATTCAATCGTACACTAATCATGCACGCAAATGTGTACGATCAAGATCAGGGACTCACGGGAAGATATCACAACACAACTCTAAAACATAAATAAGTCATACAAGCATCATAATACAAGCCAGGGGCCTCGAGGGCTCGAATACAAGTGCTTGATCATAGACGAGTCAGCGGAAGCAACAATACCTGAGTACAGACATAAGTTAAACCAGTTTTCCTTAAGAAGGCTAGCACAAACTGGGATACAGATCGAAGAGGCGCAGGCCTCCTGCTCGGGATCCTCCTAACTACTCCCGGTCCTCGCGTGGGCTGCACGTAGTAGGAGGCACCTCCGTGGTAGTAGTCGCCATCGACGGTCGCGTCGCCTGGGCTCCATCGTCTGGTCGCGACAACCGGGTAAAGAAAGGGGAGAAGGGGAACAAGGCAACCGTGAGTACTCATCCAAAGTACTGCAAGCAAGGAGCTACACTACATATGCATGGATATATGTGTAAAGGGCCATATCGGTGGACCGAACTGCAGAATGCCGAATAAGAGGGATAGCTAATCATGTCAAGACTACGCTCGCAGCCTCCGCCTTGCAACATGTAGAAGAGAGTAGATCAAGTCCTCCAAGTAGCATCGCGATAGCATAATCCTACCCGACGATCCTCCTCGTAACCCCCGAGAGAGCGACCACCGGTTTTATCCGCACTTGGAAGGGTGTGTTTTATTAAGTATCCGGTTCTAGTTGTCATAAGGTCAAGGTACAACTCCAAGTCGTCCCATTATCAAGATCACGGCTATCCGAATAGATTAAACTTCCCTGCAGGTGCACCACATAACCCAACACGCTTGATCCCATTTGGCGGACACACTTTCTCGGTCAAGCCCGCCGCGGAAGATCAACACGTCGCAGCCCCACCTAGGCACAAGAAGGCCGGCCGACGCGGTCTAAACCTAAGCGCAAGACAGGGTGCGGGCCCATCGCCCAATGCACACCAAGACGTATGCGGGCGGCGGAAGCGCACCTAGCCTAACAGCGTTCCAGTCCAATCCGGCGCGCCGCCGCCGACGTCACGGCGTTTCGCCGATACCACGACGTCGGGATACCCATAACTACTCCCACGTAGATGGTTAGTGCGTATAGACCAAATGGCCGACTCGGATCAAATACCAAGATCTCGTTAAGCGTGTTAAGTATCCATGAACGCCGACCAGGCCAGCCCACCTCTCACCTGTAGTCTCAACCTGCCCTGCCGCTCCGCCACAAAGTAACGATCGGGGCCGTCGGGAACCCAGCCCACCTACGGGATGGAGCCACCGCCCTTTCAGCCCCATCTCCTAACAGTATCACGTAATGTAACAAATGTAAAGTATATAGTATATGCCCGTGATCACCTCCCAAGTGATCACAGCCCAAAGAGTATAGCATGGCGACGGACAAGAATGTAGGGCCATCGATGGAACACTAGCATCCTATACTAAGCAGTAGGATAGCGTATAAAGGTAACAACTTGAGAGTAGCAAGGACAAAGCTATGCAGAAGATAGGATTAATCGAAAGCAAGAATATGCTACACTACTCTAATGCAAGCAGTATAGAGAAGAGTAGGCGATATCCGGTGATCAAAGGGGCTTGCCTGGTTGCTATGGCAAGAGAGAGGGGTCGCCAACTCAAGTCGTCTTGGCAGCAGCAGCGTCGGTCTCGGTGTCTAGCGGAAGAAGAGGGGGAAGAAACAATGAATATTTAAGCAAACAGATGCATGACGATGCATGACAAAGCAAAGCGTGATGCTAGGCGTGCCCTAACGCAGTATGTGGTGATACCGGTGAAGGGGGGAAACATCCGGAAAAGTATCCCCGGCGTTTGCGTTGCAAGCGGAGGAGCCGACGGGAAAGTTGCGAGTTCGATAGGTTAGGGGTGTGGCGGACGAACGGGTTGCGATCCGAATCGCCTCGCCGTTCGAGCAACTTTCATGTAGAAGGTATTTTCATCGAGCTACGGTTTATTTTATATTAATTTTAAAAGATTTTATTAATTTCTTGAATTTAATTAATTATTTAATTAAATTCGAAATTGGATTTATGACATTGGCATGATGTCATGCTGATGTCATCAGTCAACAGGGATTGACTGGTCAACCTGATCAGTGGGTCCCGCTTGTCATTGACTGAGATTTAACTAAAACAGATTAATTAGTTTAATTAGTAATTAGGTTAATCTAATCAGGATTAGTTTAGTTAAACAGGATTATTAACTTATTTAATTTGCTAATTAATTAATTGATAATTTGTTTATTTACTTTAAATTCTCTTCTCCTTTTTTTAAGGGACGACCCACCTGTCAGGGGCACAATGTGCCCCTGCAGTGGTTGTGTGTACGCGGGGGGAAAGGGAGACAGAGGACTCCGGCGGCCTCATCCAGGAGCCGCGGCGAGCTCCGGCGGGGCGCGCGGCCGTTGGCCGAACGCAGCGACCAGAGGCACGCGAGGTGCGACGTGGTATGCGGTAGCAGCAGGCAGAAGGGCGAGCGGGGCGGACGGGTGAGGCGCCAAGGTGCAGCAGACGGCGACGCCATATCGAACGCGACCTGTGTGACAAATGTTCATCTGCGAACACTTGAGAACCAGCACGACGAGGCGCGGCGATGGTGTAAGCGGTTCGTGTAGGGGCGGGTGAAAGTGACCACGACGACGACGTCCGACGGTGGTGACGACTTGCCCTCGTCGGAGGTGAGCCAACGGGGCACGGGGAGGAGTGAGAAGAGGGTGAGGAGGACCGTGAGCTCACAGCGATGCTCGAGGAGGGGCTCGGTGAGGGTGATGGTGCAGCATCCGCAGCGGATCCGGCGATGGCGTGCGGCGGCCGGCGCTGGGGAAGAAGCAGCGGGTGATGTGAGGGCGGCCTTCCAGCTCCGATCCAATGGCATAGACGAAGGAGAAGACGATGGCGCTCCTCCCGGTCAGACTCTCTGGGCGCGGGAAGGACGATGGCCACTCGGCGACCGTGGACAAGGTAACGACGATGGCAACGCCCTCTGGATCGAAGGGAGAGACGGGCGTCGGTGTTGGGTCGGTTACCCCGATCCAGATCGGGGGGGAGGGGGAGGAGTGGACCGTGGGGAAGGGAGTGGGGGTCGTGGGATGGGGGCGACGGGATCGGAATCGAGCCCGATCCAGATCGTGGGAGCGGGGGGGTGGGAGTGGTGCTAGGGTTCGGGTTGGGGAGGGCTACGGGAGGGTCGGGTGGGCCGTTTCGGTAGGGTCGGCCGGATGGGTGGGATGGGCCAAGGCCCATGGGGAGCCGCGGGGGTTTCCTTTCTTTTGTTTTGTTTTTACTTTTTTTCTGTTTTCTTTTAGTTTCCTTTTAATTTTGTTTTAGCAAAATACCAAAATGGCACCTATTTTGACGTTACCAAATATGCCACTACCACACTAACTTGCTACCCAATCTAAAATAGTTTCATAATTATTTAATATTTAAAGTATTTAAATAATAGTTTTCGCTACTGTTTTATTCATCTTATAGTATTGAAATATTTTATAAAGGTATGGTTTCTCCTCCATAATTACCTATGCAATATTTGGTTCACTCCGAACATTTTAGTTTTAATTTTGAAAACTTTCATTGTTTGCTTGATTTTGAAATTGAATTTGAATCGGTTTCGAACTAACTCGAGTTTATCGACAGTAACCGAGGTGACGTGGCACCATTAGCAGAGGTTTACTGTAGCTTGATTATCCAAGGTCACAATTCTCCTCCATTACAAGAAAATCTCGCCCCGAGATTTAAGAGGGTGCAAGGGGAAAGTTTTGGTTACTGAAATTCTAACTAATCTTGTCGGTCTTGGTTGTCGATCCATAGCGTTGATTTCTTGATACCTATGCATCAATGCATCATGATGAAGTTGTCGTTCTTTCTTGGGAACTCCATCGTACTTATGAAAGAATAAAGGGTGGGTATTCCGGGAGAACGAACCTCTACCAGGTTGACTATCTGGTCGATAACATCGGGGAAGGTGGCAGAAATTAACTCTCGATTTGAAACTTAAGAAAATAGCGAGAGCAAAGTAATGAGGTTTCATGGGATGTTCGAGCGAGCAGGCAACATTTCGATGCCTGAAAAAGGGCTCGAAAGGGGCTCAAAGCAATCGGGAATAAGTATTGCGTCTGACGCCAAAGTTGATGATCTCTTGGAAGGTGACTCATGAATTACATATGAGGCCACGCGTGAGGAACAACCTTGGGTATAGGGGTATAGGAGAGTCAGGTTTCGATCCTGTGGAACTGTGGGTTATGGGCCCACCATGTGGGTTAAAAGTAGAAAGGCGTTGACAGCTTGCATGGTCATGATAGCAAGGCCTGTCAGAGGGTAGCCTGTCGATTATGTCGGCAACAACGTCGGTACCAAGGGCGAGGGACGAAGAGAACCAATTCCTGCTTGTTGAACGAGGCGGACCAATAGGCAAGGTTCTTATCCATCGGTGGTTACCGAAATGTTTTCAACAATAGTAACAGGTCTTACCTTGTGAGTTGTGCGTCGAGGTGTTAACATAAGCAGAGAATATCACCGCTTAGATCATATAGATCACAAGCAACGTTAATCCAACCAATGGAAAGGAAAATATGACTATCGATTAAGCAGATCAATGGAAAGGAAAATAGTGATTACACACGATTATTAGAGTATATCCTTCCCATGTACAAGGTAACATGGCATACAGGTAGGAGAGCAAGTACCCAACCATTCAGATAAGAGGCAAGGATTAATCAAGATGTTACCCATACAACGGTGTTTGGATAACTGACCAAGAAACATTTAGCATCGCGCCCCTAATGTTCTTGTTGAAGAGCGGAGTATCATAGTCATGCTTCAAGGTAGCAATGATATAGTGTTTCAATCAAGGGCCAGGCTTTGGATACACAAATGATCCATCAGGAGCAACTTATAAAATAAGCCTTACAATTTCTTCCAGGAAGAATGGTTATCCTTGCAAAAAAAATTGTAATGATAGATCCTCCAGCCAGGGGAGGTGCTAGGCATGACATCATATTACCGGGTCATCAAAGGACCAACATCATAACTACTGGAAAGTTGTCCCAACCATCATATCTGACCGAGATTCAGATCCGATTGGTGTCATGATACCTCGCACTCGGGATGTCCGAGAAGAAAAGGTCGACACATATCGACAAAATGACATTGCAAGATTCTCGGAAATGAACTATGGGTGCGGGTTCTCAAACAATAGTTCATCATTAAACCAAGGAGAGGATGAGGAGGTGGCTGATGGGCTCGTGGCAATTCATCGAGAATTCCAAACGGATGGATTTCCACAATAATGTGAACAAGAAGATGACACTTGTCAATTCAAATGATATAATGTTGTATGCTCGAGGGAAACATACACCATCAATCATTAGTTGAAAGGTGTGCCCAAATATGACCTTAGGCAGCAAGATCAATGTTAGCGGATGATTCAATAATCAACGGTCTAAGAACGAATCGTCGATCGTTAACTTCAAAGCAATAGGGTTGCTAGAAGTATAGAACTCAAACATCATCTATTGGTATGCTGGTTAAAAACAACACGGGGACCAAGGAAGAATGATGATGGTGAGAAGTATCACCATACCAAGAATTCTTAAGAGGTGGTGAAATTCCCACGACATCCTTGACATAAAAGATGGCAATATTCCAAAGTAGAACATAACACAAGCAGGGTAGGAAGGAACTCAAGGTAATACACAAAACATGAGCAGGTTTGTGTTGGAGGGAGGGCATTAACGTTGCCGATGATAATACAAACCATCGAGGGGCAAGGAGGTATTTCTCATCAAGAATTTGATAGATATCTTGGAAGAGCTCAGAATGTTGATGACGACCACGACACAATTGTCGAGAGATTTCATGAAGATGTAATCGGTTGGCGATGACACCAAGTCAAAGCAATGATGAAGCGAAGGGTTATTGGAACCACGGGTATGGCAAAAACTCAAAATCAAGCTTGCTGTTCAAGGCGAGATGATACGACGAGGAAGATCGTCATAAGGTTATCTCATCGTCGAAAATTGTGCTCTGGGAAGAAGGACCAGGCAGCACGGTTAAAATTTAGCACAAAATGATATAGCCGATCAGGCTAGGAATGACGTGATGAAGTATTAAACTTCTCAACCACAAAGTACTAGAAGTACTGAATCACAGGGTGATTCGATTCACTAATCGGTGTTCTCGGTTGACGACAACCCAGAACCCGTGGAGTGACTATGACGGGGAAAGGCACTACTTCATCAGGAATGCATAAGATGTAGTGAAATCGGTTGATATCCTCGAGATACCAGTGGGGTAATACTCGAAGGTAGATCAAAATAGAGGTTGGACTAGGGTATTGCTCTGTAGAAGGCAAGTACTCTAACATGTCCAAGAAATGGAATCAAGAAGAAAATATGGTCGGAACCACGGTTGCAAAAGACCAATTCCCATATATAAGATGAACTTATACCAGAGAGCGTTTAAGAGAAGCATCCATGATAAGATCAGCATCGTGTCCATGGGCATGAACACAAAGTTCAAGGTCGACTCCCACTTCTCCAATGCATAACCTTTCATTCACTTCTCATTTTCGAAGAAGTTGTAGTGTTGAAATTTTATCTAGCGAAGCACCAGAAGAGTATGACTCATGAAAACTTTCGAGTTCACACATTTTAAGGAAGGCATAGGTTCAACCCATCAGGGCATCTTACGAACATATCCCACAAACTTCAGGGTAAATAATACAAGCTCGAAAGTAGAGCATTGTTCTAAAGAAGATGATACAATTTACCAAAGGCATTATATACCCATGGAAAGGCTCTCAAGGTTATTCAATATGAAGGACACTGTCGGACAAAATCCAACAAAGGAACCGATGGTCCACAAGGGATCCGATGTGAGCATCGGTACTCAACCGGAGGGAGAAGAATGCACGGGCATCATATTATAGAACATCTGAATAATTGATGCTTAGATAACAAAGGAATTTCGATTTAAACAAAGGATCGAAGCGATCGCCTCGATCAAGGATGGATAAGTTCAATAGACCTAAGGGTACAATCGACACCAATAGATTGGTTGAGAACAAGCTCATGTTCAAAATGACATCCGAGCCGAAAGATAATTTAAAAGGATCAACTGATGATTGCGGCATTCGCACTCATGTTGAAACAATAGGATCAAAATGACGGTGTCTAAGGGTACTAACGAATATTGCTACCATGTGGAAAGCATCCATAATGTAAGTAGACAAGTATTGCAGAGCAATAAAGCTGCTAAGGATTTTCGGAGGATTGAATAGTATTTCAAAGACTTTTGTGAAACATCTGAACAACTGGGGATGAGCGGATACTCGGAAAGGGCGAGAATTTATTCTTAGGGGTATTCAGGTGGCAAAGAACTGCAAGGCAGTAGGCACAAAATATTCGGGGTATCTTGTAGTAACAAGATCGACTGGGAATAAAAGTAAGCACGACAGGTGTAAGTATTTATCCATAGGGGTATTTCAGTGGAAGGGAATTGCAAGAGCAACGGGCACAAGGTCTCGAGAGAATCGGAGAGTATCTTCAAAATCTTCTGGTGCAGCCGGCGATCATCTGGACTGAAGGGGCTCTCCGGGAGAAAGTATTATCGAGAACCTAGAGTCCAAGTTAGTAAAATCGTTTAACCCGAATAGAAGAGATGTCAGAGTCCCAGAGTATAGGTCGAGGAATAAAAGATCCTACTACCACCCAATGGCGACGTGTGCCCGTAAGACACACAGCCATGTTAGTAAAAGTTTTTCCAACGTCTAGACTCGACTTCGGCCAGGGAGTGTTGAAGGGGGATTCCTACAGGCAGTCGGCTCTGATACCAACTTGTGACGCCCCCGATTCAATCATACACTAATCATGCACGCAAATGTGTACGATCAAGATCGAGGACTCACGGAAGATATCACAACACAACTCTAAAACATAAATAAGTCATACAAGCATCATAATACAAGCCAGGGGCCTCGAGGGCTCGAATACAAGTGCTTGATCATAGACGAAGTCAGCGGAAGCAACAATATCTGAGTACGAGACATAAGTTAAATCAGTTTGCCTTAAGAAGGCTAGCACAAACCGGGATCTGAGACGAAGAGGCGCAGGCCTCCGCTCGGGATCCTCCTAACTACTCCAGTCCTCGTCGTGGGCTGCATATAGTAGGAGGCACCTCCGGGTAGTAGTCGCCATCGACGGTGGCGTCGCCTGGGCTCCATCGTCTCGTCGCAGCAACCGGTAAAGAAAGGGGAAAAGGGGAACAAGGCAACCGTGAGTACTCATCCAAAGTACTGCAAGCAAGGAGCTACACTACATATGCATGGATATATGTGTAAAGGGCCATATCAAGGACTGAACTGCAGTAATGCCGTAATAAGAGGGGATAGCTAATCCCGTCAAGACTACGCTTCGCAGCCTCCGCCTTGCAACATGTAGAAGAGAGTAGATCAAGTCCTCCAAGTAGCATCGCATAGCATAATCCTACCCGACGATCCCTCCTCGTAACCCCGAGAGAGAGCGACCACCGGGTTGTATCCGCACTTGGAAGGGTGTGTTTTATTAAGTATCCGGTTCTAGTTGTCATAAGGTCAAGGTACAACTCCAAGTCGCCCTGTTATCAAGATCACGGCTATTCAATAGATTAAACTTCCTGCAGGGTGCACCACATAACCCAACACGCTTGATCCCATTTGGCCGACACACTTTCTCGGTCATGCCCGCCGCAGAAGATCAACACGCCGCAGCCCCACCTAGGCACAACAGAGAGGCCAGACGCCGGTCTAAACCTAAGCGCACAGGGTCCGGGCCCATCGCCCAATGCACACCTGCGACGCTATGGGCGGCCGGAAGCGCACCTAGCCTAACAGCGTTCAGTCCAATCCGGCGCGCCGCTCGGCCGCCGACGCCACGAAGTGCCGCCGATACCACGACGCGGGATACCCATAACTACTCCCACGTAGATGGTTAGTGCGTATAAACCAAATGGCCGACTCAGATCAAATACCAAGATCTCGTTAAGCGTGTTAAGTATCCGCGAACGCCGACCAGGCCAGCCCACCTCTCACCTGTAGTCTCAACCTGCCCTGCCGCTCCGCCACAAAGTAACAATGGGGCCGTGGGAACCCAGCCCACCTCTACCGGGATGGAGCCACCGTCCTTTCAGCCCCCATCTCCTAACAAGATCACGGGTAATGTAACAGTGTAAAGTATATAGTATATGCCCGTGATCACTTCCAAGTGATCACAGCCCGAAGAGTATAGCATGGCGCAGACGGACAAGAATGTAGGTCCACCGATGGAACACTAGCATCCTATACTAAGCAAGAGGATAGCGTATAAAGGTAACAACAAGAGTAGCAAGGACAAAGCTGCAGCAAAGATAGGATTAATCGAAAGCGGTAATATGCTACACTACTCTAATGCAAGTAGTATAGAGAAGAGTAGGCGATATCTGGTGATCAAAGGGGGCTTGCCTGGTTGCTCGGCAAGAGAGAGGGGTCAACTCCGTAGTCGTACTAGGCAGCAGCAGCGTCGGTCTCGGTGTCTAGCGAAAGAAGAGAGGGAAGAAACAATGAATATTTAAGCAAACAGATGCATGACAAAGCAAAGCGTGATGCTAGGCGTGCCCTAACGCGGTATGTGGTGATACCGGTGAAGGGGGGAAACATCCGGAAAAGTATCCCCGGCGTTTGCGTTTCAAGTGAGGAGCCGAGGGGAAAGTTGTGAGTTCGATAGGTTAGGGGGTGTGGCGGACGAACGGGTTATGATCCGAATCGCCTCGCGCTCGAGCAACTTTCATGTAGAAGATATTTTCATCCGAGCTACGGATTATTTTGTATTAATTTTAAAAGATTTTATTAATTTCTTGAATTTAATTAATTATTTAATTAAATTAAATTGATTTATGACATTGGCATGATGTCATGTCGATGTCATCATCAACGAGGTTGACCGTCAACCTGATCGATGGGTCCCGCTTGTCATTGATTGAGATTTAAATAAAACAGATTAATTAGTTTAATTAGTAATTAGGTTAATCAAATCAGGATTAGTTTAGTTAAACAGGATTATTAACTTAATTAATTTGCTAATTAATTAATTGATAATTTGTTTATTTACTTTAAATTCTCTTCTCCTTTTTTTAAGGGACGACCCACCTGTCAGGGGCACAATGTGCCCCTGCAGTGGTTGTGTGTACGCGGGGGGGAAAGGGAGACAGAGGACTCCGGCGGCCTCATCCAGGAGCCGCGGCGAGCTCCGGCGGGGCGTGCGGCCGTTGGCTGAACGCAGCGACCAGAGGCACGCGAGGTGCGACGTGGTATGCGGTAGCAGCAGGCAGAAGGGCGAGCGGGGCGGACGGGTGAGGCGCAGCGGGTGCAGCAGGACGGCGACGCCATACCGAACGCCACCCAGCGCAAAATGTTCATCTGCGAACACTTGAGAACCAAAGACGACGAGGCGCTGCGTGCGATGGTGTAAGCGGTTCGTGTAGGGGCGGGTGAAAGTGACCACGACGATGACGTCAGCGGTGGTGACGACTTGCCTCGTCGGAGGTGAGCCAACGGGGCACGGGGAGGAGTGAGAAGAGGGTGAGGAGGACCGTGAGCTCACAGCGATGCTCGAGGAGGGGCTCGGTGAGGGTGATGGTGCAGCATCCGCAGCGGATCCGGCGATGGCGTGCGGCGGCCGGCGCTGGGGAAGAAGCAGCGGGTGATGTGAGGGCGGCCTTCCAGCTCCGATCCAATGGCATAGACGAAGGAGAAGACGATGGCGCTCCTCCCGGTCAGACTCTCTGGGCGCGGGAAGGACGATGGCCACTCGGCGACCGTGGACAAGGTAACGATGATGGCAACGCCTCTGGATCGAAGGAGAGACAGGCGTCGTTGTCAGGTCAGTTACCCGATCCAGATCGGGGAGGGGAGGAGTGGACCGTGGGGAAGGGAGTGGGGGGGTCGTGGGATGGGGGCGACGGATCGGGATCGAGCCCGATCGGATCGTGGGAGCGGCGGGGGGGTGGGAGTGGTGCTAGGGTTCGGGTTGGGGGAGGGGGCTAAGCAGGAGGGTCGGGTGGGCCGTTTCGGTAGGGTCGGCTGGATGGGTGGGATGGGCCAAGGCCCATGGGGAGCCAGGGGGTTTCCTTTCTTTTTTTGTTTTTACTTTTTTTCATTTTCTTTTAGTTTCCTTTTAATTTTGTTTTAGCAAAATACCAAAATGGCACATATTTTGACGTTACCAAATATGCCACTACCACACTAACTTGCTACCCAATCTAAAATAGTTTCATAATTATTTAATATTTAAAGTATTTAAATAATAGTTTTTGCTACTGTTTTATTCATCTTATAGTATTGAAATATTTTATAAAGGTATGGTTTCTCCTCCATAATTACCTATGCAATATTTGGTTCACTCCGAACATTTTAGTTTTAGTTTTGAAAACTTTCATTGTTTGCTTGATTTTGAAATTGAATTTGAATCGGTTTCGAACTAACTCGAGTTTATCGACAGTAACCGAGGTGACGTGGCACCATTAGCAGAGGTTTACTGTAGCTTGATTATCCGGGCGTCACAATTCTCCTCCACTACAAGAAAATCTCGTCCCGAGATTTAAGAGGGTGCAAGGGGGAAAGTTTTGGTTACGAAATTCTAACGAATCTTGTCGGTCTTGGTTGTCGATCCATAGCGTTGATTTCTTGATACCTATGCATCAATGCATCATGATGAAGTTGTCGTTCTTTCTTCAGGAACTCCATCGTACTTATGAAAGAATAAAGGGTGGGTATTCGGGAGAACGAACCTCTACCAGTTGACTATCCGTCGATAACATCGGGAAGGTGGCAGAAATTAACTCTCGATTTGAAACTTAAGAAAATAGCGAGAGCAAAGTAATGAGGTTTCATGGGATGTTCGAGCGAGCAGCAACATTTCGATGCTCAAACAGGCTCGAAAGGGCTCAAAGCAATCGAATAAGTATTGCGTCTGACGCCAAAGTTGATGATCTCTTGGAAGGTGACTCATGAATTACATATGAGGCCACGCGTGAGGAACAACCTTGGGTATAGGGGTATAGGAGAGTCAGGTTTCGATCCTGTGGAACTGTGGGTTATGGGCCCACCATGTGGGTTAAAAGTAGAAAGGCGTTGACAGCTTGCATGGTCATGATAGCAAGGCCTGTCAGAGGGTAGCCTGTCGATTATGTCGGCAACAACGTCGGTACCAAGGGCGAGGGACGAAGAGAACCAATTCCTGCTTGTTGAACGAGGCGGACCAATAGGCAAGGTTCTTATCCATCGGTGGTTACCGAAATGTTTTCAACAATAGTAACAGGGTCTTACTGACAGAGTTGTACGTCGAGGTGTTAACATAAGCAGGAGAATATCACTGCTTAGATCATATAGATCACAAGCAATGTTAATCCAACCAATGGAAAGGAAAATATGACTATCAGATTAAACAGATCAATGGAAAGGAAAATAGTGATTACACGATTATTAGGAGTATATCCTTCCCATGTACAAGCGTAACATGGCATACTGTGGTAGGAGAGCAAGTACCCAACCATTCAGATAAGAGGCAAGGATTAATCAAGATGTTACCCATACAACGGTGTTTGGATAATGACCAAGAAACATTTAGCATCGCGCCTCTAATGTTCTTGTTGAAGAGCAGAGTATCATAGTCATGCTTCAAGGTAGCAATGATATAGTGTTTCAATCAAGGGCGGGCTTTGGATACACAAATGATCCATCAGAGCAACTTATAAAATAAGCCTTACAATTTCTTCCAGGAAGAATGGTTATCCTTGCAAAAAAAATTGTAATGATAGATCCTCCAGCCAGGGGAGGTGCTAGGCATGACATCATATTACCGGGTCATCAAAGGACCAACATCATAACTACTGGAAAGTTGTCCCAACCATCATATCTGACCGAGATTCAGATCCGATTGGTGTCATGATACCTCAGACTCAGGATGTCCGAGAAGAAAAGGTGCGACACATATCGACAAAATGACATTGCAAGATTCTCGGGAAATGAACTATGGGTGCGGGTTCCTGAAACAATAGTTCATCATTAAACCAAGGAGAGGATGAGGAGGTGGCTGATGGGCTCAGCGACAATTCATCGAGAATTCCAAACGGATGGATTTCCACAATAATGTGAACAAGAAGATGACACTTGTCAATTCAAATGATATAATGTTGTATGCTCGAGGGAAACATACACCATCAATCATTAGTTGAAAGGTGTGCCCGAAATATGACCTTAGGCAGCAAGATCAATGTTAGCGGGATGATTCAATAATCAACGGTCTAAGAACGAACTGTCGATCGTTAACTTCAAAGCAATAGGGTTGCTAGAAGTATAGAACTCAAACATCATCTATTGGTATGCTGGTTAAAAACAACACGGGGACCAAGGAAGAATGATGATGGTGAGAAGTATCACCATACCAAGAATTCTTAAGAGGTGGTGAAATTCCCACGACATCCTTGACATAAAAGATGGCAATATTCCAAAGTAGAACATAACACAAGCGGGGTAGGAAGGAACTCAAGGTAATACACAAAACATGAGCAGGTTTGTGTTGGAGGGAGGGCATTAACGTTGCCGATGATAATACAAACCATCGAGGGGCAAGGAGGTATTTCTCATCAAGAATTTGATAGATATCTTGGAAGAGCTCAGAATGTTGATGACGACCACGACACAATTGTCGAGAGATTTCATGAAGATGTAATCGGTTGGCGATGACACCAAGTCAAAGCAATGATGAAGCAAAGGGTTATTGGAACCACGGGTATGGCAAAAACTCAAAATCAAGCTTGCTGTTCAAGGCGAGATGATACGACGAGGAAGATCGTCATAAGGTTATCTCATTGTCGAAAATTGTGCTCCGAGAAGAAGGACCAGGCAGCACGGTTAAAATTTAGCACAAAATGATATAGCCGATCGGGCTAGGAATGACGTGATGAAGTACTAAACTTCTCAACCACAAAGTACTAGAAGTACTGAATCACAGGGGTGATTCGATTCACTAATCGGTGTTCTCGGTTGACGACAACCCAGAACCCGTGGAGTGACTATGACGGGGAAAGGCACTACTTCATCAGGAATGCATAAGATGTAGTCAAATCGGTTGATATCCTCGAGATACCAGGGGGGTAATACTCGAAGGTAGATCAAAATAGAGGTTGGACTAGGGTATTGCTCTGTAGAAGGCAAGTACTCTAACATGTCCAAGAAATGGAATCAAGAAGAAAATATGGTCGGAACCACGGTTGCAAAGACCAATTCCATATATAAGATGAACTTATACGAGAGGCGTTTAAGAGAAGCATCCATGATAAGATCGACATCGTGTCCATGGGCATGAACACAAAGTTCAAGGTCGACTCCACTTCTCCAATGCATAACCTTTCATTCACTTCTCATTTTCGAAGAAGTTGTAGTGTTGAAATTTTATCTAGCGAAGCACCAGAAGAGTATGACTCATGAAAACTTTCGAGTTCACACATTTTAAGGAAGGCATAGGTTCAACCCATCAGGGCATCTTACGAACATATCCCATAAACTTCGGGGTAAATAATACAAGCCGGAGGGGGAAAATTGCGAGTTCGATAGGTTAGGGGGGGTGTGGCGGACGAACGGGTTGCGTATCCGGAATCGTCTCGTCGTTCTGAGCAACTTTCATGTAGAAGGTATTTTCATCTGAGCTACGGTTTATTTTATATTAATTTTAAAAGATTTTATTAATTTCTTGAATTTAATTAATTATTTAATTAAATTGAAAATTGATTTATGACATTGGCATGATGTCATCTCGATGTCAAGAATCAATGTGGGTTGGTCGTCAACTGATCGATGGGCCCGCTTGTCATTGACTGAGTTTTAACTAAAACAGATTAATTAGTTTAATTAATAATTAGGTTAATCTAATCAGGATTAGTTTAGTTAAACAAGATTATTAAATAAATTAATTTGCTAATTAATTAATTGATAATTTGTTTATTTACTTTAAATTCTCTTCTCCTTTTTTTTAAGGACGGCCCACTGTCGTGGGCACAATGTGCCCTCGCAAAGGGTTGTGTGTCTGTGGGGAAAGGGAGACAGAGGACTCGGCTGCCTCATCCAGAGAGCATGGCGAAGCTCCGGCAAGGGCGCGGTGTTGGCTGGTCAACGCAGAACCTGAGGCACGCGTGGTGCGACGTGGTATGCGGTAGTAGAAGAAGCGGCGAAGCGGGCGACAGGTGAGCTGGCGGTGGTGCAGCAGGACGGCGACGCCATACCGAACGCGACCCGGCGACAAAATGTTCATCTGCGAACACTTGGAGAACCAAAGACGACGAGGCACGCGGTGGTGTAAGCGGTTCGTGTAGGGGCGGGTGAAAGTGACCAGACGACGACGTCCGGACGGTGGTGACGACTTGCCCTCGCGGAGGTGAGCCAACGGGCACGGGAGGAGTGAGAAGAGGTGAGGAGGACCGTGAGCTCACAGGCGATGCTCGAGGAGGGGCTCGGTGAGGGTGATGGTGCAGCATCCGCAGTGGATCAAAGCGATGGCGTCTGGCGGCGGCGTTGGGGAAGAAGCAGCGGGTGATGTGAGGGCGGCCTCCAGCCCGATCCAATGGCATAGCGACGGCGAAGGCGATGGCGCTCCTCCCGGTCAGACCCTCTGGGCGCGGGAAGGACGATGACCACTCGGCGACCGTGGACAAGGTAACGACGATGGTGACGTCCTCTGGATCGAAGGGAGAGACGGGCGTCGGCGTTGGGTCGGTTACCCCGATCCAGATCGGGGGGAGAGGGAGGAGTGGACCGTGGGGAAGGGAGTGGGGGTCGTGGGATGGGGGCGACGGGATCGGGATCGAGCCCGATCCAGATCGTGGGGGGGGGGGGGGGAGTGGGAGTGGTGCTAGGGTTCGGGTTGGGGGAGGGGGCTAAGCAGGAGGGTCGGGTGGGCCGTTTCGGTAGGGTCGGCCGGATGGGTGGGATGGGCCAAGGCCCATGGGGAGCCGCGGGGGTTTCCTTTCTTTTGTTTTGTTTTTACTTTTTATTTATTTTTTTCTTTTCTGTTTTCTTTTAGTTTCCTTTTAATTTTGTTTTAGCAAAATACCAAAATGGCACCTATTTTGACGTTACCAAATATGCCACCACCACACTAACTTGCTACCCAATCTAAAATAGTTTCATAATTATTTAATATTTAAAGTATTTAAATAATAGTTTTCGTTACTGTTTTATTCATCTTATAGTATTGAAATATTTTATAAAGGTATGGTTTCTCCTCCATAATTACCTATGCAATATTTGGTTCACTCCGAACATTTTAGTTTTAATATTTGAAAACTTTCATTGTTTGCTTGATTTTGAAATTCAATTTGAATCGGTTTCGAACTAACTCGAGTTTATCGACAGTAACCGAGGTGATGTGGCACCATTAGCAGAGGTTTACTGTAGCTTGATTATCCGGGCGTCACAAGGAGTTCAAAATAGATCAGCAAAGAAGGAGTTCTTGGCTGTGTTACAAGGTGTGAGTATTGAGTAAGACTCAAGACCTGACCACGGCAGAAGAGAGAGAGAAAGGACAAAGGTCGTCCCCTATGCTTTAGACGTAGGCACTACAGTATGCTATGTTGTGTACCGCACCTGAAGTGTGCCTTGCCATGAGTCAGTCAAGGGGTACAAGAGTGATCCAGGAATGGATCACATGACAGTGGTCGAACTTATCCTTAGTAACTAGTGGACTAAGGAATTTTCTCGATTGTGGAGGTGGTAAAAGAGTTAAATCGTAAAGGGTTACGTCAATGCAAACTTTGACACTAATCCGATGACTCGAGTAGTAAACCGGATTCGTATAGTAGAGCAGTTATTTGGAATAGCTCCAAGTAGCGCGTGGTAGCTGCATCTACAAGATGACATAGAGATTTGTAAAGCACACACGGATCTGAAAGGTTCAGACCCGTTGACTAATAACCTCTCTCACAAGCAAGATATGAACAAACCCCGTTGGATTCATTGCAACCACATAGTGATGTGAACTAGATTATTGACTCTAGTGCAAGTGGGAGACTGTTGGAAATATACCCTAGAGGCAATAATAAAATGGTTATTATTGTATTTCCTTGTTCATGATAATTGTCTATTGTTCATGCTATAATTGTATTAACCGGAAACCGTAATACATGTGTGAATACATAGATTGCAATATGTCCCTAGTAAGCCTCTAGTTGACTAGCTCGTTGATCAATAGATGGTCATGGTTTCCTGACCATGGACATTGGATGTCATTGATAACGGGATCACATCATTAGGAGAATGATGTGATGGACAAGACCCAATCTTAAGCGTAGCACAAGATCGTGAAGTTCGTTTGCTAAAGCTTTTCTAATGTCAAGTATCATTTCCTTAGACCATGAGATTGTGCAACTCCTGGATACCGTAGGAATGCTTTGGGTGTACCAAACATCAGAACGTAACTGGGTGGCTATAAAGGTGCATTACAGGTATCTCCGAAAGTGTCTGTTGGGTTGGCACGAATCGAGACTGGGATTTGTCACTCCATATGACGGAGAGGTATCTCTGGGCCCACTCGGTAATGCATCATCATAATGAGCTCAATGTGACTAAGGAGTTGGTCACAGGATCATGCATCACGGAACGAGTAAAGTGACTTGCCGGTAACGAGACTGAACGAGGTATTGGGATACCGACGATCGAATCTCGGGCAAGTGACATACCGATGGACAAAGGGAATTGTATACGGGATTGATTGAATCCCCGACATCGTGGTTCATCCGATGAGATCATCGTGGAACATGTGGGAGCCAACATGGTTATCCAGATCCCGCTGTTGGTTATTGGTCGGGGAGATGTCTCGGTCATGTCTGCATGGTTCCCGAACCGTGGGGTCTACACACTTAAGGTTCGGTGACGCTAGAGTTGTTATGGGAAATAGTATGTGGTTACCGAAGGTTGTTCGGAGTCCCGGATGAGATCCCGGACGTGACGAGGAGTTCCGGAATGGTCCGAAGGTGAAGATCGATATATTGGACGAAGGGTATTGGAGCCCGGAATTGTTAAAAGTGCGGTGACGACCAGCGTGTCCGAAGGGGTTTGGAGGCCCGCAGCGTTGGGGGCCTTATGGGCCAAGGGAGGGCACATCAGCCACTAAGGGGCTGGCGCCCCCGACCCCTCTCACGTAATCTGAGAGGTGGGGCGCCCCCTAGGGCAGCCACCCTCCCGGCTTGGGGGGCAAGTTTCCTAGGGGTGGGGGCGCCCAAACCCATCTAGGGTTTCCCGTGGCCGCCGCCTCCCCTATGGAACCCTAGGGCGCCTCCTCCACCCCCCTTCCCCCTATATATAGTGAGGGAGAGAGAGGGCAGCCGCACCCGTTCCCTGGCGCAACCCCTCCCTCCTCCAACTCTTCCTTCTCCTCCGTAGAGCTTGGCGAAGCCGTGCAAGAATACCACAAGCTCCACCACCACGCCGTCGTGCTGCCGAAGTTCTCCCTCAACTTCTCCTCTCCCCTTGCTAGATCAAGAAGGAGGAGACGTCCCCGGGTTGTACGTGTGTTGAACGCAGAGGCGTTGTCCGTTCGGCGCTAGATCGGATCTTCCGCGATTTGAATCGCCGCGAGTACGACTCCGTCAACCGCGTTCTTGTAACGCTACCGCTTAGCGATCTTCAAGGGTATGAAGATGCACTCCCTCTCTCTTGTTGCTAGCATCTCCTAGATTGATCTTGGTGACACGTAGGAAAATTTTGAATTATTGCTACGTTCCCCAACAGTTTGCCGGCAGGCTATTGAGCCAATGCCGAGCAGGTCCTTTGAGTTTTAATGGGAGGTACTTGATGGCATGTAGGTCGTCACCACGGGCCATGTGGATGTGGAGGAGGAAATCTTCAATCCATACCGCGGGGTCTGTTGTACCATCATATGATTCAATGTTCACGGGTTTAAAACCTTCTCGGAATTCGTGATCCATTACTTCATTAGTGAAGCATAGGGGGTGTGCGGCGCCTCTGTGCCGGGCTATATCACGATGCAGCTCATATGAGTCTTGTCTGCTATATTCGGCTCGGCCGGATTTGCTTTTATTATATCTGGCGTGATGGTCGTCGTCACGCGTTGGGGCGCGCCCCCGTGATCCGTAGATCGATCTTGCATGTCCTGCTTTGTTTTCCAATACGTCTCGCAGGTCCTGTGTGTTACCCCGGGCCTTGGTATTTTTGTTTAACTGGCGACGGGGTGTGGGCTGGACTTCGGCCTGACATGCCGCTTTGTCTCGGTCACGAGGTGGCCGGTCAGCCGCATCATACGCTGGAAATGTAGGCTTTAATGCTTCTTCCTCGAGTTGGGGTAGCAACATGCGCTTTGGGTAACTTTTGGTTGGGCGCTCGAGTTCGTATTCCTCGGCCGCCAGGACCTCAGTCCATCTATCCGCTAGCAGATCTTGGTCAGCTTGAAGCTGCTGTTGCTTTTTCTTCAGGCTTTTTGTTGTGGCTATAAGCCGGTGCTTGAAGCGCTCCTGTTCGGCGGGATCCTCCGGCACGATAAATTCTTCATCATCGAGGCTCACCTCGCCTTCGGAGAGAGGCATGTAATTGTCATCCTCTCATTCTCCGTCTGCTGCCTGTTCCTTAGGGCTAGCTTGCCCATCCTCCCGCTCGAGGCCTGGCTGGAGGGGATTGTCTTCGTCTTCGGCACTATCTGCAGCGTTATTGTCTCTTGTGCCGGTATCGCTGCTTTTGCTATGGCGGGGCTTAGAGCGGCGCCGATGACGCCGGTGCTTAGATTGCTTCTCGAGGGGATTATCCTCCGTTGCCTTATTGCCATCGCTTTCTTTGGGGGTGTCCACCATGTATATATCATATGATGAGGTGGCAGTCCAGCGCCCTGTGGGCGGTGATTCCTGTTCTTCTCCTGCATCGTTGTCCAAACGTCGATGTCTTCGAAGCCGAAATTGAGCATGTCGGTTAAGTCTTCGATAGTGGCTACTAAATGGGTGGTGGGTGGGGAACGAATTTCTTCGTCGTCCGCTTCCCACTCGAGCCGGACATAGTTCAGCCAAGGGCCTTTCGACAAGGAGAGAGACCTTAATGAATTTAGCACGTTGCCCAGGGGCGAGTGCTGAAAGATATCCGCGGAGGAAAACTCCATAATCGGCGCCCATCCGATTCGAGCAGGGCACAGACGCGAGCGGTTCGGAGCCCGTGGCCTGGGACGAATCCAAGGGTCCGGCAACACAGGTCTCATAGGAGGTGAAGTCAGTATTCGGCTCTATCGCTGCTGTGTGTGCGGCCTCCGTGGCGGGGTCTATCCACCCGTCTTCGGACGGCACGATCTGCTCCGGATTGAGGACCGGAGTAGCGACAGGTGTGATCTCCCAAACACCGTCCGACAGCAGAGCTAAGTCGTGCTCGTCGTGACTGTGCAGCGCACCTGCCATGGGCTTGAATCCGTCGAAGATCAAGTCTCCGCGGATGTCGGCAGTATAGTTTAAGCTTCCAAACCTGACCTGACGGCCAGGGGCGTAGCTCTCGATCTGCTCCAGATGGCCAAGCGAGTTGGCCCGCAGTGCGAAGCCACCGAATACGAAGATCTGTCCGGGGAGAAAAACCTCACCCTGGATCGCATCGTTGCCGATTATCGAAGGAGCCATCAAGCCTTATGGTGACGGCACAGTGGAACTCTCAATGAAAGCACCAATGTCGGTGTCAAAACAGGCGGATCTCGGGTAGGGGGTCCCGAATTGTGCATCTAAGGCAGATGGTAACAGGAGGCGGGGGACACAATGTTTACCCAGGTTCGGGCCCTCTCGATGGAGGTAATACCCTACTTCCTGCTTGATTGATCTTGATGATATGAGTATTACAAGAGTTGATCTACCACGAGATCGTAGAGGCTAAACCCTAGAAGCTAGCCTATGATTATGATTGTTGTTGTCCTATGGACTAAACCCTCCGGTTTATATAGACACCGGAGGGCTAGGGTTACAGAGTCGGTTACAAGGAGAAGATCTACATATCCGAATTGCCAAGCTTGCCTTCCACGCAAAGGAGAGTCCCACCCGGACACGTGACGAAGTCTTCAATCTTGTATCTTCATAGTCCAACAGTCCGGCCAAAGTATATAGTCCGGCTGTCCGAGGACCCCCCTAATCCAGGACTCCCTTCAGGGAGCGTATTGACGCGACTGCTCCCGATCCGTCCCCGTCTTCGTCCGCCTCCGCTCCCACTACTTCCTCTACATCGACTCCATGGCTGACGACGAAGTCGCCAAGAAGAAGGCCTTGGCTGATGTCGAGGCTACTGCTACCGCCGCCGCGTTGGCCTGGCCAACCGGAGGATTTGACTCATTCATCCCCTGTTTGCTTGTTCATGTGCTAGCTGTACCTATGATGTTCATAGATGGTTCGGTTCTATGTACTGTAAGTGCTCACATGCTTAGGTATCGGTATGAGATGCATTCCGTATTTGCCATATCTATTATCTACTCGTGGATTAGATTAATCGAGAAAGTGCTAATATTTCCAACAATCCGAAAACCTTATTTTAGGCACTTTTTGGCTCATGGCTTCGCTGCTACTCTGAAACCGGAAAAGTTTACTGGAACACATTTTAAGCGTTGGCAGACGAGGACTACCTTGTGGCTCACAGCAATGAAGCGTGTTCAGGTTGGTGGTGTGTCTCCCACAGTAGCGATTGCTCTGAGCAGGAGAATGTGTTTAGGGACGCAACCACCATCTTTGTGGGATCCGCTCTTACTGTGATCGGAGACAAGCTAGTCGACGCATATCTCCATATGCGCGTTGCCAAGAATTTGTGGGATGCGCTCGAAGCTAAGTTCGGTGCAACCGATGCTGGAAGCGAGTTGTATGCTATGGAGCAGTTCCATGATTACAAAATGGTTGATAACCGTTATGTATTGGACCAGGCCCATGATATACAATGCATCGCTAAGGAGCTGGAGCTCCTGAAGTGTGAGTTACCGGACAAGTTTGTCGCAGGTTGCATTATTGCAAAACTCCCTCCTGGATGGAGGAACTTTGCTACTTCTCTCAAGCACTTGAGACGTGAATTCTCTATTGATGATGTCATCGGTCATCTAAGTGTTGAGAAGAACTCGAGAGCAAAGGACTCACACGTGAAAGGGGCAGAGGGTTCTTCTAGCCCAATGTGGTGCAAAAGAACTTCCACAAGTTCAAGGGAAAAAAACTCTGTCCAGCAGAATACTACCTTCAAGAAGAAGGGTAAGAAGAAAGATAAGAAGAGAGATGGTTGCTTCATTTGTGGTTCAGAGGAACATTGGGCAAAGAAGTGACCAAACAAGTATAAGAAGCCAGGACATGACGCAAAGTCTGTCAATGTGACTCTAAGCAACAATGATGCGACATCAGGGTATGGTAATCTCTTTACCGTACTTTCAGTTTGTCAGTCCACTGATTGGTTGGTTGACACTGGGGCCAATATTCATGTGTGTGTGTGCTGATGTGTCTTTTTTTTATTCTTACCAAGTCACACGAGATTAGTCCATCCTGATGGGGAACGGCTCGCATGCTTATGTTCATGGTGTTGGCACAATAGATATGAAGTTTACTTCGGGAAAGATCGTGCAACTAAAGAACGTGCATCATGTCCCCGCGATCAAGAAGAATCTCGTTAGTGGCTCCCTTCTATGTAAAGAAGGGTTTAAGTTAGTATTTGAGTCTAACAAAGTAGTCGTATCTCGGTATGGACTATTTTTTGGAAAAGGATATGATTGTGGTGGTTTGTTCCGACTTTCCCTGGAGGATTTCTGTAATAAAGTTGTGAACCAAATTCATTCTAATGTGAACGAATGTTAAGTTTGGCATTCACGTCTTTGTCACATAAATTTCGGTTGTATGATGCGGCAAGTTAAGATGAATCTAATCCCGAGTTTCACTTTAGCCAAAGGCTCTAAGTGCCATGCGTGTGTGCAAGCAAAGCAACCTCGTAAGCCTCACAAGCTGTGACGCCCCCGATTCAATCGTACACTAATCATGCACGCAAATGTGTACGATCAAGATCAGGGACTCGCGGGAAGATATCACAACACAACTCTAAAACATAAATAAGTCATACAAGCATCATAATACAAGCCAGGGGCCTCGAGGGCTCGAATACAAGTGCTCGATCATAGACGAGTCAGCGGAAGCATCAATATCTGAGTACAGACAAAAGTTAAACAAGTTTGCCTTAAGAAGGCTAGCACAAAGCTGGGATACAGATCGAAGAGGCGCAGGCCTCTGCACAGGATCCTCCTAACTACTCCTGGTCGTCATCGGCGGGCTGCACGTAGTAGTAGGCATCTCGATTGTAGTAGGAGTAAATAAATCAGCGGTGGCGTCTGGATCCTGCGCTTCAACGCCCAGTCGCAGCAATCGGGTATAGAAAGGGAAAAGGGAAACAAGGCAACCGTGAGTACTCATCCAAAGTGCTCATAAGCAAGGAACTACACTACATATGCATGGGTATATGTGTAAATGGCCATATCGGTGGACTGAGCTGCAGAATGCCGAATAAGAGGGGATAACTAATCACGTCAATACTAAACTTCCGCAGCCTCCGTCTTGCAAACATGTAGAAGAGAGTAGATGAAGTCCTCCAAGTAGCATCGCATAGCAATAATCCTACCCGCGATCCTCCTCGTCGCATACTGTTAGAAGCGATCACCGGGTTGTATCTAGCACTTGGAAGGGTGTGTTTTATTAAGTATCCGGTTCTAGTTGTCATAAGGTCAAGGTACAACTCCAAGTCGTCCTGTTACCGAAGATCACAGCTATTCGAATAGATAAACTTCCCTGCAGGGGTGCACCACATTACCCGACACGCTCGATCCCATTTGGCTGGACACAGTTTTCTGGGTCATGCCCGGCCGTGGAAGATCAACACGTTGCAGCCCCACCTAGGCACAACAGAGAGGTCAGCACGCCGGTCTAAACCTAAGCGCACAGGGGTCTGGGCCCATCGCCCTTAGCACACCTGCACGTTGCGAACGCGGCCGAAAGCAGACCAAGCCTAGCAGGCGTTCCAGTCCAATCCGGCGCGCGCCGCTCAGTCGCTAACGTCACGAAATGCTTCGGTTGATACCACGACGCCGGTTGCCCATATCTTGTCCCACGTGGCGGTTAGTGCGTATAAGGTCAATGACCCAACTCAGATCAAATACCAAGATCTCGTTAAGCGTGTTAAGTATCCGCGAACTCCGACCAGGGCCAGGCCCACCTCTCACCTAAGCGGTCTCAACCTGCCATGTCGCTCTGCCATAAAGATCCACACAGAGGGCCGTTGGGACAGAGGTCCTTTCAGCCCCCAATCCGTGAATCACTCGCGGGTGCTCCACAAGCCGACTCGACTTTAGTCACCACATGTATCATGTATAAAGTATATAGTATATACCCGTGATCACCTCCCAAGTGATCACAGCCCGATAATATAGCACAGCAGACGGACAAGAATGTAGGGCCACTGATGGAATACTAGCATCCTATACTAAGCGGTAGGATTGCGGTAAAAGTAACAAATGATAGTAGCAAGGACAAGCTATGCATCAGGATAGGATTAACGGAAAGCAGTAACATGCTACACTACTCTAATGCAAGCAGTATAGAGAAGAATAGGCGATATCTGGTGATCAGGGGGGGTGGGGGCTTGCCTGGTTGCTTTGGCAAGAAGGGAAGGTCGTCGTCGACGTAGTCGTACACAGGGGCATCGGCAACGGTCTCGGAGCCTACCGGAAAGAAGTAACGGAGGGGGAACACAATAAATAACAGAGCAATCAAATGTAACACAAGCAAGACGCGGCAATACGTTGTGCTAGGGGTGACGTAACACAGGGATATGTGATACCAGCGAAGGGGGGAAACATCCGGGAAAGTATCCCCAGTGTTTCACGTTTTTGGGCAGATGAACCGAAGGGGGAAAGTTGTGTGTTCGCTATGCTAGGGATGTGTGGCGGACGAACGGGCTGTGTATTCGGATTCATCTCGTCGTTCTGAGAAACTTTCATGTATAAAACTTTTTCATCTGACTTACGGGTTATTTTATATGAATTTCTAAAGCTTTAATAATATTCTAGAATTGTTTGAATTGTTTTAAATTTGAAAGTTAATTTCTAAAGTGCAGTCAACCCAGTCAACTTTTGACTAGTCAAAAGGGATAACATGGCCCACATGTCATGGTCATAGGTGTAGATTACTTAGACTAAATTAATTTAAACTAGGGGGCCACATGTCATTGTTTATATAGACTAATTAGCACTAAATTACCTCCTACCTAAACTAGCCCTAATTAATCCTAGCCTAATTAAACCATGGGCCGGCCGGTGGCATAGCCAGGCGTGGCATAGCCAGCCGTGGCTGTGTACACACACGCACACACGAAACACATAGCTAGGGGTTACTTCTGTTCCCTGTTAACAGAACAAAGCATTTTGCGATTTTTATAAAATTTAATCCATGCCGTATTTGAATTTGGTCCAATGGAATAATTTGGAGGTTGTCATGTGAACTCCCAACACAAATTAATTTCAACGAAGTTAGACTTTGTTTGACCATAGTTTTGTTGCCATCCAGAGAGCTAATAAGGTAGGAATAGCAAAAGCTAGCCAGCACTGATAACATTCGATTCTGCCATGTAGCAAGCACGAACAATAAACCAAATGGCCGCAGGATCGGCGAGGGTGCGCGAGAGGGCAGCGGCAAGCGAGCCTGCACAAAGGGCGGCAGCGTGGTTGAGCAGGGCGCAACAAGGGAAAAGTCGAGTGATCGCGCCGGACGGCGGCGGGTTGGATCTGGCCTTGGTGGCGCTAATCATGAAGCCTTGGCGAGGCGAGAGCGCGAGGTTCAGCGAGCGTGGGCACAGCCGCCATTGGATGCACGCGCGCGCGTGATGGCGACGAGCTTCAGGAGCGGCGGCGACACACGTGAATGTATCTACTGGGTCCAATTCGAGCAACGACTCAATCCGTTCGAACGAGGGCACGCAACGTGTCCGTAGGTGGCATGGGTGCCAGCTAGAATGGCCGGAAGTGGCCCGGACGACAACGTCCGTCGGCGGTATTAGATGTATAAATTGCACGATGTATTGATTCGGTGCAATATGCACGGTATATATAAGTACAATGTGGGGCCTCTACCTCAATCTATACAACAACTAGAGAGGTGGGCCTAATGTACAAAAGACAATATACATGCACAAATACTATCCTCAACACCCCATGATCGAAGCGGCACATGCTGGCCGACGCAAAGACCGGAACTCCTCAAATGACGCCAGAGGCAAGCCCTTAGTCATGATATCTGCAAATTGTTGGGAAGTAGGGGCGTGTAAAACACGAATATGACCAAGAGCCACCTGTTCGAACAAAATGAATATCCAACTCAATATGCTTGGTCCGTCGATGATGCACCGGGTTAGCGGAGAGGTAGACCGCCGAGGCGTTATCGCGATGAGACCACCGTGGCACGGTCAGCGAGCAAGACAACTCCAAGCGCCGACGAAGCCGGGAACACTCAGCGGCGGCGTTGGCCACGACGATACTCAGCCTCGGCCTTTGAGCGAGAGACCGTAGGCTGCCGCTTGGGCGACCACGAGATAAGGGAGGGTCCAAGGTGACACAATAGCCGAGGTGGAGCGGCGTGTGTCGGGGCAGCCCGCCCGATCTGCATCGGAGTAGGCTGTGAGGCGGTGTCGGTGGGCGTGAAGCGTGACTCAAAATCCATAGTGCCACAAGCGTGGCGGAGAATCCGCTGACAATGACCAAAGTGAACATCCCGAGGAGCATGCATATGAAGACACACTGCTGCCTCGCATCTTTGGATCTCAGTCGAGTCAAAGTGAAGTCTTGGAGAGCACCAACAATAGACCGATAGAAAGCAGCATCGAAGCAGGGGAACCATCCATGGCGAGAGAGCTTGGCCTTCAGTATCAGCAGCGTGGCGGCGGGCTTGCGATTAAGCATGCGGTAGCGCTCTAGGAGCTCATGGCGTACTTCGTTGATGAAGAAAGAAGCCATCCGGACGGCGCACCACCTCAACACCGAGGAAGTAGTGCAGAGGACCCAAGTCATTGATGGCGAACTCAGCGCGAAGACGAGCCGTGAGCTGACTGAGAAGGCCGATCGTACATGCCGTCAAGATGATGTCGTCGACATATAGCAGCAAGTAGGCTGTGTCGAACCACGGTGATAAGCGAAGAGCGAAGCGTCCAGCAGTGGAGCGGAACCCAAGCTGATGAAGAAACGCCGCGATGCGCTGGTACCAAGCGTGTGGAGCCTGCTTGAGTCCATACAAGGACCGCGACAGCAGGCACACATGGTCGGGAAGTGCCGGATCAACAAACCCGGTGGGCTCTTTGGCGAAGACCTGCTCCTCGAGGTGGCCATGAAGGAAGGCGTTGGAGGCGTCCATCTGGTGCACCGGCCAAGCACGGAGACCGCAAGGTGGAGAACCGTCGCGTGTCGTGCGAGCTTGACGACCGGGCGAAGGTGTCGATGAAGTCGATGCCCGGCCTGTGCCGGAATCCACTAAACGACCCAGCGCTTTATAGCGATCAAGGTACCATCGGGGCCGGAGCTTGTGTTTGAAGACCCACTTCCCGGTAATCACGTTGGCGTGCGTGGGCGAGGAACAAGCTGCCACGTCCGGTTGCGCAACAGGCGTCAAACTCCTCTTGCATCGCAGCCATCGAGCGGAGTCACGAAAGCGGCTCGGGCGGAGGATATGGCGGCAGCTCTCGAGGTGGACGCCGCATGGGCGTAGTCATCCGGCGTAATGCGATGACTCGGCAACGCTGTCAGACGGCACAGGTGACCGGACCGCCACCGATGCCGGCCTTGGCGCCGGGGCCTTGGGGCGCCGGGAGCGCCGAGAGGCGGGCGCCGAGGGCGCGCTGGGCCGGAGCAGGGGCCTGGGAGCAGGAGCACAGGGGCGCCGAGGAGGCTGGGCGCCGGGGCGCCGAGGTGGGGCCGAGGGGCGCCAGGTCCGGGCGCCTTGAGGCCGTGGAGGCCGCGGGGCAGGGCATGGCTGTGGAGGCGCCACATGTAGGAGGCGCCACATGTCCAGGCGGAGGTATGCAACGAACTTGGCAAAGGACGGGTTGGGGATGAGGCTGAGGTTCCCCGCGGCGTTGCAGAAGTCCTCGTTGAGCCAGCGGTGGCGTCTTGAGGAGGAGGTCATCATCGACCTTGGCGCCCGATATCATGGCTTCGTCGCCGAGAGTCTTAAAGCGGCGACAATAGTCGTCGATGGAGGTGTTGTCCTGATGACACCCAAAGAACTCTTGCTGCAGAAAAACGCGACGCTGGAGCTTGTTGTCGGTGAAGAGCCCGTTCAGCTTGGTCCACACGGCGCAGGCATCATCACCGTCCGTCACGACTGTCTGGAAGAGGTCGGGCGTGATGGTGAGGAAAAACCAGCGGATGATTGTGATGTCGATGGTGGACCAGTCATGAAACTCGGGAACGAGGCTGGAGTCGACGGTGCCATCCACGTGATCCATGAGATGATACTCCCGAAACACGAGGGAAAAATACGTCTTCCACGAATGATAGGAGGAGTCCGCCTGAGAGAGACGAACCGGCACCCGCTCGAAGATGTTAAGCTTGCGGATGTCGTTGACGTCGGGGGGGTTGGCGTCGGCGAACGGGTTGGAGTTGGTGGACGCGGAGGAAGTGACAGACGACATGGCGGAAACGGGACGGTGTGAGCGGCTTGGTCTACCTGGCGATGCGTGTAGCGCGGCAGGCGATGCGAACTACAGCAGCGATGGTGATGTGTGAGCAGGACGAGCAGTGGCCTCGGGACGTGGGATCGGGAGGCGGCGGCGTGTCGCTAGCAGGCAGGACGAGGGAACGATCTGGCGAGCGACGGGACGACCTGGCGACCTGGTGAGCGCGGAAGGACCTGGCAAGTGCGGAAGGCAGTGCAGCGGGCGGGCTAGCTAGCGGCGGCTGGTAGGATTAGCGGCGGCTGGTGCGTGAGTAGCGAGAGGAAAAGCGGCGGTGCGGTTGGCCTTGCGGCGGCAACGGAAGATTAGGGTCTATAACCTAAAAACTGATACCATATTAGATGTATAAATTGCACGATGTATTGATTCGGTGCAATATGCACGGTATATATAAGTACAATGTGGGGCCTCTACCTCAATCTATACAACAACTAGAGAGGTGGGCCTAATGTACAAAAGACAATATACATGCACAAATACTATCCTCAACAGGCGGTGACGGCTCAGCCACGACGAAAACGAGCCAACGAGGCACGAGGAGGAACGAGAGGAGGTCGAGGAGGACCATGAGCTCACCTAGGAGGCGCATGGGGTCCCGTTGGCAGCTTAGTAGCAGTAGACATACGTGAATTCGACGGGAACTCCGACGACCGAAGCGTGAAGAAGCGGTCGATCCCGACGCTGTGGCGATGACATGCTCGAACTACTCCTCGGAGTCGATGAAGACGAAGCAGACGCAGCTCCAGGCAAGGGCCTGAACCGACGAGGTGGACGACAGCCACACGGACGGAGGAGGCTATGGCAACGACGACACGGGCAGGTGTGGGAGAGAGCGAAGCGGCGCGAGGGGAGGGGAAGTGGGGAGGTGCTAGGGTTTGCAGGATGTCTGGCTCGGCCTTATCCGACAGGGGAGCCGTGGGATGGACGGCACGCGTCCATCCGCGCCCATGGCGGCCTGATGCGCGCCACGGTCTCCTGTGAACAGGAGGTGGGAGGAGGGCGGCTGGGCTGGGCCTCCCCAGCCACATGGGCCAAAGCGCCCAGTAGTTTAGGTTTTTCTCTTGTGTGTGTGTGTTTACTGTTTTTCTTTTTATATACTGCTTTGTATTTAGTTTTAGGTACTAAATGATTTTAACTAAATGTGCAAGTACCACATAAATTCCAGGCAACACCTTGGGCTAGTCCAACAAGTTCAAATATTTTTGAATCGTTTACATATTTATTTAAATTGAGATGGTCTAGTTAAAAGCTTTATGGGTCAGTTACAAATAGCTTAGGGGCATTTTATCATTCTGAAAAATGTTGATCCTTTCATCAAAAATTGTTAGCGAATATTTGCAACCAAACCAACATTTTTTTTTTGCCATTTGAAAACTTTAATTATTTGACTTTAAGTTAAATTTGAATTTGAATCGGATTTGGATCAAAGTGAGGTTAACAACAGTAATCATGGTGACGTGGCATCGTTGGTAGAGGGTCACTTTAGCTTTAATTATCCGAGCGTTACACAAGCCTACGAAGGAGAGATACCTGCCACCACTAGAGCTCATACATTTAGATCTCTGTGAGATGAATGGTGTGTTGACTAAAGGTGGAGAGAAATACTTCATGACTCTAATTGATGATTCCACTAGATTCTGTTATGTGTATTTGTTAAATACAAAGGATGAGGCTCTACACTACTTTAAAATCTATAAGGCTGAAGTTGAGAATCAACTTGAGAAGAAAATAAAACGAGTCCGGTCTGATCGTGGTGGAGAGTACTTTTCTAGTGAGTTTGATTTATTCTGTGAGAAACATGGTATTATTCATGAGAGGACGCTTCCCTATTCACCCTAGAGAAACAGGATTGCCGAACAAAAAAACCGTACTCTAACAGATTTGGCTAACGCCATGTTAGATACATCGAGTTTATCCAAGGCATGGTGGGGGCAGGCTGTATTGACATCATGTCATGTCCTGAATAAAGTTCCCGCAAAGGATAATGAGACTACTCCCTATGAGCAATGGGAAAACAAAAGAACTACACTCTCTTACTTGTGCACTTGGGGCTGTTTGGTGAAAGTCAATGTGTCGATCCCCAAAAAGCGGAAGCTTGGACCAAAGACTATGGACTGCGTTAATTTGGGCTACGCTAAGAATAGCGTTGGCTATAGATTTCTAGTAGTGAAATCTGAGGTGCCTGACCAGAAGGTCGGTACAATCATAGAGTCTAAGGATGCTACATTCTTTGAGGATATTTTCCCCATGAGAGATATGCAAAGCACTTCTAGAATGGAATCTGATGAGACTCCTGAACCTGCCATTCCGATGGAATACTATGAATGATGAAAGTTCCACGGAGGATGACGAGGAATCTCCTGTTAGGAGCAAGAGACAAAGGACTGCAAAGTCTTTTGGTGATGATTTCCTCGTGTACCTCGTGGATGATGACACTCCCAGTTCCATTTCAGAAGCTTATGCATCTCCGGATTCTGACTACTCGAAGGATGCGGTCCGTAGCGAGATGGATTCCATCTTAGCAAACGGGACATGGGAGATCACTGATCATCCTTATGATTGCCAACCATTGGGATGTAAGTGGGTGTTCAAAAAGAAGCTTAGGCCCGATGGTACTGTTGAGAAGTACAAGGCTAGGCTTGTGGCCAAGGGTTATACCCAAAAAGAAGAAGAGGATTTCTTTGATACTTACTCACCTGTGGCTAGACTGACAACCATTCGAGTGTTACTCGCATTGGCTGCCACGCATGGTCTTCTCGTTCATCAGATGGACATTAAGACGGCTTTCCTCAACGGAGAGCTAGACGAGGAAATTTACATGCAACAGCCAGATGGCTTTGTAGTAAATGGTCAGGATAGAAATGTGTGCAAGCTAGTGAAATCTTTGTATGGCCTGAAACAAGCGCCTAAGCAATGGCATGAGAAGTTCAACACTACTCGACATCTACGGCTTTGTTGTTAACGGCGACAAATGTGTATAATATCGCTATGGTGAGGCGAAGGAGTTATCGTCAGGTCGTATGTCGATGACATACTGATATTTGGGACCCACCTCAAAGTCATTGAGGAGGTCAAGGCTTTTCTATCTCATAACTTTGAGATGAAAGATCTGGGCGTGGCTAATGTTATCTTGAACATCAAGCTACTGAGAAATACTGAGGGTGGAATTACACTTTTGCAATCCCACTATGTTGAGAAGATTTTGAGCCGTATTGGATATTCGGACTACAAACCTTCTGCAACACCATATGATCCTAGCGTGTGGATTTGAAAGTTCGAAGGCACGACTGTAGATCAATTGAGATATTCTCAAGTGGTTGGTTCACTCATGTACCTAGCTTGTGCTACTCGCCCTGACATCTCATTTGTTGTGTGCAAACTGAGCCGGTTTGTTTCCAATCCGAGAGATGTGCATTGGCATGCTGTTGAGCGAGTGATGCGCTATTTGCAAGTTACTGTGAACTACGGGATTCACTATTCTAGGTACCCGATGGTACTTGAGGGGTATAGTGATTCTAACTGGATATCTGATGCTGATGAGATAAAAGCCACAAGTGGTTATGTCTTCACACTTGGTGGTGGTGTTGTTTCCTAAAAGTCTTGCAAGCAGACGTTCTTAACCAGATCGACTATGGAAGCAGAACTCGCAGCATTAGACACATCATGCGTCGAAGCAGAATTGCTTCGAGAGCTTTTGATGGATTTGCGGGTGGTTGATAAACCAGTCCTGGCTGTCCTTATGGACTGTGACAATCAAACAGGGATTGTCAAGGCTAAGAGTTCAAAGGACAACTTGAAATCCACAAAGAACATAAGAAGAAGATTAAAATCTGTCAGAAAATAAAGAAACTCTGGAGTAATAGCGTTGGATTATATCCAGATGGCTAAGAATCTGGCAAACCCTTTTACGAAAGGGCTATCACGGATTGTGATAGAAAATGCATCGAGGGAGATGGGTATGAGACCCACGTAAGTTGCTGAAGGAAATATGCCCTAGAGGCAATAATAAAGTTATTATTTATTTCCTTATATCATGATAAATGTTTATTGTTCATTGTGACGCCCTCGATTCAATCGTACACTAATCATGCACGCAAATGTATACGATCAAGATCAAGGACTCACGGAAGATATCACAACACAACTCTACAAATAAAATAAGTCATACAAGCATCATAATACAAGCCGAGGGCCTCGAGGGCTCGAATACAAGTGCTCGATCATAGGCGAAGTCGTGGAAGCAACAATATCTGATCTGGACATAAGTTAAACAAGGTGCCATAAGATGGCTAGCACAAAGCGGGATCTGGATCGAAGAGGGCAGGCCTCTGCTGGGATCCTCCTAGGTCACTCTGAGTCGTAAATCGTCGTGGGTTGCACGTAGTAGTAGGCGCCTCCGGAGTAGTAGTCGTCATAGGCGGTGGCGTCAGGTCTGGGCTCCATCGTCTGGTTGCAGCAATCGAGTAGAGATAGGGAAAAGGGGTAACAAGGCAACCGTGAGTACTCATCCAAAGTACTGCATAAGCAAGGAGCTACACTACATATGCATGGATATATGTGTAAAGGCCATATCGGTCGATTGAGCTGCAGAATGCCGAATAAGAGGGGATAGCTAGTCTTAACGAAGACTATGTACGGACACTGTCTTGCATGCACGGAAGAGGACAACGGAAGTCCTCCAAGTAACATCATATAGCAATAATCCTACCCGGCAATCCCTTTGCTCATAACCCTGGCGAGAGCGACCACGGTTATGTCGGCACTTGGAAGGGTGTGTTTTATCAAGTATCCGGTTCTAGTTGTCATAAGCTCAAGGTACAACTCCAAGTCGTCCTGTTATCGAAGATCACGGCTATCCGAATAGATTAACTTCCTGGGGTGCACCATCTTACCCAACCACGCTTGATCCCATTTGGCGGACACACTTTCTGGGTCATGCCCGCCGCGTAAGATCAACATGTCGCAGCCCCACCTAGGCACTGTGAGAGGCCAACACGCGGTCTAAACCTAAGCGTTGCCAGCAGGGTGCAGGCCCATCATACTGAGCACACCACACACGTTGCGTGACGCGCCGGAAGCAGACCTAGCCCATCAGGCGTTCGGTCCAATCCGGTAGCGCGCTCCGTCGACGACGTCTGAAGTGCTTGGTGATACCACGACGCGGGATACCCATAACTACTCCAGCGTAGATGGTTAGTGTGTATAAGCTCGTAGCCAACCCGGATCAAATACCAAGACCTCGTTAAGCGTGTTAAGTATCCATGAGCGCCGAGCAGGCCAGCCCACCTCTCTCCTAGGCGGTCTCAACCTGCCCCGCTCGCGCCACAATGATCCACTCATGGGTGCTCCATCACCGACCGACTTTAGTCTCCACATGTATCATGTATAAAGTATATAGTATATACCCGTGATCACCTCCCGAGTGATCACGGCCCGATAGTATAGCACGGCAGACGGACAAGTATGAAGGGCCACAGATGAATGTACTAGCATCCTATACTAAGCATATAGGATTGCAGGTAAGGTAACAACAGAAGTTACAAGGACAGGCTATGCAGCAGTATAGGAGTATCTGAAAACAGTAACATGCTATACTACTCTAATGCAAGCAGTATAGAGAAGAGTAGGCGATATCTGGTGATCAAGGGGGCTTGCTGGTTGCTCTGGCAAGAGAGAGGGTCGTCAACACCGTGGTCGAATGGCCAGGTGGCGTCGGTCTCGTAGTCTAGGAGAGAAGAGGGGAAGAAACAATGAATACCAAGTAAGCAGATGCATAGCGATGCATGACATGTCAAGAAGCGATGCTAGGCGTGCCCTAACGTGGTATGAGGGATCTTGGTAGGGGGAAACATCCGGAAAGTATTCCGGGTTTCGTCTTTGAACAAAGGAGCCGCGGAGGAAAGTTGCAGGTTCGATAGGTTAGGGGTGTGTGGCGGACGAACGGACTGCGTATCCGGATTCGTCTCGTCGTTCTGAGCAACTTTCATGTTGAAAATATTTTAATCCGGATTACGGATTAAAAGATATGATTTTTAAAAGATTTTATTAATTTCTGGAATTTTAATTAATTATTTAATTAATTTGAAAACGCATTTATGACATCGACATGATGTCATCTTGACGTCATCGATCAACAGGGTTGGTGAGTCAACCCTGATGTGTGGGTCCCGCATGTCATTCACTAATGACTAATTACCCTAATCAGATTTAAGTAACATTGATTAATTAGGTTAATTAATGATTAGGGTTAATTAATTCAGAATTAATTAGATTAATTAATTACTTAATTAATTAATTAATTAATTAGTTAGTTAATTAAGTTTTATTCATTTTCATTTTATTTTTATTCTGTCTTAATAAAAGCGTTCATTATGGAAGTGGGGCCCTGTCGATTAACCCAAGGCCAATCGGGCATCTGGTGCGGGCGATGCCGTTCAGGCTCGATCCAGGCTGGTGGTGGGCGCGATCTAGGCGCCCGAGGCCACGCAGGCAGCCTGGCGAGGCCCTGGCAAGCAGCCCGGCAGCGAGCAGCAGCCGGAAGCAAGCGGAGGTGAGGTTGGCGGTGGCAACGAGCCCGTCTTGGAAGCGAGGGGCTCGGGGCGCGCTAGAAGCCCGGAGAATCACCGTCGGAGGGAGGAAGGAAGGAGGGCCATGCGGTGGCTGGGGTGATCCAGGGGCCTCGAGCGGCAGAGATCGAGCGGGGAAGGAGATGGAGCGGGGGAATCGGTGGGCTTGGCATGGCAGGCGAGCCAGAGACTGGGCCAGCGCGACCTAAGAGGAGAGGGAGCAGGGGGTCGGTCTGTGTGGCCAGGAACCCGTCGTCGGCAGGGGGGGGAAGAGAGGAGAGCCTCCAGGGGGTAGGGTCTCGGCAATTTGTTTCGATGGGGACAGGGCAGGCCGTCGGGAGGAGGCAGGGGAGGCTCAGTGAGTCGGGAGGGTGGCGAGCCGGGCGGACATGGCAGAAGTCGCTTCGGGCTCGGGGCGCGGAGGAGGGGGCGGAGCCTCGGGTGGCGTCGGAGGAGGAGGAGGTCTGGGGCGCATGGTGGGCGGGGGTCGGCCAGCGAGGTGGGAGGGCGGGGGGGTTGGGTGGGTCGGTCGGGGCCTCCGCCCGATCCAGATCCAATGAGCGCGGGGGGCGAGGCGAGGGTGGCAGCTAGGGTTAGCTTGTTGGTGGGGAGGGTTATCTGGGGTGGCGGTGGGCGGTGGGCGGCCCAGGGGAAAGGGGATGGGCCAAGGGAGGGGGCGGCTGGTGGGCAGGGGGGTTATCCCCTCTCTTTTATTTTTTTTTTTCCTTTTTTTTTCTTTTCTGCTTTTGGTTTATTTAAAATGCTCGACATTTGTAAATATTATTGCACCCCACCAATATTAGGTTAGGTATTTTAGAAAACCCGAACATTTTAGAACTTATTTTGAACTCTTTATCATTTGTTTTAGTTTTAATTTTTGTTTTAGGACGGGTCGAATTAACGAGAGGTTAATTAACCCGAACCGGGATGATTCTTGTTGCATAACCACCGGGCGTTACAAATCTCCTCCACTACAAGAAATCTCGCCCGAGATTTAGGAGGTAGAAGGAAAGAGTGCGGGATATTCATCTCGAAGGCGATCCTCGCGTTCCCGGTGGCTTCATCTTGAGTGATTCGACCATGGACTTTGAGAACTTGATCGCCTTTCGACGGGTGCGGCGTTCAGCTTGGTCGAGAATGCGGACGGATGCTCTTTATAGGAGAGGTCTGTTGCAATTCGAGCACTTCATGGTCCATCGCTTTCGGATTGGGTCCTTGAAGCAGCGTCGGAGTTGGGACACGTGGAACACATCGTGAACCCGAGAAAGGTTCGACGGAAGCTCCAGATTGATAGGCCACTTTTCCGCCTTTCCGAATAGTGAAAGGGCCAATATAGCGAGGAGCTAACTTGCCCTTGATCCCGGCGGTGAGCACCCTTCATTGGTGTAAGCGAAGATAGGCCTTTTCGCCAAAGTTGATAGACCATGTCTTTGTGATAGCGGTCATAATTACTCTTTTGACGCGATCGAGCAGTCTTGAGATTCTCGCGAATAATGCGGACTTGTTCTTCGCATGTTGGATAATATCCGGACCAAGAGTGGGCGTTCCCGATTTCGACCAGTTCAGAGGGTTCGCACTTTCGTCCATATAACACTTGAAGGGGCCATCTTGAGACTAGCTTGATAGCTATTATTATAAGAGAACTCAGCATACGGGAGAGATTCCTCCCATTTCTTGCCGAAGGAAACGACACAAGCTCGAAGCATGTCTTCGAGAATTTGGTTGACACGTTCAACTTGCCCTTGAGATTGCGGATGAAAAGCAGTACTGAAAGATAAATGAGTCCCCATAGCTTCTTGAAAGCTTGCCCAGAATCTTGAAGTGAATAAGCTGCCACGGTCCGAACGATAACGGTGGAATACCGTGAAGTGAAACAATTCTGGACATATAGAGAGTTGCAAGCTGGCTAGCGATGATCGTTTCTTTGACCGCCGAAAATGTGCAACTTTAGAAAGCGGTCAATAGCGACAAGAATTGCATCATTACCTTTCTGCGATTTGGGAAATCCAAAGGACGAAGTCCATTTCAACATGGTCCCATTTCCATTCAGGAATAGAGATAGGTTGCGAGTTCCAAGAGGCCTTTGATGTTCGCTTTGATACGACGGCAAGCGTCACACTCGAAACATAGCGAGCAATGTCTTGCTTCATATTAGACCACGAGAATCTCGGCGAATGTCTTGATACATCTTTGTACTACCGGGATGGATACATAGAGGCGTATCATGAGCTTCTTTCATAACCTTCGGGTCATATTCAGGTTTTCCTTCTTACGGCACCACTAGGTGGCCTTTGAAGTACAAGGCGCCATCATCAAGAATAGTGAAGGATGAGGATTTCCTTTCCGATGTCTTGTTTAAGCTTGTAGACTTGAGTCAAATCCTGCATTGTCTTTATGGTGCCCACGAGATCGGGTTCAACAGCCAGGTATAAAGGAACCCTGGGGAACAACACGGAGATTCATCTTTTGGAACTCCGGAGGAGGGAGCGAGTGCACGGAGGAACAATATGGAGGTTCAGCTTCTGAATTCTTCAACAAGTGGGGCTGAACTTTGTGAACTGAAGGTGGTTGCAGAAGACTTGCGGCTCAAGGCATCAGCCATTACATTAGCCTTGCTCGGCGTATAGGAAATACCCAAATCAAAGTGCTGCAATCTCCATCCATCTCTGGCAGCGGAGGTTCAGGTCTGGCTGAGTAAGCAGATACTTCAGACTTTGGTGGTCGGTGAAGATCTCATAGCGATTACGAGAAGGTAATGTCGCCCTCGCTTTAGCGCATGAATGACAGCAGCAAGTTCGAGGTCGTGAACTGGGTAGTTCTCCTCGTGAGGGCTTGGCTGTCGAGAGGCATAAGCAACTACTTTGCGCTCTTGCATTAGGACACCGCCTAAACCTTGACGAGAAGCGTCGCGATAAATGTGAAGTCCTTCTTAGTATCGGGAGGAGCTAGCATCGGGCAGAAGTCAACTTGTCTTTGAGTGCCCGGAAACTTTCGACACTTATCATCCATTGGAACTTGACGCCCTTATGCAACAAAGTTAGTCGAGGTCGGCAATCTTGGAGAAGTTCTCATTTAATCGACGGCAATAGTGGCGAGACCGAGAAAACTCCGACTTGCTTAACGTTCTTGGAGGAGTCCAATCGAGAATAGCCTGAACTCTTTCGGGGTTGACGGCAATACCATCCTTAGAAATGACATGCCCAAGATAGGTTACTTGGGAAGCCGAATTCACATTTGGAGAACTTGGCATAGAGTTGATGCTCTCGTAGCTTTTCCAAAGACAAGACGAAGATGTTCAACATGTTCTTCTTCATTCTTGGAATAGATCGGGATATCATCCGGATAAACCACGACGAACTTGTCGAGGTAATCCATGAATATATAGTTCATCAAAGCGAGAGAAGGTGGCTGGAGCATTGGTTAAGCCGAAAGACATGACGGTGTACTCGTAAGAACCATAACGAGTCACGAATGCGGTCTTGGGGATATCCTCCTCACGAACACGGATCTGGTGGTAACCCAACCTCAAGTCGAAGTTTCGAGAACAGCGACGAACCAGCCAATTGATCATAAAGATCATTGATCCGAGGAAGAGGATACTTATTCGAATGGTAGCTTGATTTATAGGACGGTAGTCTTGGACCAATCGGTTTGTCCCATCCTTCTTCTTAACAAAGAGAGAAGGTGCTCCCAAGGTGAGCAACTTGGGCGAATGAAGCCGCTTTGAAGAGATTTGTCGATTTCCTCCTTTAGCTCAAGGAGTTCATGCGGCGGCATCTTGTAGGGTCGCTTGGCTATAGGAGTGGTGCACGGTTTCAAGTCGATGACAATTCGACAGCTCTAGCAGGGGAATCCTGGAAGTTCTTCAGAAAGACGCCTTGGAAATCGCAAAGCATGTGAATGTTTTCAATTCCCTCGAGGGTGCGGCGCTCAATGCATTCAATGCATAGAGCCTTGCCTCGCATCTTGAACCGACGAGCATTGTAGCACTATTTCATCGAAGGGTGTAGCAGATGGACGGTCTTAGTGGCGCAAACGATTGACGCCAGATGCGCTTTCAACCAATCCATCCCCAAAATGAGGTCGATGTTAGACGCCTTGAGGATAATGGGGAGGCATAGAATTCCAACCCTTCGATTTCCACGGGACGCCGACGCCAACCATGGAGGTTTGACATTGTCCCAATGGGGTTTTACCACTACCGAAGAGTTCATCTCTTCACACTTAACGCCGTGCTTGTATGCAAAGTCTTCGACATGAATGAATGCGATGCTCTGAATCGAATAAAACAGATGCGTGGTCTGAATTTACGAAGAGTGTACCCATCAAAGTAGCGAGCTGGTCTTGAGCTTCGCTCAGATCAACGTGGTTGGCCCGAGCTTGCCCATAAGACTTGCCGGTGTTGTTGCGGTTCGGTGTTTCCACGGCCGATTCATGGAAGGGCCGATTGATTCTGGTTCGTTGCATTCTCTAGCACGGTGCCTGGTTGTCCGCACCAAGCATAAGCCATTATTGGGAGTGGGAACAGGAGCTTGGGGTGGTGGAGCTGGAAGCTTCGCTGCTTAGTTGTAGGCGACGAGGTGTAGCATAGTTCGCTTTGGAGCAGTGCATTCGGCTGGTACATGCTGTTGGGAATCCATATCTTGTGCCTCGCGAGGACGGGCTCAAGATGAGCCCGTGTCACGGTTGCGCTGTTAGAGCTCTGGTATTCCTGCGGACCAGTTTCGACATTGATAGCTTTGTTCACCAAGGTGGCGAAATCAGCAAAGTCATGCACTAGAAGTGCGAGCTTGATGTCGACTTGAAGACCGCCACGGAACTTCTCTGTCTGCGGCATCGCTTGCAATATCCTCTTCAAGATAGCGAGACAAGTCCAGAACTCTCGCCGATAGGCTTCAACAGTCTTGTTGCCTTGGGTGAGGTTGCGGAACTCACGCTTCTTCCGTCCATGACCCCTTGAGGGATGAAGCGGCACGGAAGGCAGCCACGGAAGTCCGGCGGTGATGAGTGTTCCAAGCTGGCAGAGTACGCCGGTGGCTGTCCCACCATTGAGCTGCGGGTCCCTTCAGAAGAAGGAAGCAAAAGTGACATAGTGGCGGGGCTACATCAGCAGACTCCATCTCATAGGTGATGTCACGGAGCCGATCATCAAGATCCGTGGCTGAGTTGAGCTGCGGTACACGCCGGGGTTCAGCGTATGAAATCCTGCAGAGTTGTTCCGTTTGGGTCTTTGGTGCATATTCGGCGAGGCGAGCCATCATGTTCTCCATGAACTGGCGATTCATCTCGAGCTGTTGGATCATACCAGCCATGTACTCAAGCGGTGGTGGGAAGTTGGCACCACGACCACGACCTGCTGGCCTAACCATCCCGCTATTATATAACAGGTAGTTCAGCATTTGAGAAATTAAGCAAGAGACAGAATCATTCATGATGAAACATGCATAATGAAAGTAGCATGATGGGAACTACATAGTAGTTGGCATATCTTACAAAAGGGATCATGCATAGAGTTCGATACATAGAGTCCAAAGACATAGACTACTACATCATAGGCGCACACGTGCTCATGGCGAATACATCAAACACTAACAAGCAAGTCTACATCAGGTCCCACGCGGTATGCGGAGGTAGTGTAGCTGAAAGTCTGGTAGTCGGCAGCGGATAGTCCTCCACGCGGTGACTGGGGCCGCGGATACTCGGTGCTGAATCCGACGCCCGGTGGCGAGAAAAGGGCCAAGTCGGAGAGTAGCCTCCCACGCCCGCCAACCGACACCTGGGGCATCACGGTCCTGGCTGGGTAGATCGCAGAACGCCGCAGCTCTCGGATCGGACAAAGGGTGCATCAGCGTCGAGCACGGTAGAGGTGCCGACGGGTGATGTACAACTCGTGGCGAAGAGCTCGTTAGCTCGATCCAGCCCATCGCGATGCGTAACAAAGTTCGATGGTGGAAGGGCTCTCTGGTGACAGATGGTGTAGGCAGCGGTGTAGTAACCTCCTCACCAACATCGACGCGATAGCAATGTGCTCAAGGGGAGGTGTCCAACTCTCGATACTCGCGACGAAGACGTGTCGCAGCAGCATAAGCAGCATCGTGGACTGCCATATCGATGGTCACTCCAACACCATGTGCGGTGTGCAGCAAGAGAGTGGACTCATACTCCGAGAGTAGAGGTGGACGATGGCGCTGCATCGCTCTCGGTTATAGTCCCGGTACTCCTCATAGACGGTGTACTCGGGGTGCAGCGATAACCAGATAGGTCATCATCTCGCTAGCACCGCAGTGATCCCGAGGCACCAATGGCCGTCGTGTGGCGCACGACCTGCCTCGTGGGTTCCATCTGAAAACAAAGACGTTTCAAAGGAGTCAAATGACAGGGTGGAAATTGTTCAAATACAATTCCAAAAACAACTAAGGCTATATCCATCTTTGGGGTGAATGCGGTCACGGGATCCTAGTGATAGTTAGTAAAATCGTTTAACCCGAGTAGAAGAGAGTTCAGAGTCCCAGAGTAAGGGTCGAGGAGTAAAAGATCCTAGTACCACCCGATGGCGACGTGGGCCCGTAAGGCACACAGCCAAGTTAGTAAAAGTTTTGCAATGTCTAGACTCGACTTCGCCAAGAGTGTGGAAGGGGATTCCTACAGCAAATCGGCTCGATACCAACTTGTGGCGCCTCGATTCAATCGTACACTAATCATGCACGCAAATGTGTACGATCAAGATCAAGGACTCACGGAAGATATCACAACACAACTCTACAAATAAAATAAGTCATACAAGCATCATAATACAAGCCGAGGGCCTCGAGGGCTCGAATACAAGTGCTCGATCATAGACGAAGTCGTGGAAGCAACAATATCTGAGTACGGATATAAGTTAAACAAGGTGCCATAAGATGGCTAGCACAAACCGGGATCTGAGATCGAAGAGGAGCAGGCCTCCCGCACGGGATCCTCCTAGGTCACTCCGGTCGTCGTCGGCGGGTTGCACGTAGTAGTAGGCGCCCCGAGTAGTAGTCGCCATAGGCGGTGGCGTCTGGGTCCGGCTCCATCGTCTGTTGCAGCAATCGAGTAGAGATAGGGAAAAGGGGAACAAGGCAACCGTGAGTACTCATCCAAAGTACTATAAGCAAGGAGCTACACTACATATGCATGGATATATGTGTAAAGGCCATATCGGTCGATCGAATCGCAGAATGCCGTAATAAGAGGGGATAGCTAGTCTTAACGAAGACTACGCTCGACACCTGCCTTGCATGCAGACGGAAGAGGACAACGGAAGTCCTCCAAGTAACATCATATAGCAATAATCCTACCCGCAATCCACCGCTCATAACCACGAGCGAGAGCGACCACCGTTGTATCGGCACTTGGAAGGGTGTGTTTTATCAAGTATCCGGTTCTAGTTGTCATAAGCTCAAGGTACAACTCCAAGTCGCCCTGTTACGAAGATCACGGCTATCCGAATAGATTAACTTCCTGCAGGGTGCACCATCTTACCCAAAGACGCTTGATCCCATTTGGCCGACACACTTTCTCGGTCATGCCCGCACAGAAGATCAACACGCCGCAGCCCCACCTAGGCACAAGAGAGGCCAACACGCCGGTCTAAACCTAAGCGCAGGGTGCAGGCCCATCGCCTCGAGCACACCTGACGTATGCGACGTGGCCGAAGCAGACCCAGCCCATCAGCGTTCAGTCCAATCCGGCGCGCCCGCTCGTCACGCCGACGTCTGAAGTGCTTCGGTGATACCACGACGCCGGATACCCATAACTACTCCAGCGTAGATGGTTAGTGCGATAAGCTCGTAGCCAACCCAGATCAAATACCAAGACCTCGTTAAGCGTGTTAAGTATCCGCGAACGCCGAACAGGGCCAGGCCCACCTCTCTCCTAGGCGGTCTCAACCTGCCCTGCCGCTCCGCCACAATGATCCACTCGCGGGTGCTCCATCAGCCGACCCGACTTTAGTCTCCACATGTATCATGTATAAAGTATATGGTATATACCCGTGATCACCTCCCGAGTGATCACGGCCCGATAGTATGGCACGGCAGACGGACAAGTATGAAGGGCCACAGATGAATGTACTAGCATCCTATACTAAGCATATAGGATTGCGGGTAAGGTAACAATGTGGTTACAAGGACAAGCTATGCAGCGAAGATAGGAGTATCCGAAAAGCAGTAACATGCTACACTACTCTAATGCAAGCATATAGAGAAGAGTAGGCGATATCCGTGATCAAGGGGGCTTGCTGGTTGCTCACGGCAAGAGAGAGGGTCGTCAACACCGTAGTCGAACTGGGCAGCAGCAGCGTCGGTCTCGTAGTCTACCGGAGAGAAGAGGGGGAAGAAACAATGAATACCAAGTAAACAGATGCATAGCGATGCATGACATGTCAAGAAGCGATGCTAGGCGTGCCCTAACGTGGTATGAGGGGGTACTGGTTAAGGGGGAAACATCCGGGAAAGTATTCCCGGTTTAAATGTCTTGAGCAAAGGAGCCGGAGGGGAAAGTTGCAGGTTCGATAGGTTAGGGGTGTGTGGCGGACGAACGGATTGCGATCCGGATTAAATCTCGCCGCTCGAGCAACTTTCATGTTGAAAATATTTTAATCCGGATTACGGATTAAAAGATATGATTTTAAAAGATTTTATTAATTTCGGAATTTTAATTAATTATTTAATTAATTTCGAAAACGCATTTATGACATCAAGATGATGTCATCTTGGCAATCATCGATCAACAGGGTTGACTGAGTCAACCCTGACAGGTGGGTCCCGCATGTCATTCACTAATGACTAATTACCCTAATCAGATTTAATTAACATTGATTAATTAGGTTAATTAATGATTAGGGGTTAATTAATTCAGAATTAATTAGATTAACTAATTACTTAATTAATTAATTAATTAATTAGTTAGTTAATTAAGTTTTATTCATTTTCATTTTATTTTTATTCTGTCTTAATAAAAACGTTCATTATGGGGGGGTGGGGCCCCCTGTCAGTGGCCCAAGGCCAATCGGGCATGCGGGTAGCGGGTGATGCCCGTTCGGGCTCGATCCAGGGGCGGTCGGGGCGCGATCGAGGGGCCCGAGGCCACGGAGGTCGGGCGGCCGAGGCAGCGGCGGCCGGATCAAGGCGGCGAGCGGCCGGAGGCGACGGAGGTGAGGAGGTTCGGCGGTGGCAGGCCTGCCGGGGGAAACGAGGGGCTGGGCGCCGCTAGGGCCGGAGAAGTCGCCACCGGGGGGAAGGAAGGGGGAGAGGCCATGCGGTGGCCGGGCGGTCGGGCCTCGAACAGCCAGATCCAGCGAGGGGGGGAAGGAGATGGAACGGGGGAATGGGTAGCATGTCATGGGCGGCCGAGCCGGCGACGGGCCACGGCGACGAAGAGGAGAGGGAGCTGGGGTCGGGTGCTGCAAGGCCGGAGCGTGCTGCCGACGGGAGGGGGAAGAGAGGAGAGCCTCACAGTGGGGTAGGGTCTCGGCAATTTGCTCGATGGGGGACGGGCAGCTGGGGGGGAGGAGGCCGGGAGGCTCCATGAGTCGGGAGGAGGTGGTGAGCCGGCCCATGGGGGGGGTCGCTGCTTCGGTGTGGGCGACGGAGGGAGGGGGCGGAGCCTCGGCGGCGCGTCGGAGGAGGAGGGAGGCCTGGTCGCGCGGGCGGCGGGGCGGCGAGGTGGGTGGGACGGCGGGGTTGGGTGGTCGGTCGGGGCCTCCGCCTCGATCCAGATCTCAGGGGAGCGAGGGGAGCGAGGCGTCTGGTGAGCGGCTAGGGTTAGCCGTGGGGAGGGGTTATCAGGTGGGTGGGTGTGGTGGCCGCCAGTGGGGGGAGGGGATGGGCCAAGGGAGGGGGGGCCATTGGGCTGGGGGGGTTATCCTCTCTCTTTTATTTTGTTTTTTTCCTTTTTTTTCTTTTCTCTGCTTTTGGTTTATTTAAAATGCTCTGACATTTGTAAATATTATTGCACCCCACCAATATTAGGTTAGGTATTTTAGAAAACCCCGGAACATTTTAGAACTTATTTTCGGAACTCTTTATCGTTTGTTTTAGTTTTAATTTTTGTTTTAGGACGGGTCCGAATTAACGAGAGGTTAATTAACCGAAAGGGATGATTATTGTTGCATAACCATGATAAATGTTATATTCATGCTAGAAATGTATTAACCGAAACATAATACATGTGTGAATACATAGACAAACAGAGTGTCACTAGTATGCCTCTATTAGACTAGCTTGTTAATCAAAGATGGTTGAGTTTCTAACCATAGACAAAGGAGTTGTCATTTGATTAACAAGGTCACATCATTGGTTGAATGATCTGATTGACATGACCCATTCCATTAGCTTAGCACCCGATCGCTTAGTATGTTGCTATTGCTTTTATCCATGACTTATACATGTTCCTATAACTATGAGATTATGCAACTCCGTTTACGGAGGAACACTTTGGTACTACCAAACGTCACAACGTAATCGGGTGATTATAAAGGAGTACTACAGTGTCTCCAAAGGCGATGTTGGGTTGGCATATTTCGAGATTAGGATTTGTCACTCCGATTGTCGGAGAGGTATCTCTGGGCCTCTCGGTAATACACATCACTAAGCCTTGCAAGCATTACAACTAAAGAGTTAGCTGTGAGATGGTGTATTACGGAAACGAGTAAAGAGACTTTCCAAAGGACGAGATTGAACTAGGTATTGGATACCGACGATCGAATCTCGGGCAAGTAACATACCGATGACAAAGGGAACAACGTATGTTGTTATGCGGTCCGACCGATAAAGATCTTCGAGAATATGTAGGAGCCAATATGGGCATCCAGGTCCCGCTATTGGTTATTGACCGAAGATGTGTCTCGGTCATGTCTACATTATTCTCGAACCGTAGGGTCCGCACGCTAAGGTTTCGATGACGGTTATATTATGAGTTTATGTATTTTGATGTACCAAGGAGTTCGAGTCCGGATGTGATCACGGACATGACGAGGAGTCTCGAAATGATCGAGACATAAAGATTGATATATTGACGGCTATATTCGACACCGGAAAGGTTCGGAAGTTTCCGGAGAAAACGGAGTGCCGAGGGGTTACGGAACCCCCGGGAAGTAATGGGCCTTATTGGGCCAAGAGGGAGAGAGAGGGCTGCACCAGGAGGTGGCGCCCCCCATGAGGAGTCCGACTGGACAGGAGGGGGCGCGCCCCTTCCTCTCCCTCTCCCTCTCTTTCCTTCCCTTCCTTCTTCCTAGTAGGACTAGGAAAGGGAGTCCTACTCCCACTAGGAGGAGGACTCCCTCCCTTGGCCAGCGCCTCCTAGGGCCGGCCGCCCTCCCCTTGCTCCTTTATATACGGGGCAGGGGGCACCCTAGAACACACAAGTTGATCCTTGAGATCGTTCCTCAGCGTGTGCGGTGCCCCCTCCACCATATTCCACCTCGGTCAAATTGTAGCAGTGCTTAGGCGAAGCCTGCGTCGGTAAAACATCAAGATCGCCACCACGCCGTCGGTCTTGTGGAACTCTCTCTCCCGGAGCTTTGCTGGATCGAGTCCGAGGAGCGCCACCGAGCTGAACGTGTGCCAAGAACTCGGAGGTGCCGGAGTAATGGCGCTGGGATCGGTTGGATCGCGAGGAGAACGTGACGACTACTTCCTCTACGTTGTGATCGCTTCGGGGTCACGAGGGCACGAGACAACACTCTCCCTCTCGTTGCTATGCATCACCATGATCTTGCGTGTGCGTAGGAAATTTTTGAAATTACTACGTTCCCCAACAAGTGGTATCGAGCCTAGGTTTTATGGTTTGATGTTTTGCATGAGTAGAACACAAGTGAGTTGTGGGCGATACAAGTCATACCGCCTACCAGCATGTCATACTTTGGTTCAGCGGTATTGTGAGATGAAGCGCCCGGACCGACATTACGCGACGCTTACGCGAGACTGGTTTCACCGTTCGAGCACTCGTGCTTAAAGGTGGCTGGCGGGTGTCTCTCTCTCACTTTAGTTGAACTGAGTGTGGCTACGCCCGGTCCTTGAGAAGGTTAAACGGAGTCTATTTGACGAAGTATCGCTGTGGTTTTGATGCGAGGTGAGATTGGTTCTTGCTTAAGCCCGTAGCAGCCACGTAAAATTTGCAACAACAAAGTAGAGGACGCCTAACTTGTTTTTGCAGGGCATGTTGTGATGTGATATGGTCAAGACATGATGCTATATTTTATTGTATGAGATGATCATGTTTTGTAACCGGTTATCGGCAACTGGTGGAGCCATATGGTTGTCGCTTTATTGTATGAAATGCAACGCCTGTAATTGCTTTACTTTATCACTAAGCGGTAGCGATAGTCGAGAAGCAATAGATGGCGAACGACAACAATGCTACGATGGAGATCAAGGTGTCGCACCGGTGGCGATGGTGATCACGACGGTGGTGCGGAGATGGAGATCACAAGCACAAGATGATGATGGCCATATCATATCACTTATATTGATTGCATGTGATGTTTATCTTTATGCATCTTATTTTGCTTTGATTGACGGTAGCATTTTAAGATGATCTCTCACTAAAATTATCAAGTAGTGTTCTCCCTGAGTATGCACCGTTGCCAAAGTTCGTCGTGCCGAGACACCACGTGATGATCGGGTGTGATAAGCTCTACGTCCATCTACAACGGGTGCAAGCCAGTTTTGCACACGCAGAATACTCAGGTTATACTTGACGAGCCTAGCATATGCAGATATGGCCTCGGAACACGGAGACCGAAAGGTTGAGCGTGAATCATATAGTAGATATGATCAACATAAGATGTTCACCATTGAAAACTACTCCATCTCACGTGATGATCGGTTATGGTTTAGTTGATTTGGATCACGTGATCACTTAGATGACTAGAGAGATGTCTGTCTAAGTGGGAGTTCTTAAGTAATATGATTAATTGAACTTAAATTTATCATGAACTTAGTACCTGATAGTATCTTGCTTGTCTATGTCTGTTTATAGATAGATGGCTCGTCTTTGTTGTTCCGTTGAATTTTAATGCGTTCCTTGAGAAAGCAAAGTTGAAAGATGATGGTAGCAATTACACGGACTGGGTCCGTAACTCGAGGATTATCCTCATTGCTGCACGTAAGAGTTACGCCCTGGATGCACCGCTAGGTGCCGTGCTCTTCGCCGATGTAACCGACGACGTTAAGAACGTCCGCGAGCAAAGCTGATGACTACTCTATAGTTCAGTGTGCCATGCTTTACGGCTTAGAACCGGGTCTTCAACGACGTTTTGAACGTCATGGAGCATATGAGATGTTCCAGGAGTTGAAGTTGATATTTCAATGTAATGCCCGGATTGAGAGATATGAAGTCTCCAATAAGTTCTATAGCTGCAAGATGGAGGAGAATGGGTGCATCGGTGAGCACATACTCGTAATGTCCGGTATTACAATCACTTGACTCAACCGGGAGTTGATCTTCCGGATGATTGTGTCATTGATGAATTCTTCAATCACCGCCACCAAGCTACAAAGGCTTCGTGATGAACTATAATATGCAAGGGTTAGTAAAGACTATGCTCGAGCTCTTCGCAATGCTAAAGGCTGCGGAGGTAGAAATCAAGAAGGAGCATCAAGTGTTGATGGTCAATAAGACCACTAGTTTCAAGAAGAAAGGCAAAGGGAAGAAGAAGGGAACTTCAAGAAGAATAGCAAACAAGTTGCTGCTCAAGAGAAGAAACCCAAGTCTGGACCTAAACCTGAAACTGAGTGCTTCTCCGCAAGCGACTGGTCTTTGGAAGCGGAACTGCCCCAAGTATTTGGCGGATAAGAAGGATGGCAAGGTGAACAAAGGTATATGTGATATACATGTTATTGATGTGTACCTTACCGAGCTCGCAGAGCACTGGTATTTGATACTGGTTCATTGCTAATATTTGCAACTCAAAGCAGGGACTACGGATTGCTTAACACCGCAAAGGACGAGGTGACGATGCGCGTGGGAAATGGTTCCAAAGTCGATGTGATCGCAATCGGCACGCTACCTCTACATCTACCTTCGGGATTAGTTTTAGACCTAAATAATTGTTATTTGGTGCCAGCGTTGAGCATGAACATTATATCTGGATCTTGTTTGATGCAAGACGGTTATTCATTTAAATCAGAGAATAATGGTTGTTCTATTTATATGAATAATATCTTTTATGGTCATGCACCCTTGAAGAGTGGTCTATTTTAATGAATCTCGATAGTAGTGATACACATATTCATAATGTTGAAACCAAAAGATGCAGAGTTGATAATGATAGTGCAACTTATTTGTGGCACTGCCGTTTAGGTCATATCGGTATAAAGCGCATGAAGAAACTCCATCTTGATGGACTTTTGGAGTCACTTGATTATGAATCACTTGGCACTTGCGAACCGTGCCTCATGGGCAAGATGACTAAAACCCCGCTCTCGGTACTATGGAGAGAGCAACAGATTTGTTGGAAATCATACATACTGATGTATGTGGTCCAATGAATGTTGAGGCTCGTGGCGGATATCGTTATTTTCTCACCTTCACAGATGATCTAAGCAGATATGGGTATATCTACTTAATGAAACATAAGTCTGAAACATTTGAAAAGTTCAAAGAATTTCAGAGTGAAGTTGAAAATCATCGTAATAAGAAAATAAAGTTTCTACGATCTGATCGTGGAGGCGAATATTTGAGTTACGAGTTTGGTCTACATTTGAAACAATGCGGAATAGTTTCAGCAACTCACGCCACCCGAACACCACAGCGCAATGGTGTGTCCGAACGTCAGAATCGCACTTTACTAGATATGGTGCGATCTATGATGTCTCTTACAGATTTACCGCTATCGCTTTGGGGTTATGCTCTTGAGACGGCCGCATTCACACTGAATAGAACACCGTCAAAATCCGTTGAGACGACACCTTATGAACTATGGTTTAGCAAGAAACCAAAGTTGTCGTTTCTTAAAGTTTGGGGATGCGATGCTTATGTGAAAAAGCTTCAACCTGATAAGCTCGAACCTAAATCGGAGAAATGTGTCTTCATAGGATACCCAAAGGAGACAGTTGGGTACACCTTCTATCACAGATCCGAAGGCAAGACATTTGTTGCTAAGAATGGATCCTTTCTAGAGAAGGAGTTTCTCTCGAAAGAAGTGAGTGGGAGGAAAGTAGAACTTGATGAGGTAATCTGTACCTTCTCCCTTATTTGAAAGTAGTTTATCACGTAAACTAGTTTCTCGCGACATCTACACCAAATAGTGAGGAAGTTGATGATGTTGATCATGAAACTTCAGATCAAGTTACTACGTAACCTCGTAGATCAACCAGAATAAGATCCGCACTGAGTGGTACGGTAATCCTGTTCGGAAGTCATGCTACTAGATCATGATGAACCTACGAACTATGAAGAAGCGATGGTGAGCCCAGATTCGCAAAATGGCTTGAGGCCATGAAATCTGAGATGGGATCCATGTATGAAAACAAAGTGTGGACTTTGGTTGACTTGCCCGAGGGTCGGCAAGCAATAGAAAACAAGTGGATCTTTAAGAAGAAGACCGACGACGGTAATATTATCGTCTACAAAGCTCGACTTGTCGCAAAGGGTTTTCGACAAGTTCAAGGGATTGACTACGATGAGACCTTCTCACCAGAAGCGATGCTTAAGTCTGTCCGAATCATGTTAGCAATTGCCGATTTTATGATTATGAAATTTGGCAAATGGATGTAAAGACTGCATTCTGAATGGATTTACGGAAGAAGAGTTGTATATGATGCAACCGAAGGTTTTATCGATCCAAAGGGAGCTAACAAAGTGTGCAAGCTCCAGCGATCCATTTATGGACTGGTGCAAGCATCTCGAGTTGGAATAAACGCTTTGATAATGTGATCAAAGCATTTGGGTTTATCTGAGACTTTTGGAGAAGCTTTGATTTACAAGAAAGTGAGTGGGAGCTCAGAGCATTTCGATATTATATGTAGATGACATATTACTAATCGGAAATGATATAGAATTTCTGAATAGCATAAAGGGATACTTGAACAAGAGTTTTTCGATGAAGGACCTCGGTGAAGCTGCTTACATATTGGGCATCAAAATCTATAGAGATAGATCAAGACGCTTAATTGGACTTTCACAAATCACATACCTTGACAAGATTTTGAAGAAGTTCAAAATGGATCAAGCAAAGAAAGGGTTCTTGCCTGTGTTACAAGGTGTGAAGTTGAGTAAGACTCAATGCCCGACCACCGCAGAAGATAGAGAGAAAATGAAAGATGTTCCTATGCCTCAGCCATAGGCTCTATCATGTATGCAATGCTGTGTACTGACTGATGTGTGCCTTGCTATAAGCTTAGCAGGAGGTACCAAAGTAATCCAGAGTGGATCATCGACAGCGGTCAAGAACATCCTGAAGTACCGAAAAGGACTAAGGATATGTTTCAGATATGGAGGTGACAAAGAGCTCATCGTAAACGGTTACGTTGATGCAAGCTTTGACACCGATCCGGACGATTCTAAATCACAAACCGGATCGATTTACACTAAACGGAGGAGCTCGGTTGGTGCAGTTCTAAACAAAGCATCAGAAGGGATCTACATGTGAAGCGGAATACATAGCAGCTTCGAAGCAGCTAATGAAGGAGTCGGATGAAGGAGTTCATATCCGATCTAGGTGTCTTACCTAGTGCATCGGGTCCAATGAAAATCTTTTGTGACAATATCGAGCAATTGCTTTGGCAAAGGAATCCAGATTTCACAAGAGAACCAAACACATCAAGAGACGCTTCAATTCCATCCGGACTTAGTCCGTGGGATACATAGAGATTTGCAAGATACATACGGATCTGAATGTAGCGCACCGCTGACTAAGCCTCTTCCACGAGCAAAACATGATCAACACCAAGACTCCATGGGTGTTAGAATCATTACTATGTAATCTAGATTATTGACTCTAGTGCAAGTGGGAGATCAAGGAAATATGCCCTAGAGGCAATAATAAAGTTATTATTTATTTCCTTATATCATGATAAATGTTTATTGTTCATGCTAGAAATGTATTAACCGGAAACATAATACATGTGTGAATACATAGACAAACAGAGTGTCACTAGTATGCCTCTATTAGACTAGCTTGTTAATCAAAGATGGTTGAGTTTCCTAACCATAGACAAAGGAGTTGTCATTTGATTAACAAGGTCACATCATTGGTTGAATGATCTGATTGACATGACCCATTCCATTAGCTTAGCACCCGATCGCTTAGTATGTTGCTATTGCTTTTATCCATGACTTATACATGTTCCTATAACTATGAGATTATGCAACTCCTGTTTCGGAGCAACACTTTGGGTACTACCAAACGCCATAACGTGAATCGGGTGATTATAAAGGAGTACTACAGTGTGTCTCCAAAGGCGATGTTGGGTTGGCGATTTTGAGATTAGGATTTGTCACTCCGATTGTCGGAGAGGTATCTCTGGGCCCTCTCGGTAATACACATCACTAAGCCTTGCAAGCATTACAACTAAAGAGTTAGTTGTGAGATGGTGTATTACGGAAACGAGTAAAGAGACTTGCCAGTGACGAGATTGAACTAGGTATTGGATAACGACGATCGAATCTCGGGCAAGTAACATACCGATGACAAAGGAACAACGATGTTGTTATGCGGTCGACCGATAAAGATCTTCGAGAATATGTAGGAGCCAATATGGGCATCCAGGTCCCGCTATTGGTTATTGACCGGAGATGTGTCTCGGTCATGTCTACATTATTCTCGAACCGTAGGGTCCGCACGCTAAGGTTTCGATGACGGTTATATTATGAGTTTATGTATTTTGATGTACCAAGGAGTTCGAGTCCCGGATGTGATCACGGACATGACGAGGAGTCTCAAATGATCGAGACATAAAGATTGATATATTGGACGGCTATATTCGGACACCGTAAAGGTTCCGAAGTTTCCGGAGAAAACCGGAGTGCCGAGGGGTTACCGGAACCCCGGGAAGTAATGGGCCTTATTGGGCCAAGAGGGAGAGAGAGGGCTGCACCAGGAGGTGGCGCCCCCATGAGGAGTCCGACTGACAAGGAGGGGGCGCGCCCCCTTCCTCTCCTCTCCTCTCTTTCCTTCCCCTTCCTTCTTCCTAGTAGGACTAGGAAAGGGAGTCCTACTCCCACTATGAGGAGGACTCCCCCCCTTGGCGCGCCTCCTAGGGCCGGCCGCCCTCCCCTTGCTCCTTTATATACGGGGGGGGGGCACCCTAGAACACACAAGTTGATCCTTGAGATCGTTCCTCAGCGCGTGCGGTGCCCCTCCACCATATTCCACCTCGGTCAAATTGTAGCAGTGCTTAGGCGAAGCCTGCGCCGGTAAAACATCAAGATCGCTACCACGCCGTCGTCCGACGGAACTCTCTCCCCGGAGCTTTGCTGGATCGAGTCCGAGGAGCGCCACCGAGCTGAACGTGTGCCAAGAACTCTGAGGTGCCGGAGTAACGGCGCTGGGATCGGTTGGATCGCGAGGAGAACGTACGACTACTTCCTCTACGCCAGATCGCTTCCGCCGGGCCCACGAGGGTACGTAGACAACACTCTCCCCTCTCGTTGCTATGCATCACCATGATCTTGCGTGTGCGTAGGAAAATTTTTGAAATTACTACGTTCCCCAACAGTTGCCATGGGGGTAACCCAACCTATGTGGTCGGGGATCCCGTGAATTAGGACCTGGGAAAAGAATCCATCGGTCAACTGAGGAGAGTATCCTTAATTAACCCACTCCATTGGAGATGCAATAATACTCTCAATTCTGTAAGGCAGGCTGACTTTTGTCTTAATGTGTTCCAAAGCTTATGTAAGCAAGATGCTAACCTACAGAGCATTCTTTGGAGGAACACACTTATGTGAGCCCGACTGCTGGTCACAGTCTATGAGATTGGATGATCTCTAGGAAGCTCATGAGAAGGTACGGAGTATGACTAATAAGCTCCACCCGTGGGGTTTAGCCTTCGGCAGCCACATATCAGCTGACAATAGGCGAAACTTCTACACGCCAAACTGACAATTCAAGGCATAGTCCATTGTTCAGTTGTGAAGAAGTCTAATCCTATTGCTCTAGGTGGAAGTTCAACTTAACGGTCTCCACTGAAAATTCTGGTATATCAAACATTGTTTGGAACAGTTGACAAACTTATGTGCCTCGAGATCTGGTGGGGGATTGTTGGATTATGGATGGGCTTAGGCCCATATAAGACAATAATCCCTGGTTAACCTCTAAGGCCCATGCATGTGTACGGCAAGTGGTGGGAAGTGTGGAAAGTTTAGTACCATACTGTTACATTAAGAAGAGTGAGACCTCTTTATAAGGGTTGCCCCATCACTTGCTATTGGGAGCTTGGGAATAGGAGCTGTACACGTGCGCTCCTCCTCCTCCGCCGCCCGCCTCGCCTCGCCTCGTCACGACGCGCGCGCGCCGCGTGTTGCGGGAATGAGCCGATCCGAAGCTTATTTTTGCCTCTCAGGAATGGTTAATTAATTGTTAATTAATTAACCAGTCGCTTACGGAAGCGCCATTGTCCGAGACGTTGGATCGTGGGCAGTTCACGGACTCGGTCGTGGGCCTGGCCCAGGTCCATCTACCTGACAGCCTATATAAGAAGGCGCTGGCTAGTGGAGTGAACCCTAACTTAGTTCACTCACTCCCTCTCGGACAACCCTAGCCGTCATCTACTGTTCCTCTCACTGTGCTGCTTCCGGCGATCCCATCCCTATGACCGCGTGCATGGTTGGTCGGGAGAGCAGGTGCCTTCGGAACCCTGTCGTTCGAGATCCTGCCCGGGAGAACGGCAATAAGGTTTTTAGGGAGCGTCTCGACGCGATTGCTCCCGATCCGTCCCCGTCTTCGTCCGCCTCTGCTTCCACTACTTGCTCTACATCGACTCCATGGCTGACGACGAAGTCGCCAAGAAGAAGGCCTTGGCTGATGCCGAGGCTGCTGCTACCGCCGCTGTGTTGGCCTGGCCAACCGGAGGGTATGACTCGTTCATCCCCTGTTTGCTTGTTCATGTGCTAGCTGTATATATGATGTTCATAGATGTTTCGGTTCTATGTACTGTACGTACTCACATGCTTAGGTATTGGTATGAGATGCATACCATATTTGCTATGTTTACTGTCTACTTGTGGATTAGATTAATCAAGAAAGTGCTAATATTTCCAACAATATCTGCAGTTTAAATTTGCTTTCCGTGGAGCAGTACAAGCACATAACCAAGTGTTTGCTATAATTATTAGCTTAACATTACTTGGTACACTTGAGTTTGCTGCTTTACAAAACATCGTTTCAAGCAGCTAAGGCAAGGTAATGTACACATGTACTTAAAACATTTGCGTACTTCCAAAAAAATGTTTTACGCTGGATTGAAGCAGATTTTGTGTCTACTTAAAACAAAAAAATTTAACTTTTGAAGCTAAAATCCTTATTAAATTTCATTTTTCATTTGGAAAAAAAGAATAAAAAATCCATATTTTTTATCATTAATAATTGATTGAAAATCCTTTCTTTAGAGGGTAATTTTTCTAAACTCGCCATGTGCAGTTTTTATTATATGTAGCATGACAATTTTAGGTCTTTTGTAATGCCCCATGACATTTTTTATTAAGAGCATGGCCTTTTAATAATTAGTAACACGGTATTTTTATTATTAAGAGCATGGCATTTTTATTATTAGTAACATGGCATTTTTTTATTGTCAAGAGGATGCCATTTTATGTCTAAGAACATGGCAGTTGTATTACTAATAACATAACCTTTTTATGAGGATGGGCATTTTATTATTAGCAAGTTAGTGGTTTTATTATTGAGAATACTGCATTTTTATTATTGTTGACTTGATATTTTTATTATTAATAATTGAATGAAAATCCTTTCTTTAGAGGGTAATTTTTAAAACTCGCCATGTGCAGTTTTTATTATATGTAGCATGATAATTTTAGGTTTTTATTATTAGCAAGTTAGTGGTTTTATTACTGAGAGTACTGCATTTTTATTATTGTTGACTTGATATTTTTATTATCAAGAGGACGCCGATTTTTTTATTGGCATGTCAATTTTAAAAAAGAAATCATAGACATGGCATTTTTAATGAAATTTTACACAATGGACCAAATAAAGGAAAAAAAATTATAGCATGGCATTTTGTTTCTGGTCCTTGGAAAAAATAAGGAAAAAATTTCTCCAAAACATGGCTTTTCCCACAGTGAAACTTATCCATGGCAGAATTCACAAATAAACAAATAGATCTCACAACACATTTTTTTAATTACACCATTTTTGCAAATTTATAAATTAACATGGCATTTTTTTAATTTAGCATGACATTTTCATCGTTTTCATATCACTGTAATTATATATTTTATGTGTTTATAAAAAAATATGTATTTTTTATACACGGCATTGGGCCTCTGGGTCAATCAGGCGAACTTAATCGTTTGATCGGCCTCCCTCCATGGCGACTGATCACTAGATATTAGGGTCCTCAGCAATGTATAAGATATGTCACATAAGTAGTTAACTAACCTACTTTTACGTGAAATCTGAAAAATACGGAGTATTATATTGGCAAATCTTGAAAATTGCGAAAGTGACCTCCAGGCCGGTGATTTATATAACTTGCTTCACTCTTCCGAACGGGCCCCCGCGTCGCCTAACCTAGGCGACACGGCGGCGATCGATCCACCACACCTTCGACCCCGTCACTGGTTCCTCCCCCCTCGCCGCCGCCGGAGGCCAGAGGCAAAGTCTGTGTGACGGCGGCGGCGGCGGGGCCTCTCTCTGTTCTGGCGACAAGACGGCAGTTGGTGAATCCGTGTGCAGATTGGATCGGCCAGAGGCGGAGCACCGGCGGCGGCCGTCGGATCCGTGGATGGCGGCGCGTGCAGCGGCGGGAGCGGAGCCTCGGCAGCGGCTGTTGGATCTGCGGATGACGGCGATTGCGGCATGCTCTTGCTCGGTCAAAAGACCCGGTGACAACAGCCATAGCAGACGGATCCAACCTGGGCGGTTTGCATGTCCAAAACGTGCTCAGATGGATGGATCCAAGCCGTGATGTTTGCATGTCCAAAACGTGCTCAGATGGATGCAATCCAGATTACTGGTCACCGCTTCCTTGTGCTGTACGTGGACGTGATCCAGCAGCCTGCTCTCGGCTATTACGTCTGCCGGCGCCTCACACAAGGACGCACAGAGTCGCAGAGTCGAGCACCAGGACGCGCCAGCCCTTCGCTTGGATCCGGCCTGACCGTGCCGGCGTCGGCCGATCCGTCGTCAAACTGTGGATTTTGGTGACCATCATAGGTTCTTCGCAGGCCTGCGACGGTGATATGCCTTTCATGCTTCAGTTCAGGCCATGACACCCGATGGGCATGGGCAGGGCTCTCTTCAGCTAGGTGGGACGGTGGTGGTGTCGATCATTGTGGCGACCACCCCGACATGCGGCGGCAGACTTGTTGTGAAGCGTGGTGATCACCGAAAGGTCTTTCTGAGGGTGCTCTCTCAAGATCCGGTGGTTTACTTCGGCAGGGAGATAAAAACTATGGACGGTGCCTTGACGCAAAGGGATGGTTGTGCAGCACCTGATCGCATGCAGCTGTTGGGATCGTGGAAAAGTGGTGGTGACAACACATATGATGTCGATGGTGGTGCTGCTTGAGCACCTGGTCTCGAGCTCCGGGATGAAAGCCTAGGTATGACCCGAGTTGGTTATACCTGGCAATGGCGATGCTTTTAAATCGTTACCTTCTTGAAGGCATTGCTCGGATATGCTCGTTCAGGTTCTTCAGGGTGAAAACCTAGATTCTGACCTTGGATGGTTGGATCCGGTGACGACGGCGCTTGAGCGCTAATCTCTTCCTGAAGGCGTTGCTGTTGAAGAATCTCGTCGATCGTGGGATGTCTGGTGCGGATACGGTCACCGATTTAGTTTGCTGATCACCGATCTGATCGTTTTTGTGTTTTTTTATCGCCTGTGTATAGCTTTGGTCTTGTTACTTTGCTATTTATCGATGTGTTTTTTTTGTGTGTGTGGGCGTTGATGTTGGCTGTGTGCATCTTAGTTATGCAAGGCCGGGTGTGTGTTTATTATGTTTGTATTCTCTTGATGCTTCATTCTGAGCCAATAAAATTCACCCTTTGTCGAAAAAAAAGGCCGGTGATTTACCGACCCAACAATGAGTGAACATATTTCAGTTATTCATGAGTTTCATCAGTTTTTGCCTAACCAGATCTAAGATCTGGCGTCAAAGCCAAGCAGTGTAGTTTCATACTCATGTGGGCTTTTCCAAGACCGCAAGGATGATCATGTGGAAAAGATGATGTAAACTGCCGAGTTCATCGAAT